>OZ020514.1:21267616-21662723 GCA_963971425.1 Bryoerythrophyllum caledonicum
GTCCCGTCCGTCCGTCCTACTGTCCGTCCGTCCGCTGTCTTTGGGCCCCTGTCCGTCTATGTAGACAACCCTGCGTTATGTATGTACACCTCAACTGAAATGAAAGATTTTCATTCATTGAGCAGGAACAACGGAAGTTCATTGTACTTGGTGTTCAGGCTATCAATGAGGATGGAGACAATTTCCCACACTGCCACTCTATTGTCGTCAAAGTGGGTACTTCTCATCGGCAATTTGATTTCCAAAAATTGCTTGAATGCGTGGTGCGAAACGGTCAGGGGTCTCTGAAGGAGGCCTTTGAGAAGTATCTGCCCTAAGATAACGATGACGCGGTGAAGGTCGATAGGCGGTTGGTTCGAGTTCACCAGTTATTGTCTTCCTTTGAAGCTCGACAAGCTCCAGTCAAAGGCACGCAACAACGTCGCCCTCGAACGAGTACTACGGATGCGGCAAATCCATCGGGTTCATCCATTCCAAGAACATCAAGTCGTCCTCCTCAAAGGCGTCCAACTACTACAGTTGCAACGCCTGGCACACCATCATCAAAGAGGAGGAAAGCACTGTCGGAGGACGCTCGGCATCTGTAGTAACGCGGGCTGTCACTCCAAGTAAGGCGCGGAGCGATCTCCAAGTTGACTTCCAGAAGATCACGGAATCATAGCGCCTTTTCAGGGAGGAGTGCAAAGGATGCTTTCCATTTGAATCATCAACATACAGTGTATGGATCGATCAATGTATTGTCCCAAAAGCACAATATGTGGTTCGTGGAATGGAAGAGGGCATTGTGCTAAGCACGATGGACTTTCTTGTCCAGCTTGGCAAAATCGATTAGTGCCAAAAAATTTGTGTATGTCCAGTCGATGACGACGGTGAGCCGATAAAGACCAAGCCTAACTTCTGGTACAAAATCAAGAGAGGCAAGTTTATGCTCATCAACGGACAGCATAGCATGGAGGCATCCAAGCAAATTCAAGATAATGATGAGTGCGGGGAAAATCAGAAAATTGGCCTCTAGAATTGGGGTGCATATGTAGTTTGGTCAAGAGAACCTCTGATGTTGCAGAGGATTTCTAAATTTTAAAATGACACAAACTACCCAGACCATGCAGAGCCAACATGGGGTAACTAGATCTCGAGTTGCAGGTGAATCTGGCTAAACTCGGGACGTCCGAGTTATCAACAAGGTGAGGCCACATCCCAAAATAATGGTGCCGTATTTGACCAGGAGAAGTACTTGGTAAGCTTTCCCATTGTAGTGTATCCTCGGGTCGAGGATATTCTTTGCAACACACTATGTTTGGTATCAATATCATATATGGACCCATCTGGTGCAACATGGTGTGTTTCATTATGTTTTGTATTGTATCCTCGGATCAAGGATAATCTTTGCAACACAATATGTTTTGTATCCATGCCCGCGATCATCTCTTCAGCCTTTTGATAGTCAATGGTTACATATTCTGACTACTCTATGTTGTTTGTATTGCAGTTATTTTCCAAACTAATCGTTATCCGCTTTCAAAATATGTATCCAAGGAAGGAAAGCAGGTCAACAAGTCATTAGTCAACACCAACAAGATCAAGGTGATCACTCTTCCTGATGACATCTTCAAGATGTGAGAAGACTTTCTCGAACAACATACAAAAGGCGAGAACATCAACCCTGACACCTTGAGCCTTTACAAGGAGGCAAGAGGGTTCAGAGCTTCACCAATTCATCGGAAATTCTTCAAGAGATTGGGGCATCTCTCCGATAAGGACTTGAGGGATCTGTTCCGCTACCTGGTAGACAGTGAACAAGCTTATGGATACCCCAAAGGCACGCTCCGTAGAACTAACCTCGTTCATGGGTCCTCCTATCACTACGAGGAGTGGGCAGATCGCCGTAAAAGAAAGCGCATCGTCTTGCATTAATTGGTTGCGATTGATCCGTCCTTACATTTTTAAATGCCAGACGGGTCCACAAAGGACCCAGTGTGGAACGGGTGAAAGCGAGAACATTGCGTATCGTCCGCCACGTACAACATGCTTCTTGTCCGTCCGGACAAAGAGTTCTTCTCCATGAGGTTGACAAACGCAGGGAAACTCAAGCGCGCATCTCACATAGTGGAGAAGTTTCCCAACGTTCTTCCGTTTTTCCGGAAGTTCTTATATGTGAAGAGCCACATCGATCCCATCAATGGGCCTTTGAAGCTTCGTGACGTCGACGGGGAAAAAACGGAGTTCTGTTCGTATTTTGAGCCACCTGCTGAGGACAAAGAGTGGTCCCTTGGACTCTTTGACCTTCAACAAGTCCCTGGGTGGGCTTCAAAAGACGACTCTTCCAGCAAGCCCTACTTTTCACCGTTTCTGAAAACCCTGAAGACTCAACAAAGCATTCCAAACCTCAACTCTCTTGTCGTCTGGGTGTGGATCACCTCTACTGAGCAATGAGCTTGGCAAGCAGAGAAGAATGCTGAAAGAAAGATGTTGAAGTACAGTAGTCTTTCCTCAACATACATTTCCTCCGCATACGAGCGGCTTAATTTAGGGACATCAAGGTCGAAGAGTTATGAGGTTTACCTTCTATTCCTCATAAAAGACGACCTTCTTGAATCTGCCGCTTTGCTTGAGAAAGTGAAGCTAAACTACTCTGCTGTTGATTCTCCATATTACACAGAGAGAAACAAGTATTTGGAGGCTTGCTTCGCGGTCCACCGCTACGAACTAAGGATGGAGTTCTACCTCGACCTATTGACAGACTTCAGCAAGCCCATGAGCAGAGTGTTTGGAATATATTCCGGCTCAAAGTTATTGCTCGCCAGTAAGGTAAGAGGTCACCCTTCGGTTTCTGAGTTTATCCTCGACCCGAGGATATTCATCGATCCATCGTTTGTTTTGTAGAAATTTGTGTCGACTATAAAGCCCCGCCATTTGAAGTTCATTAGGCCCACTGTCTTGCATTGTAGATTTTTTTCTCATGTCGTGTCAATTCATTGTAATATTTAACTCTTCAGGCAAAATTGACTACTAAACTTGTTTTATCTTATCTTCTGCAGATGTCTAGAATGTCATTTTACGGTCTGGTGGATAAAAGCTTTCGAAAGTTATACAAGGAGAACTCAAGGAAGATTCACATGTATGACATCAACGATTTTATCGACAAGGATTGTGCGTATGTTGGGCCTCTTCCAACTCAGTCCGGAAGGCTTGAATTTGCAGCACTTAGAGCTGATCAAAGGCCTTCGCGAGTAGCAGCACATACAGCCTCAACCTCACAAGCTCCGCCTTCTCGTACTCGTGCTCAGGCCAGGGCATCTGTGGGCATTGATTCGACTGTTCGGGGACGCAGTGATCTCAGTGGTTCTCGATTCCGTATTCAATCACGAGTCCCTCAAGAGTTTGCGAAGGACGCCGACCCTACATGCTTGCAACCATCCCCTCCTCCTTCGAACCCGCCAGATAATTTTCCAGACAACGTTTTCGAGTTTAATCTGTATGGGAGTAATGAAGGTGTGGACCTCTCGACACTTGGACTCCATGACGTCGGGCCCTCATCTACATATGAATCTCCTCGATCAGCAACTCCAGTTGCTGGAATTGACGAGGAAGGGCTTCAAGATAATGTTGATCCGTTACGCTCTCCTAGGTTGCTAGAAGAATCTACAGCGATTTTGGAGACCCAGAATTCTGAGACACTAGTGCCTTCAAGAGCTTCAACGCCTATTGACTCCAATATCTTGCTCTCTGGTTCAAGTGACGATGAAGACAAGAGGCCCAACGTTCTAGACATATGCATCAATGCTGCCGTAGAAGCTCTTGCACCTGGAGTCGTTGTGAAGTATGAACTAGGTGTAGATTATTTCCAACACTTGGCGTACAAACGCGCTTTGGAGGAGAAGATAAATCAGGATATTTTGGAGCAGTTAGAGGCGTCCAAGCGCAAGCAGACTGAGATGGAGGCTGCTTTTAAGAAGCAGAAGTTGGAGTTTGCTTTGGACAAGGAGCGAATTGCGGCTACTATTAGGGCTGAGCTACACCTGCAGATGAAGGCAGACCTGGCACAAATGATGTCCTCAGCCTCTCTCTATAGGTGTTGCTTCATCAAATCCTTCACAATCTGTAATGCATGAGTCCGCAATTCATCCTCGCATTGAAGATAACACTGATTCTGGTCTTTCAACTCCCTGCCAGCCCTTTGCGGTGAAAGAACCATCCATTGTTGATCTTCAGCATTCATCCTTGGGTGTCTCTCATGTGATACCGGTTGTTCCTGAGGGACCATCTTTGTCCACGAGAACGCTTGTAGATTATCCTCGAGCCGAAGATAGAACGCCAATAGATTATCCTCGACCCGAGGATAGAATGCTTGATAGTCCTCAGTAGAGCCCAAGGTAGAGATATATGCCTATTATTTATTCATGCAAACAGCTTCTTGACTTGGAATATTATAATGTTGAAACGACTTCTTTAGCTGTAGAGGAGCATGATATTCAGCATGTCAATGCTAGCATTAGTTATCATGTGGAGGAGACTGTTGTAGAGGCTGATGTAAAGTAAATGGAAGAGGAGGCACAACTGCGTATTTTTCTGCCTCAGGAAATATGTGCCAATATTGATAATGACATGGAGTATAATTTTTTAGAGGCTCTAGTTATAAACTTAGAAGCTAATTGCAAAGCAAAAGATGCACAAATCAATAGTAGGCATATCTCTCTACCTTGGGAGCCAAAAAGAATTCATATTGACAAATCCTAGAGGGGACTTAGAACTAGTATTCCAATCTGAAAGCTTCAATTCCATTCGGCAATAATCAACCCTTAATGTCTGGTCCAAGGCTAATGGAGGTAGAACCATCATCTCAATATTTCTTCAACCACGCTATGGAGACTCTACCCAATCATGAGCAACACTTGGCAACAAGCATACTAGCTAGTCTTCTAGCTTTGAACGAGAATGTATTTCCTTGACTCCATCAAGAGGGGCTTGGGAGGTGGGAGACCAAGAGGAGCTTAATTTAGGTCTATTCTTGAAGGCCATTGAAGGGCTAATGGCCTTCATCCTTCCTAAGAAAGTGTTGAGGTCTATTGAAGCTCATGCCATTGAAGACCATTTAGGGTTTAGCCAAGAATTTAATGTTGTGACGAGGTCTGCTAATGTTGAAAATGGTGTTGGTAATAAGGATCAATCCTTGATAGCACATATCAATCCACCATCATGTGGGAGATATGTTTCTAGTCATATCTACTTCCACCAATGTCTTATATTTCTTATATGAAGAAGATTTTAGGCTTAGGATTTGTGGTGTAGAGTTTATTGATTGATCTTACGATTCTCCAGGGATGGCAAGATCCTTTGATCCTTTAGAGATAGGAAGATCTTTTTCTCTTTAGGAGATGGCATGTTCTTTTGATCCTCAAGGGATGGCAGGATCTCTTAAACCTCAAGCATGCTCGTCATTGGAGGCTAGAAATTTTAGAGCATAATGATTGGCTTAGGGGTCCTTTATAATCTAGTTATCACCTTATTTGTATGCGTAGGAAAAATGACGAGGATTACTAATCAAGAAGCTAATGTTGGTGACAAGGATCCATCATCCACTGCACATACAGGTCGCGAGTTCTCTAGCTCTCTACTCTGCTTGAAATCTTGCTTTGCTGCAGATATAAAAGGACCTGTTTTTGAACTTATAGACCTTGATCCGCAAAGGTAAGGACTCCAAACACATAGTTGTCTTGGACTTGAACGGATTTCCGATTTATAAGACTAGAAGCGAGCAAAAATCTATATCTAGGCTCCATTGTGTTTACTTTATGAAGTGATTGACAAATAAGGCTAATTATTGTTGTCTGCGAGTAGGTTGTTGTATTTTGAGCAATAAAATTACTACATCCCACAACGCTTCAATTGAAACAACATTGTAGTTCAGCCATGCCTCCAAAAGTTCTTCAAAATATTGCTTGGGTCCTTCCATGTAGGTATTAAGTCGTGCATGCTTCTCTCATGCCTAAAGAAGATATTGGAAATCTTCCTTCCTGAAGATATCACTCCACAATTTAATTTTTTTTATGGACGGAACAGTTGCTCAAGGCCACAACATTATTCTTTTTGCAACAAGGTTCTCTCAAGACTTATAACATATTGGAAGACAAAGCAATTTTGCCTTCCAGACAAAGTCTTGATGGTTGATGATCAGCCAATGCAGCATATCTCTTGAATGGAGACTTTGCTTACTACTTTCCAAAGCCATGGCGTGGTGACATGTGAGGAATAGAAATATTAGTCAAAGATTACTTGAACCATGACACTTCAATCATATATTGTGGAGTATGTAACCCGTTCCCTACATTGGATGGTTAGTCATACCATTTTCTCTAGCCACTCATTTCATTCAATTTATACTTTGAATAAATTTTCATTGATTTGTATCCTTATACTTTAAGCCTACTTAAATGCTTAATTGCATCATGCGTACTATACAAATCGCACACGGATCCTAGAATTGGATAATGGCTCAATGTATCCTGGATCAATAGATACCTCTATGTAACCTAAATTGAGAGATACAACAATCTTACAAGCATTTCATTCCATATTAGAATTACCTCATTTAACCTTTCTTCCAAAAAAATATTCTTTTCATATTTTGTGCTTACATGAGCGTCACTATTCATCCTATTATCTAGGCTCTATTCTACATTAATTGAAATATTGGAGATGCCTAGTTGCAATATTTTGACACAAAAGAAACATTGACAGATCTCCAAGTCCAACTACCAATACTTGAGTAAATGAGCCAAAGTCCAAAGTTCATCCTAAAGTCCGGTTTTACTCGAATATGGCATGTAGCTCGCATGTTCTATGATGCAATTGTAAAGATGATGCAACATGATGTAGGCATCAATGATGGCCTTTGCTAGCAACTATGAAATTTTGGCTCCACCAATAACTAGTCCATATTGCCATCACGTAGAATCTAAATAATTTTATGTTGTGAATGTGCTCGTCTTGACAGGGATTGTCTTGGAGTAGAGTGAAATATTTGAAACGATTGAGAAAAAATGACATGATTTTATTCAAATTGGAAATGCATGACCCATTCTTTGGTTGGTGTTAACATTGTTATCTATATCTTTTATTCATTAGAGATCATAGAAATTGAAGTGAATCTTCATTTTAGTGATGCTTATAACCTCAAGCAAATAACTGCTATGCAACTTGAGAAGAAAATACATGATCTTGTATAGAATAATCCATCAATAAAAATGTTTGTATTAGTAGTCTTTAATTTTAGCCAAAATATAAATCAAAGCTTCATATTGCAATGTGTAGATTTATGTCGTTGCCAATAGTTAGGTCTTTCCCAAAAAAAGATGTTATGAATTTTCCTTCATGTAATGTAAGCAATAACTACTCACAAGATGGTAATGGAGTTTCCAATATGGCCCTAAATGACCATAATGGTAAACATGTTGATGTTTCAGAGGCTATTATAGCATTTAAGAGTCCTTCATGGATATAGACCAATAAGACATTTGGAGAAGAATTGCAAAAGGACAAAGTCTTGAAGTGATTACCAAGGAAAATGTTCCATGTTTGGAATGGCAACCATTGCTTCCAAGCATGGTTGCCAATTATCAACGGTGACCATGCCAACGATATGGCAAGACACTTATTTAAAGAGCCAATTATCTTAGAAGTGGTGGAATATGTCAAACTTCTTTGGACTGCTAATTCATTTGATTTATGTGACTATAAATCAATTTTTTATAATATATGAAATTAGTTTCATTGCATTTGATTAACCCCTAAAGGACCAAGGCAATTTTTCCTCAAAAACACTCCAAATCTGCCATTTTCAGCGCATTCAACACAAAATGATACAAAATCATTTTTTTGAAAAGTAAACCGTAGGATCTTGTACTGGACTTGTAGGAGAGTGTGTGGTGAAAATTTTGGTAAGTTTGACCGCACGGATTGAAAGATATTAGCCTTTGAAGTGCGACATAATCTCTTTTTCAGGTCATACTATACACCTTCAACAAACTTCGACCACCTTCTATGGCAACTTTTTGCACTACGGGCCGTGATTTTATTGTCTTAACTTGAACAAGATCATAATAGGCACATGTGCACCAAATTTTAGAAGTAGAAGAGGTGTAGAAGATGTCCTAAAAAATCCTGCAATGCACCTATGTGCCGAGAATCAACAATACACTTTATATTTTGCATATATCATATCCTTCTCAAATATTCGAAATTCACAAATCCGTACGGTAAATGCAAAGATCTCAATTTCCTTTCTAAGAGGACATTTTTAGTCTTTTAAGTGGACAAAAACTCGAATTTCTATTGAATTTAGAAGTTATTAAAGTTTGGTGACAGTATGTGTGAAATGTCACACTAAAACTGCTGCACTATTTGTATATGTAAGTGAAAATAAATTGTAACTTTTGAACCGTAAGTCGGAATTCTACGAAATTTGTGTCTACGCAAAGCTATTCAAAAGTTGGTCAGTCAATAAAAAATCTCAGAAAATAATGCCTAGAATTGAGAACGTGGTACCTCACCTAAACTCATAACGTCCCCCGAGGGGACATCGGTCCTTTAGGGGTTAAATATCTTATTGACTACTTTACAAACTACGGTAATCATGTCCTCATTGTCAAATAAATTCAGAAGTCAAATGATATTATGAACTTGGTCTAGCATCTCTATTGTATTTTAAATATTGTAAGGCAACATCTTGCATATTTAGAAAGGTATATTTTTAAAAAAATTCTTGTTGTTGTTGGAGCAAAATAATAGTCCAAAAATCCAAACAGCATTCACTTTCATTATTGGATTTAAAATTTTCATCATCATTTTCATTGCACTTTCTAGAATCCAATTAGTTTAATCTATAGATAAGCTTTGTCGACCAAATAAAAAAGTTGAGCCATTATATTTTATAGCAAAATATTCAATAAAAATGAATTAAATTTGAAAAAATATTCGATTGGAATGAATTATAACTAGTGCTTCTCTCCAACAAAAAATGATTTTCAAAGTTGAAAGACTCTTCTAAAATCTAAAGATCCTCATTAAATCCTAAATATCTTTTTTGAAGCAGAAAAATTCCCACCTAATGAAGGAACATCATATTCGGTAAATTGCGAGATGAGCACTCTTCCAAAAGAGTTGTGGGTTATTGCTAGAGTCCACATTTGAACTCTACACTGTAGAAAGATATAATTTTTGTACAAAAGAGTTTCAATTAAATTGGGAGGTGATACTCACCATCAAAATCCTTTAGACAATAAGGACTAGAATAGATTTTATACCACAAATCACACTAACATATTTGAAAGTACTACAAATGCATTTGATATTTGTCTTTAATCATAGATTTGGTTGATTGAAGCTAGTTTACTTTTTAAATATCACCATGCTCACAATTTGACTTGATACAAGGTAAATGATGGAATAAATGTCACACTAATATTGAATTATCACAACATCATCAAAAATTTGGATTTACAATCCAATGATAGCATTTCAACTTGTACAATATACTACATTTAAACAAAAGATATAACTTCCATTAGCAAGAGCAGAGAGTTGGAAGAACACACCGCATACACTCCAGCTGTGGTCACAATAAAGTGTGCATCATCACCAAGTGTAGTAAAAACAATTATCTTGCATGCACATCAATTTAACTTGAGCTAAAGTGAACACCACTATTTTACTTCTAATTACAAATCATGAAGCCAACTAATGGAAATATGGCTTCTACAAGATTAGACACTTTATCACGTCATAAACCATATAACAACGATCAATACGCAAAATAGAATTTAGAAAACACCATGCAAAACAATTGAGCATGTGTTGACCGAAACACTCAACAATAAACGCTTTTTAGAAATAATGAGCATCACAAAGATAGAGTATTGGAAGAAATAATCGTTCAACTTAGTACGAGGAGAGCTAACCGTACTACCTGAAGTATTACACATCACAATTCATCATCCTATAAAATCAAAGTTTATAGAAGTGTTTCTATTATGATTCAAACGCAAGAAGTGCCGCTAAGGTAACTTTGATAATCTATTTATTTCCCCTTGGATAATTGTTGTTGGATCTTATTCTTTATCCCAACTTCCATCTTTCTATTTGGACTTCAATTTCAAAGCTATCAAAATGGAATTAATACATTCTCACGTCATGGCTATCTCTTTCTCAATTGTCCAACAAAAGCTATAACTTGTATATCAATCTTTATAGATCTATTCAACATTTTGATTGCTCAATATAGGACGGAAGAATTGAATTTGTATAGTGTTCAACCTCTCCGGGTTCAAGGTTGGATCAGACATTGCTCAAGCAATCCTTACTAGTTTGAAGTCTCCAATGTAGGGCTGCAATGCAATATAATACCTAGCAAAAGGATCATGTCCAACTTAATATGAAGAGAAAACAATCACGCCTCTGGCCAACATATGGTTATCTTCCCTACACTCTTTGCAAAACATAACCCTTGTTGTGAACAGATTTTCAATGGCATGGAGGATTCGTATCGTTGGCCACAAGCCATCTTGCAATGATATGGATGTCTCCATGGGAATATTTAGAGCATCACAAACATTACGCTAGTAGTAGGATAAAGGCTCAAAACATGATTGAGCTTCAACCGACTTCCGCAATGATTGCTCTAATGATCAATGAATCTTGATCGTTTCTTCATCATTTTTGTGAGATGCCACATTGTAGAAGGCTGCAATGCATCAAAGCCATAGTGACTTTTTTTAAGAATCCTCCTTCCACAATTTAATTCTAGTGCCTTCTCCTTCTTTATGAAGACAATCCTTGTCAAAGCAAAAAAAATCATACTTTAATACTGGGCATCCACTTGAATCCAAAATAAACCTATACAAGTGACCATTCATATGATCCGGAAAAGCTTTACTTTAGTCCACAATACAATCTCCAATCAACTTTTTAAAGTCCAAAACCTCTAGGATGAGGTGCAAGATGGTGAAAATTGTCTCATTCTTCATGAAGTATTTCATAACAAGAGGAATCGTTGGAAAACTCTCCTTCCTTAAAACCATACTCAAACATCCAAACAAAGCATCTATATTGTTGTGTATGTGACAAACTAGCATGAAATTAACAAATACCTAGTGGATGATGCGTTTTGCAACAAGAAGAGACAAAAAACAAAAAACAAATAAGTTCTTGTTATCACCGGTGATATTGTTTATTTGTACCTTTGGTATTGGAAGCAAAGGCCTTCCAAAAACTAAAATATTTGAGGCTTGTTTTAGTAGATCCAAACATATCGCTGCACCCTACAACATTGTTGGACCCTACAACATTGCAATGGATGAGAACTTGATTCCGGAAAGAGTTTTCTAGACGATGCTTTATTTACTAGACGTGAGACAGTTTTCTAATGTTGATCTTATCATGTATGATGGTTACAACCTCCAAGGCGATGATTTGGATCTAAATAGATTTAGGTAATATAAGTCCCAATGTCCAAAAGGGGAATCGATGAGAACATGCGTCTTCTTCTGCCATGAAAGTAATGCATGCATTCTAGATAGAGTAAGCTTCTTCTGATTCTGCTATCGTTTGCAAATATAATATCTAATTAACTTGTGAATTTGAGTCTTAGATAACCGAAAAAGTAGATAGTATTATGTAGAAGTAGGTTGTATAATAATTAGTGAAAGTTGGTGAATCCTTAACTACTTAATTAGTGTTAAAGTGGTAAATAAATCGGGCCTTAAAAACTACCAAAGTTGTGCCCGAAAAGACCTAGAAAGAATGCTCGGCAAGGGTCTTTGGAACAAAAGTCCAAATCATCATTTAAATGACTAAACTAATTAGTCAAAGTCTTCATCAACTAGATAGTATACTTAGTAGTGTTAGTCGTAGTTGTTTAGGTTTTAGAATTGTTGTTGTAGAGGTTTAAGTCCCCATTAATGGACACTTCATTTTATATAAAGAAAAGACCACCAAAAAAAAAAAAAAAAAAAAATTTTTTATTAAATTTAAATTTCGTTTAAAAAAAATCCTTACCCGGGTATCAATCTGGGTGTGGCTAGATATCTAGACAACAGCCCTTCGGAGTAGGGCCGGACCTTGAGTCCGACCCCTCTGACCATGACCCGGGCATGAGCCGTGGGCATGGACCGGGCATAGATCCCGCCAGCTGGAGGCGGCCAGCTAGTCTACCCTTGCAGCCAACCGCTCTTCAACAACCCTCGCAGCTTGGCCCTTTTTTTCCCTACCCCTCCACAGAACTTCTCCCTCCTCTCTCCCGACCCCACTTTCTTTCTCCCTCCTATTCTAAACTCTCCCTATCTAGTTTTTTTTCTCTCTTTGTTTCTCTCTCTCCCTCTCGTTCCAAAGATTTAGAAGTTATAGTTTAGTGCAAAAAGAAAAAGTTGAAGGACATATTTGAAGGAGATTTCAAGGTGATAGAGGAGGCTTATGGGAAGCTTTTCAAGGAGACTTCAAGTGCCTTGAAGGAAGTGGAAGAGGTGCGTGCAAGCTAGGATTCGGAAGAGTTGGTGGCACCTAGAGTTTGAAGCATCAAACCTAGGGTTTGGTAGTGGAGGAGGCTTTTTGACAAGTTGATGGAGATTCCTAGGCATGGAGATGGTGCAAAGAGGTCTGTGACCGCGGCGAGAAGATTCAAGAGACAAAGACCACGAGTTGAGACAGGTTGTAGGTGCAACAAGGAGGTGGCAACTAGTTGGGAAAAAGGTGATTCTTGTCCCATATTGGATTCTCTCGTTTGTGCAAACTTCCTTGTTTGTTTAAGCCTTTTTCTCTCTTTTTCTACCGGGGTGACCTCCGCAAACATCCTCTCCGATTTAAAGAAAAGTCTATCGGTAGGCTCGATCTAGACCTTGTATGTCCTAGATCTTGGTCTATTGCACTTGCAAGTCTACCCTAGTATCTCGCCGTTGGTTTACTATTGTCCCGGCCTTGTGGCAAAAGTATTCTTTATGTTTTCTCCACTCCCCCCTCATCTCTAGGTCTTGCCTAATTTTTCTATCTTTTTACTGGTCAACCGGTCAACCGGAAAACCCTTTTCAAACTTGAGGTTTTCCAAGTCACCTCTTCAAATGGTCAATTGTGATGTTGTTTTATTTATCGTGTTACTAGATACTTGCGATATTTACGTCCACGTTAATCTAGTAAAGTTTTCTGGAGAAAGTAGACCGGTTGTCCGGTATACTTATGATTTCCAGGCCAGACCGGAGTTTGTGATAAGTTAATAAGGAGATTGGTTGAAGTACAGGCACTTCACGAAGTTTGTCCATCTTGGACGACATGGCTCTACCAGTGTCAGTAATGCTTTCAAAGGTTGACCCAAACAAGTGGGAGAGGACTGCAAAAGGTAAACAGTTGGAAGAGAACCTCATCCAGATGGGGTGCAGAGGATTCTACGAGAAGCCTTAGGTCTTCCAGAGGGGACGTGCGGTGGCAGAGTTACAGCCTTCCGAGATGCCTTGGGGAGTCTACCGGGCCAGTCCGCCGTCTTGGACCACGGAGGTATGGCGCAAAGTGTACTCTCTTCGTCAAGAGCAGGGGTGGATACCTAGAGTCAATCGGGAGCTGCTGGAAGAGCATATATAGAGCCCTTAAAATGTGTGGCAGTGCTACCGGAGTGACTAATTCATGAATCACCGGTTAAGGAGGGTGGTTGAGTTTCTAAATCCATTCCTCCATCCCAACAAACATGAAAGAGTCACGGCCCGGTTAGCCACCGCCTACATCCAAGCATTCTTTGAGGAATCCTCCCCGGATTGAGGATCTTTATTGGTTGAGACAGCTTTGCCTCAACTCGAGGCAATTCAACAAGGTGGATGCTCCAAGACTTTCTTGACTCCATATCTCATGCATTTGTATGAGCATCACCATTGTTTGGAGCCGGAAGAGAAGAAGATGTAGAAACAAGGGATGGCTCCTCAAGATCACTCTCCCCGAGTTCCTCCCAACTCCCAAAGTTTCGGTTGGCGTTATCGCCAACTCCACGGGAAGCTTCTTCATCTCAAGCAATCTTGAGTGAGAGAAAGACTTCCCGGTCTCACCGGAAGAAACCACCACCACCACCCCGGCCATCCAAGAATCTTATTCTTGTGGAGAACATAGCCAAGTTTTCCCGAGAGGTGACCCGGGATATCCAACAAATGGAGATAGAGCTAATGGAAGCAAAGGGTCTCCAAAAGGTTCTCCGAAAGATTTTGGAGTGGAAGACAACCGCGACATCTTGCCTATGGCCTAGTAGAACCTGGAACTAGTGACCAAGATGAAGAGGGATCTCCGGGCCACTCAAAAGGAGCTTCATGACTCAAAGACCACGTCCCAAGAGACTATCGTGACATCGACCAAGTTGCTTGCCAGTCAGCCAAATACCACCATACCATTGCAAGCCCGGAGTCGGCCCCGGAAGAAGAGAAAATTTGTCTATGACAAAAATCCCTCTTTAAAGGAGGATGATCCACCCACTCAAACTCTGGTGAGTCGGATGGATTCCCCATCCTCCAAGGAATGGGATGTAAAAATTTACGAGAGGAAACGAGACCTCTTGGTAAAACCTACCAGAAAGGAACCAATCTTTCTCACCACCGGATTCCTTCGTGGAGTCTTTAGTGGCCATACTTTTTGATCTCATGGAGGCCCCTCATGTATCTATAGATGCATCTCACCTATCGGTGGATACTCCCAATCCACCGGTCGACTTCTTGGTTGGGACATTTTACCTTCCGGTGGATTCTGTTGACCATGTGGATACTTCCAACCTTCTTGACAATCTCTCTATGGATCAACCGGATGAATCTTCCGGTTGAGCCTGTGGTAAATGTTATGTGTTATTGTTGATTTATCCCACTGGTTAATAGGATGTTGTTAAAGTTGCTAGATTTAAATACTAGCGTGAGAGTACCAATGTTGATGGGGCCCCATTGTGCACCCGGTTGCTACCACTTGAGTGGTTTCTCCGGCTACTTACTTTTGTTAAAGAATGGTTCACCGGTCTTGGAATGGAAGTCTTCCGGTTTACCTGTCTATCGGTAATCCGCCTGTGACTACGCTACCCTTGATTTAAGGATATAGATGACATTTTGTCCTTTTGTGGATCTAGTTTTGGATGGTAGCTATTGACTTTTATGCTCTCTCTAGATGCCATTTGCACCTTTTGGAGCTCTAATTTTGGAGGGTAGCTAGTAGCCTTTGTATACTTAAGGAGCCTTGGGCTCTTGTGTAAAGTACTCTTCTCTTTATTGATTTGCTCGTGTCTTGCCTTCAATGCTTGTGTCTAGAGTCTTTTGTTGAACTTGTGTGAGTAGAGGTGGAGAGGGTTGAGTCTTCTGAGTAAGTCTTTGCTAGGATGTGCAAGGTTGTGGCTTGTTGAGTGTTATGTGATCGAGTGTGTGTAGAGGCTTCCGGAGGGTGTAGGATATCCAAGTTAGATAGGTGGAGTAAAATCCGAGATCTACTTCAAACACTTCAGCGGTGGGACCAAGAAGAGTTGCCTACCGGATAGAGAAGAGTTGCCTATAGGATGGGAAGTGTTTGAATTGGTAAAGAGGAGAGGCGATATCCCCTCTCTTGGTACATCGGGAAAGATCCCGGCTAAGCCTAAGTCCATAGTATTCCGGGATTTCTACCCTTACAGTGGATGAGTTCTGACGATCTTCGTGGATGGTTGTTTTGGTTATGTGATTTGCTTAGCATTTGATTGTTGTGATTCTTATATCTTCTTTGTTTGATTCATTGGTTGTGGTTGTAGTTGGAACCTGGGCTTGCGTGACCGATTTACCAATATGAGTTTTTGGTAGATTGTAAAGACCAATAAACTAGCTGCAACCTTTAAATTCTTTCGAGGTGTAGAGTTAGATTGTGAATATTGTGGCCTCTAGACTCCGAGAACGAAGGGCAATGACTTTTCGGGCACTATAGAAACTTACCAAAAAACTATTCTAACGTTCAACAGAGTTTAAATTATACACTTGTGGTTACTTGTTCCTGGTTACTAAGGTACCGAGGAAGCCATCCTCCGGGATGTGCTCAGGTATTATGTGTGACGTGTTGTCAAGATTTAGAAAGTTTGACACACTATAAAAATCCCTGGAAACAATCTGCTTGGGTGGGCTCGGTTCAAGTTAATTTTGGTTAACTTTGAGAATTACGAACTACTAGACTATGGCAGGTATACATGCCTATCAAGGATGGCTCCAAGTAGCTACAATTGTATGACTTCTAGGTTTACACAAACCAGTATTCCCCTATGATTGAGCTGCGTGACTAGCGGCAACGTCCTTGGCGCTGCAATAGACTGATTCAAACTTATACCAAATGTTTTCATCCACGAGAACGAGCAAACGTCTACACCTTCAAGAATTACAACCTTCCTACCCAAAGCATATCTATGAAATTGTCTAGGAATGTCAAGTTTGATATGATTAATAAACTGAACAGAGGACTCATCGTACATGCGCAGCCAAAGGGCCCAAATTTTTTCTTTGGGATACAATTTTGATTGCAACAATTATTTCACTCAAATGCATTGATTGATTGAGCAATCATTAACAATCCTGCTTAACAAGACACAAAAGAAAGATATTTGTGGAAGAATTGCCACCCAGATCTCTAGAACTCATAATTGAAATGGACCTTACATCGCAAATCATCTCCTTTACAATGAACCTAGAATTGCAATGGACTTAATATTGCAAAGCAACCACTATGCAATGCAAACACAACTATCATTATGAAGTGAGACTATTTATCCTTCACAAAAGGGGCAAGTAAAATAATCAAACTCAAAAAAATTGGGTATAATGGAACCTCAATTCAAGCCCCGCAAAGTAGAAGACATTGTGGACTACAATAAGATTAACATCAAAACAATATATATACTCAAATTAATGGTTTAAAGGAAGAAATCACATGCATTGAGGTGCAATTGAAGTGGCCACTTTAATTTGGTATAAATTAAAGTGTGAGACATTGATCCTAATTGACAACTGCAATTTTCATTCTGAGCCAGACAATTTTGCATGACATGAGGCTAGATTGTAGTTATTTATCATCAAAACCAATCTATTTGATTTGCACTAAAAGGGATTAAAATTTTAACATGATAGATTTGCTTGAGTTGACTTAAACTATCACAACACAAGCTAACATAACGGTTAAGCACAGGTCAAGCAAATTTTTTTTAAAGCCGTCGTTGTGAGAGTCTAGCACAACTTGAGCTAAACTTTCATTCTTTATAATACAAGACAGTTTAGCCCAATTCAAGCTGAATCGTAACAACAAAAACTAATGTGACAATGGAGCTCACCTCAAGCTAAACGGTCATCGTTTTCCATGGCTCGAGCTTAACTCATTTTAGAAATTTAAGCAAATTTTTAGGATGTTAGGCTGGTACATAGCTACAGTATCATTTATTCACGCACGCATGACCATTTCTGTAAAAGCAACCATTTTGGAAATGGAAGGAAACGTGATTTTTGCAAATCCTCACAATAGGATGTTTTTTTTTGCATATTGGCGGAAATTTCAATCTTTTACTATTCAGTAGACTTATTTGGACATGCGATCTCCCAACAAAATACTTGAAAATAGATCTAGTAATAGGGTAGCTACGATCATAGTGATACTAGCTTAACACGTTGAGGTTGGGATTTAGAATTAGGATTTATAGTTGATGAAAGAAAAGTTGTAGAAAGAAAAGTTGCTCGTTGTTCATATAATATCGTAAATAGTTGAGGTAGATTTAGAAAAGTAAGTAAAAGAGAGAAAATGGAGAGAGTTGAAACGAACTTAAAGTTGTTCCATATGTATTGGCAAAGATTGTTACCTATTCGTACTACAACTGAAGGCCTTTGAAAGTAGGCCATATCTAACTCCAAGCATTGTTTGTAATACCTTGTGTGTTTCATTTGCTTGTGAAATCATTTCTCTACTTCTTTTATACTTCAATAGGTTATCGGCCCACTCATGTGAGTTGCGTGTGTAGAGTTTTGGTGCAAATTAGTTAGGAGGAGATCCCAAGAGTTTTTGAGTGTTCGAGGTGGACAAGATCTAATTTGGAGCATCCGAGGTGTACAAGCAATGACTTAAGATTCTTGGCAAATTGAAGGTGCACAAGGTCCAATTTGAAGCATTGGAAGTGCACAAATATTGATCCAAGGCCGATACAAGCATTGGAGGTGATTGAAGACGATCCAAGGAGTTTCTAGGATCTTAGAGGTGCACATTCAAAGGCGTCAGCTTTGTAAGTGTTTACATATGCACTTTTGCACTTTTGAAATTTGCCCATACACATAGTACACAATCCATATGGGTAGCCTTGAAATTTGAGTGTTCAAGGTGTGTGCAATTTGCCCATACACTTATACATAACCCGTTTGGGAAGCCCTGAAATTTGAGTGTTCTACATGTAACTGCACATTCTCCGAACACATTATACATAATCCGTATAAGTAGCCCTAAAATTTGAATGTTGTAGGTGCATAAGTGCACATTGGAGCCTAAAAAGAGCTCATTTGAGTGATTGAGGTGCACTAGTGCACATTGGAAGTTAGAAGTTAGTGTTGGAGTGCAAATATGGCAACATATGATGGCGAGAGTGCTAGATTGTGGATGACTCCAAGGTGCCTCCATCCGAAGATAATCATCCAAAGGTAAAGAAGGATTATAGTCGGCTTGTGAAGAACGCCATGTCCGTCATTGGCCTCAACTTGGTGGACATCCAACTTTCTCACATCAAGAGTTCCAAAGGACCCGTGGAAGCATGGAAGACTTTGTGCAACATCCACGAAACGAGGAGCTTGTCGAACATCCTTTTCATTTGCCGCAAGTTCTTCAAATGAAGATGCAAAAGGGAGATGATTTATTGAAATATGTCAACAAAGTGAAGGTTCTTGCAGATCAACACTCTTCCTTGAATGTCCTGGTGAGAGATGACGATGTGGTCATGACCTTGCTTGAGAGTTTGCTGCCTTCATATGAACACTTGATCATTGCTTTGGAGACCTTGGCAATGAAGGAGCTCACCATGGAGTTTGTGACGGAGCGATTGGTGCACGAAGCGCAAGGAGAAGGAGCCCATTGGCGACGATGCGGCCTTCGTGTCAAAAAAAACAAGTGGGCAGGCTCTTCTTCAACACGTGGCGAGCTGAAGGTATGTTTCAATTGCGGCAAAGCGGGCCACATTGCATGAAATTGCTTCAAGCCAAAGAAGTGGGAGCGGGACAATGCAAACCAAACACCGGAGAAGGAGAATACCAATCATGCGAAGGAGGATGATGACTAAGCATCTGCAACTGAAGGTGGACCACATTCGAAGTCC
Organism: Bryoerythrophyllum caledonicum; assembly: GCA_963971425.1. Taxonomy (NCBI): domain Eukaryota; kingdom Viridiplantae; phylum Streptophyta; class Bryopsida; order Pottiales; family Pottiaceae; genus Bryoerythrophyllum; species Bryoerythrophyllum caledonicum. Next base: position 21,286,962 of record OZ020514.1, read on the forward strand.
ATGTGTAAGTGGATAATGGATTCGGGCGCCAGAAAACACATGACACCTTATAAGGCGACATTTGACACATATGAGGTAATTACTCAATGGAATGTGCATATGGGTAATGATAGTGTTGTGGAGGCCATTGGCGTCGGATCTATTGTTGTCGAAGTACTTCTGAGGAATTGCTCTAAGAGGTTTAGAATTTTGGATGCTCTTCATGTGGCCAAGTTGCAAGCAAACTTGCTCTCGGTAAGCAAACTTGTGACAAGTGGAATGAAGGTGCAATTCAATGTGGATGTATGTGTGTTGACGGCACCAAACAAAGATGTTCTTGTGGTAGTACCTTGTGAGGGCAATTTGCATCAAGCAACTTTCATTAAAGTGTTTGAGGCGGATGTGGCCAACATGGCAGAAACACCAACAAAGAGTTGTGGGTTGGAGCTTTGGCATTGTCGTCTTGGTCATTTGAACGTGAAAAGTGTGCATTTACTTCAAAGCATGGTAAGTGGCATGACTCTTGGCAAAGATGAATTCTCAATGTCATTTTGTGAACGATGCGTACAAGGTAAGCAACATAGGGCACCATTTCCAAACGATGGAGCTACGCGTGCAACAAAGCCTTTGGAGATTGTGCATTCAGATGTGTACAGCCCTTTGCGGACCTTTCCTTAGGTGGTGCAAGGTATTTTGTGACCTTCATTGATGACTTTTTGAGGATGGTGTGGATGTACATCTTGAAGACAAAGCGGGAATGTCTTGAGGAGAACAAGGAGTTCAAGGCCCTTGCGGAGAAGCAATTGAAGCACAAGATGAAGGTGTTTTGGTTGGACAATGGTGGGGAGTTCATATCCAAAGGCTTTCGAAGTTTCTAGAAGAAGCATGGCATTGAGAAGCACACGTCAATACCTTACACCCGGGAGCAAAGTGTTGGAGATTAGAGTTGCTCGTTGTTATTATGATATCGTAAATAGTTGAGGTAGATTTAGAAGGGAAGGTAAAGGGGAGAAAATGGAGAGAGGTGAAACAAATTTAAAGTAGTCCTATATGTATTGGCAAATGTTGTTATCAATTGGTACTATAAGTGAAGGCCTTTGAAAGAAGGCCATATCTCAGTCCAAGCATTGTTTGTAATACCTTGTGTGTTTCATTTGCTTCTACAATCATTTCACTACTTCATTTGAATTTCAATTAAAGGATTGTATTTTGACATGTCCTTTAACACGTTTTTTAAGGTTTATGAGGAGTACATAATTTTGATAGGTAGTGAGTATTTTACAATGTTCATAAAGTAGAAGAATTAACATTGTCATGTGTTATGTATTTCTTTTTCTTAGGTAAGTTTTAGGTGCTTAAAGATTCTATATATAAAAAAATAAGAGATACTTTAAATGAACTCTTTTATACTTGCGTATTCATTGTCTTACAATGAGTTACTTTGAGACAATTTATATAATACAATTTTTTAAGCTATATCTGTGCATCTATTTAATGGCCAATATAAACATTGTAAGTAGAACAAACATTGTATGAGGATAAAACAAAGTGATTCCTAAGGTTTTTAATCTATTTGATTACAATAAGTTTTTAATAATTCAATGTGCATTTAGACAACTGAATTTATTTTTTATTCCATATGAGTATTTAAAACAAAATTACAATACTCAACAATAATTTTACATTTGAATTTTGTTGATAATTATTGTATATTATATTAAGCGAGAAGGCAAAATGAGGATTTATAGATATATGTATAAAATCAAATATTTGGTGAATATATATTATAATATTGAGTCTATACCATGGTATACTAGAGTAATACCATGATATTTTAATTTGTGTATATAGCATAGAAGATGTAAGTTATAACCGATTAATTTGAAAAATTGTAAAATTTGTACATTAACTAAACATTTGAACATGAAATGGAATAAAAAATGACAATGGAAAAATAGCTATTAAAAAACCATCAAAACTTATACAACCCAACTAGAAAAATGTGCATTTAATGCAACAAGCAAAGTCATAAATTCATCATGTTAGTATGCTTGGATTGTGTATCATCTTTAGCATGATGAAGTGAAGCCAAATGATATTGTATATGTATTACTAGCAATGATAATAACTGATGAGGGGAAAATCAAAATATTCTATAAATATAATATAAAGCAATGATATTATATAATATACGTGTAGATTGAATTTGTATTTCAAATGTGTGGCTTTGTATCTAAACATGATAAGGTTCTTATATTGAAATGTTGTAGGTTTATAAGCTCATAGCTACAAAATTGTTGATCCAAAGGTTTTTGTCTTTATTTTGATATATATTTGAATTTTAAGAAATGAATTCGCAAATCTTATTTAATCTATAATTATTGCATCTAATACATCTTATATAAATTTCAAAAATTATAATTGTACCGGATTGGTACTGGTCTCGATAGTATCCAATCTAGTAGCACCTACCTCGTCAGTACAAAACCTAGTAGTACCTGCTATGAAAATTTCCGCCATCCTATAGAGACAAAGGCAACGCGGTTGAATGACATGTTGTAAAGTTATAGGACCTAGGGTTTTTTTGGTTGTCCATCTTGTTTGCATTTGTTTTTGACCTTGTCGAGGTTTTGTTTCTAGTACAGTGTTAGCTTGTTTTGTTTTGTTTTGCACTTAGGGGTTTGTGTGTCTTCCATCTAGTAATTGTGCGGTTTTGAGGGTTTATAATTAGCTTTATCATCTGCATTTATGATTTTATAGTGTTGGTTTTGTGTTTTGTGAATTGAAATAGAGAAAACTTGCAATTGCGTGCTAGAAAGAGGTGTCCATAGGAAGGAGGTGTACGCAAATAAAAAGGTTCGTGCTACAAAGGAAGTGCGTATTGCAAGGTAGGTGCATGCTGTGAAGAAGAACGAAGTTATTAAATTCAAATTTTTTTGTGTGTGTTTGCATACGTGTGTGCATATTGTTGAATTGTGTGTTAGAGTAGATATGTGTGCACGCGCGTGTATGTGTCTGTGTTTTTGTTTTGTGTGTGTTGCATTGTATTATCATCCTTTTGTGGTTGTTGTGTATTCTTTTGTGTGAATTGTTGTGTGTGTTGTGGTGTGTGCTGTTGTGTGTTTTGTTAAATTTGTTTTGTTTATTTTTTGGGATGTTTCACGATTTCAATTTGTTACTGTTGGTGCGGTTTTGGTTGTTTTACGTACATATAATGTTGTTTTTGTTTTTATGTACGATTCGTTCAAATTGTTGATTGTTCTATTGATATGTATGTTTGTTTGTATAATTATATGTATAATTCTACATATGTTTCTTTGTTTATTGTATAGTTCTATGTGTGAATGTTTGTTATACTCAATTATTTTGAGAGTAGTTCATGTTGCTTATAGTTTGCAATGTGATAATCGTTGGTGGACATTATTTATTCCTTCATACCTCTGTGGTAAATGCTATTGTGCTAGCAAAAATGGCTGATAGGTACGAGATTGAACCTTGTATCAGACCCAAATCCTAAACCTTGAACCTTGATTAAACAAATAGAAACAATTTGACAAGCTCTAATACCAATGTAAAGCCCGTAAACTCCCTCTTAGTCTAGATCCTTTCTTTAACCTGCACTCAAACACCCCTTAGTGTTAGTGATGAACTTACTTCACTTTACTTAGTGCCCCAACCACTAAGTAGCTTGAACTCAAGAGTCAAGTACCTTGTTGGTCCATGCGATTAAGCTAGAATTGAGCTAAATTGTAGGTGGTTCTACTTATGTATTGCCTACAATTTAGCTTGATTTGAGCAAAACTATATGGACTGAAAGTCTCTTTGTCCACACTGTGGCTCAAATCAAGTTGAAAGTGACCAACACATCATCTAAACACAACCCTTTAGCTTCAATCCCAGTTCAACTTTATGCACTTTAGCTTTAGTCGAGGTAAACTCTACACACTATCTCAACAATCAATGATTGCAAAGTTGTATATCAGTCTCATCATGTAAAGAGTCCATTAGTTATAAGCTAAATATAATCTAACAAAAACTATTGAGGGTGCTACTTCAATCCTTATTCTTAAACTAATAAAAAGTTAGAGTGTAAGGACTAGGGTACTACCCTTTAGAACCTTTGGTAGATTCTTCTTAGTATGTATACGTTGTGGTATCCAACTAGTAGCAAATCAAACTTAGCCTACAAATAGTTGAGCTTAATATGAGCTAAAGTATCATGAACTATGTCAATGTATTATACTTCACGATTTACCTCGGATTAATCTAGAGTGTAAGATAAGTTGTTATCTCACATAAAACCTAGAATTCTTGAAGTGTTGAAAAGATCGCCCTTGATTGGCGACCTAAATGTCACGGGATGTGACGATGAGGACCACACCACATCTCGTGGTGTTAGCATAGGTTAGATTAGTCTAATCTACGTTAGTTTATGTTTAGAGACGTATGGCGGCGCGCCCCATTCATCCATGGATGACTTTCATCCACTTAGGGTTGCGTGTGTCTGCGTATAGCGCCGCACTTGTCATTAACTTGACGTCTTTGTCAAGTCAAGCTTTGTGAGTGTTTAGAGAATGATTTGTGAGTGTTTACTTGTAAGTGATGGTTTTCACTAGTAAATGCTCCTAATTCTCTAGCTCTACTTGCACTCGTTGATTCTCCCCTTGTGGAGTGCGAGACGCTTGACTGTTCTGTGATTTCATTCTTGTTCACTTGACAAAGACCTCCCGCAATCTCTTCTTTAGTTCTTAAATGTGAGCTTAGGTGAGTAAAATTTTTTTTGTGGGTACTGGGTAGAAGTCCACTAAGGTTACTCACTTTTGGGCAAAAAAATATACTACAGAGTATATTTGTTTTAAAGCCCTTTGTTAACTTGTTATTGAATGCCAACCGTCCATTGATTAGGTGTAAAGAAATCATGGCCAATAAAATGTTGGTGAATAGAAAATATCTTGAAGAAAGTGCTGATTTTTTGGACTTTGTGTTGTCATAACACATGTCGTTTTATAGGTGGTCCAACCTTTTCTCGAGATGAGTACATTGCATACTGCAAAGACTGAAAATATACCAAATATACTACGCAGTATATATGTTGAATCAAGGCACCAAAAACTAGGTTTTGAAGAAAATGATGGAAGAAAAAAGTTTTTTTGAATTTTTTTTGTATACCAAGATAGATTTTTGTATACAATTGAAGGTTGGATAAGAATTTGGAGCAAAAATCAACACTAATTTCTTATTTAGGCTTCTTGAAAAAATAGCTTATTTTTTACCAATAAGAGCCAAATTAAGTTTTGGATCTAGAATTTTCAATTATAATGTAGGAGCACATTATGGTATGAATGCCTTTCAAAAAAATTCGAAGTATTTTACCTCTTGAAACTCTAAAAAAACGTATATTTGTCTGATTTGAGATAACTGTGACATGTATGTAGTAATGAAAGATATACTTCTATTGGCCAAACCATGGGCCGGATGTCTAATTTTTTAGGATTCTCATATTGCTATTGAAATAAGAAATTACATTTCATTAGAAGAATTCCAAAATCAAACCTACATTGGCACTAGGTAGCAAACGAAGGCTCGTGACTTGTCTCTACACCATTTGTGACAGGTTTTTCATACTAGCTTAGTCGACCAAGACCCTACTTAGATTGATGTTGTAGAGCGTGGTTAGATGAAGACAACGCAAAAAACGATGCTCAATTTGGAGAAGTTTTGAAGAAATTGTGGGCGTTCAAAGTATGGAATGAAGAAAGGCAGCATTCTGGTCTGTGCCAATTTTTCATCCACGTCATCCACTCTGTCGTTTTTCATCCACTATGTCGTTTCTCATCCGTCGCTTGTTCTTCATCTGCATCGGCGGTTTCATCTGCTACGACAATTTTTCATCCGTTTCACAATTTTCCAACCACAGCGCGAGTTTTCATCTGCTATAGGCAGATTTCATCCACTGCGGATGAAACTGTATTTCGGCCATATTTAAACAAGTGTGAGTTCATATCTTCCAAAATAATTACTATTTTTGGATTCCGACTTCAGATTATAACATTTTAGAGGGGTTTGTACGAAAGAGGCAAGATAAACTTTAAGAATGAAAGTTTTTTTGAAATCACATTTTTATATGGCTATACAAAAAAAAAAAAAGTCAGCACTTTGGAAGGGGATTGCAAGATTTGTTACTCGGTTTGGAGTAACATTCTTTTGCACCTATAATTTGGGATTCCGTTATTTAATCCCATTCTGGTAGTGGATTGGTGTTTGTCGCGTTTCTCACCCATTGAATTGCATTTTCCTACAGGGTTTGTGTTTTGGAACACCGCGGACAAGTTCCAACTATTTCTCTTACTGCTAGACTTTAGAGAAGTACTTCTAGTATTTCTCTTTGTATTGCAGGTTTACAACTCGGGCCATCTACTACAGACGTCTGCCAGTGGCTCTCAACCCTTGTCATTTCTGCTTTTATGTTCTTGGGGGAGAGGATTCGGGTTGGATTTCTGGATTCTTGTGCGGTACCTCCCCCGTGTTGCGGGCTTGTTGCATGTGTTTTTTGGTGGCCCCATTTATTGTTGTGCTAACTTCTGATAGGATACCGTAGGGGTGAAGTCGGAGTAATGTCCGGCAAGACCTTTTCATGTGGGGGGATGTGGTTAAACCTGTGTTAGCCTGAGGTGATGACCGGTAAAGCACATAGCTTGGTGATTTTGCAGGTGCAAGTTGCCCGTCCGTACCCTTATCCTGTAGATAGCACCTGTCGTGCACAAACACATCGTGCAAAGATAACATCGTGCCAACAGGTGAGAGCGCACAATTAGAGGCAAACTCGGAGCAATGGTGACTATACTATCACCGTTGCCTCCGTAAACAACGAAAACAATAGTTCACAAAAGAAACTATCAACTTCCAGCAACCTAGGCTAGGAAAAAGAAATAAATACCAAGACCACAACATTTAGTAATTGGTCTACAAGGACCCCTTTACTCGCCCCCTTCGCCCGTGTTGAAGCCCCTTTCACACCGGCGAACCACACAATTAACGTAAACTGGACGAACGACCAAGCATAACTCAAGTCCAGAAAAATCAAGGTGACCTATGGAAAAGACACTAACAAACCATGTAGACAAAGGGTAGGCCGGGTACAATGAGAGCCCCATCGTTAATTGCCTCCAACACTTTTAATGGCTAGACCTTGTCTACTTAGACTTTCAATGTGCTAAACAATTTGGACACGACCATTGACCCACTAGTACCTCTAGAAGAGGTGGGGTTAGACATTCTAGATGCCACCCGGTAGAACACAAGTCACAAATTACCATTGTGGCTGCCAGTTTGGCACTACTACACAATTGACATCGCAATCCAACGGAGATGTGAGAAATACGAGGGTTTACCGTGCCATCAATGTGGTAAATGGCAGAGAGCGCAATTGCGCGTGTGATCCTTCCATATTTTACCATCACGACCCTCCAACAGTAACACTCATGAGTTCTTCACCTCACGAACTCGCAAGATCACCCGTCCCGCTGTCACATCCAAGGTGGTGGGCGCTGCTTGCTGCAAATACACATAGTCTCCAGGAGTAAACCATCGCACTTGCGGTCAGTAGCCTCCTCCCCATATTGTAGCATAACGCAATGTATCCCGATGTTGAGCAAAGGAAAGATTCTCCAATGCCATAGGCATCACCCGTTTGAACAAATCCGCACGTTGCTCACACACTTGAGCCCACGTATCTGGATTGTCCATGTTAGCCAACACGGTGTCAGCATCTGCCTGAATGGCCTTCGGTAACACCGGTTGCCTTCCAAACAACAAAAAGTAAGGAGAAAAGGACGCCAAAGATGCTTGCTTACTAAACCGGTAGCCCATGGCTATCCAGGGTAATTGCAAGTCCCAATCTTGATGATGTCCCTTCTTCAAACTATACTTCCAAAGCCCCCTCTTGACGGTTTGCACCATGCGCTCCGCCAATCCATCTACTTCGGGATGATCCCTCAAAGTAGTGCGGTGATCAATCATCGCTTACTCACACAACGTTTGAAACTCACCCAAGAATTCACTTCCTTGGTCTGTGAGAACTTCCGCTGGAGCTCCAAAGCGACTCAAAACACGATCAAGAAAAGAGTAAGCGACCCCCTCACTAAACTTGTCAGGCAACGCCACCAACTCTATCCATTTTGAGAAGTGCTCAATCATCACCAACACATACTTATTGTATCGAGGTGTCACTGGCAATGGACCAGCAAAATCTAAGCTCCACATATATCCCAAGCCCATAATTGGCAATGGTTGCAATTGTGGCATCGGAGCGTTAAAAGACGCTCGCACACGATCACAAACCATACACCGGGCCACCAAAGCTTGAACTTGAGTTTGCATACCTCGCCACCAATAGTGAAGCTGGAGCAAGCTATAAGTCCTCCGCACTCCAAAGTGCCCAAGGTCTTCATGCGTGTCCTTGATGAGCTTCACTCTCTCCAATGGAGTTGGCACAACCTTTCGCATGCCATCCGGCCATATCCTCAGAAGGTGAGTCCTCTCCCACACGAACTGTTTGGCTCGTTGTGAGACCCGATCTCTTTCCTTAGCGGACCACGTAGGCACCACTTCTCCATTCTTCACAAAGTGCATCACGTTCGTGTCTTCAAAGATGTCTTTGGCGCCCCCGATTCTTTTCCGCCATCCTCATCTACTGTGGCCACAGTAGATGCTCCGGTGTCATCTCCGCGCATCGCCAATACACTTAGCAAGGCCAAACAATGCCAACCTGGCAACGGATTGGCTTCATCCTCCCCGTGCCACCTAGCGTCCGTAGCATCCGCTTGGTTTGGAATTGGATTGCGGCTAAGGTCGTCGGCATCCATATTCACCAATCCCACTCTGTGCACCACCTTGAAGTCGTATTCCATCAACATCAAGGCCCACCATGCTAGCTTGCCTGTTAGTTTGTCAGACTCCATCAACCACTTTAAAGGTTGATGATCCGTGACTAACAAGAACTCATTACCATAAAGGTAACATCGAAAATGAGCAATTGCCCACATGGCAGCCAAACACTCCCCTTCATACGAGCTATACTGGGCCTCCGCATTATTGTTGGACCGGCTGGCGTACGCAATGACAAACTCCTTCCTGTCGTCATCCATTTGCGTCAACACCGCACCAATTCCCAATGCGCTCCAATCTGTGTGTAGCTCGTATGTCATTCCGGCTATTGGCCTTCGAAGTATAGGTGCCGATGCCAAGCAGTCCTTCAACTCTTGAAAGGCCACCTCTTGCTCATCTCCCTATATCCAAGGTTGATCATTCCTTGTCAACATGGTTAATGGCTTGGCAATAGCACCGAAAGTCTTCACAAACTTTCTATAGTAATTACACAACCCCAAGAATGCACGTAGCCTACTAATATCCCTTGGTCTAGAAATAGACATCACTACTTCAATTTTACTAGCTACCACACCCAATCCACTTAGATATATCATGTGGCCTAAGTACTCGATGCGGTCAAAGTAGAATTTGCACTTACTAGGGTGCAACTTCAAACCGTGGAGCCTCAATCTAGCAAACACTTCCATCAAGTGTAGCATATGTTGCCTTCGATTCGTGCTAAAGACAACGATGTCGTCAATGTAGCATCTCACGAAATCCAAGCCCGAGAATACTCGGTCCATAACCCTCTGGAATTCGGCAGGCACATTCTTCAATCCAAATGGTAAGAATTTCCATTGGAATAACCGGTCTTTCCCATCTTTGTCAATGCCCCAGAACGCGGTCTTCTCCTTGTCTTCCTCTCTCAGTCCAATCTAGTGGTATCCAGAGCGCAAGTCCAACGTACTAAATACCTTGGCGTGACCAATAGCCTCAAAGTTCTCCTCCGGCGTTGGCATGGTATAACGATCCGACTTGGTGAATTTGTTAATCGTCCTATAGTTCCGGCACATCCTCTTCTCGGTCCAATTATCGTAGATATCTTTCTTGGATGGCATAACCGTCGCTGATGCATACTCACAATCCGGTGGAGCCAACTCCACTAGCCCTGCAGCCACCAACTCCTTCGTACGAGCGCGTATCATTCTCCGTTCAACGTCGCTATACTTGTACGGCTTCTGGTATATTGGTGCTTTGTCCGTCAAGTTGATATGTACTTCCTGCCCCTTCAATACTCCAAGATCTTCAAGACTAAAGGCAAAACAATCTAAGAACTCTTTGAGGAACTCATGTTCCTCTACCTCCACTACTCCATCCGCCAGGCCAACTATCGGTTTCCAAGTTTCCTTGGTCACCGCCTCCTTCAGTTCCTTTGGAACATGGTTCTCAACCCTTGGTTGCTATTGGATGCCATGCGAAAGAGATTCCTCTTCCTCCACCTCCACCAAGCTTCCAAGTCCTTCCACTTGGCTTATTTTGCCAATTGTCTCCCTTTGGTGAGCTGTGTGTTCTCCCACTAACATATTCTCCACAGCCTCCTCCAAATCCTTCGTTAGGTGGGCCAATCCCCTACTTCGGCTTCCATCCGAAGCTTGGTCGCTCCATGAAGATGATCCTCAGTCTTGGGTGTCGCGAAAAGATTTGCGGAGCCCCATATGTTCCATGGGTGAGGTGCCAAGGCCTTCTCGCCCCCAAACACTTTTCCTGTCACCCTGACAGAGACAAAGGGTTCTCCAACCCCCCGCAATTCATAAGACCCCATGTAACTGGTAAAACTAGAAGCCAACCGCTTTTGTTCTGCCACTAGCAACGAAACGATCCACGTCAAGCAGTTTAAGTCCATCGCTTGCCCAAGTAAAAATCGTCGTTATTGCTCCGAGATCCCGGGCGCATCGGTAGTGCCCGTGGAAAATCCCATGGCTCTCTCCCGTTCATCCGCATTTGGCTCCACCATGTCTTGAGACAAGGAATCCCACACAAGACCCGGGCCGTTATCCTTAAAGGCATACGACCGAGCAAAACTAACCAACGTGGGCAATGCCCTATGTGGTTCTCCTTTGCGGTTAACAACCGCCAAAGGTGCTTGGTCGTCATGATAAACGCGTCGCGGTGCCCTGTGAGGATCCAAAATATCACTCTCATAGACATCCGGCCGTTTAATTCGACCTACAGTGGACTGGAACAACTCTTGAGGTGCTAAATTCGTCCACCACAATCGCGGGCAATGTGCTCGCGATCTCACCGCAGCTGCATCCAACAACACGGGCATACCCAGAGTCTGGTGTATGCGGTGCATGCCCTCCAATGTCCTCGACCTCGAGCTACTTACCACTGATACATTCTCCACAATGTAACTTGGTGGCCGCTTCTGAGAGGTTTGAAGCAAAGACAATACGCAAATCATATCATGAAACCACGAAGAACGAGTGTCTTTCAACCCGTTTTGATGTCCAGCCATTGACAATCCTTGACATGGCCATCCCGCGATGACAAGGTCTACATGGCCAACACAGTGAATATCCTCTGCTGAAAGCAAAGCAATATCACCAACAAGAGTAGAAAATGAAGTCTTGATGGTACTAGTGGCCAACAAGTCTCGAAATTGAGTCCTCAATCGCCGTGAATGCCGCTAAGCCACGTGCCTTGCTGCCTCATCAACATCTACGTAGATGTAGCGTTTGACCTTGATCCCTGCTTGCAACACTGCCGCCAAGCCACTCCCAATCCCTCCGAATAACTCCAACAACACAATACCCTCCTCTGGTGCTTTTCAGTGAAAGTGTCTAGAGGTGGGCCTAAGTCTTGGTCCCCTCTAGAATCATCTTTTGCTTGTGGGAGTATAGAATGCTGCCAAGCATCTGCAATGACTTGTTCAGCATCCTTCTGAAGTTGAGTCGTGGTCCTCTACACTGCTTCGATGCCAGGTTGATACATCTCCGTATCTCCACTACTTGTGTCACCCACATGGGCATCCATCTCATAAAGTGTAGGAGTATCCATCGAGAAGTTATCAAAACCCTCGTGAAACCATGATGGTCTCACATCCATCCCTCCTGAGAAGTCAAACACGTCTGCAAGATTGGCAGTTAGAACTCGAATAAAACAAGCTGGCGGCTGAGCCTTCCGCCCATCTCCTGCTTGCCATCCTGGTCTATAACTTGCGGTTTCCTCCCAGAAATCCAAGGTGAACCCCATGGGGTATAGCACCGCCGAGCCAACCAAGACATCGTATGACTTGGCCTCCGTTACTATGGTTTTTACCTTCATAAAGCTTGCATCCTCGACATCATCTTCGTTGAGTCTTAAAACCAACTCCGCCTTCGTGATGCCCAAAGCATGCTCCGTACCCCCCATGGAAGTGCTAATTGTCCATGGACACTTCTCCAAAGTGTCCCCAGTCAAACCCAACCCCTCACGGGCATATGCTCCCAGCTTCAATGGTTGAGCTCGTGAATCCAAAAGCACTCGTCGAGGCACAAAAACCCTCCCCTTGGGCCCAACAAGTTGGAAAATCCCCTGGGAGTTATCAACCACCACCACACGAGGTGTAATGGATGACCTCTCGATTGCAGGTCTGGCGGCCATGGTCTTGACACACATGGCTGCTGAAAGCAGCCCCTCCACGTTGTCCTCTTGACTCTTATCCACCTCTCCTTCAATCACTTCCGTCTTCAACGCATTGACGCCCGTGGAGTCACCCGACTCACATATTTGAGCCGCCATCTTGAAGACCGCCGCCGCACTGAAGCCCTCTTGTGACATCACTTTAACAGAAAATAGTGAAGCCTCACAAACCACGTTTGCCGCTTCTCTCACCACCGTAGTTGATGGCTCTACAATCCCAACCGTAGGGCGAGTTATTGACACCCTCCGACGCGTTGGAGGCACCATAGAAGATGTTGGCACCATCTCCTCTAACGTAAAAGACTCTGGCAATCGAGCTTGCCGGTTGTCCTTTCCATGTTGAGGATCCAAGGTTGGACTTGCTCCACGTGGAACCTCCTTCGTCACCGGTGTTTGACTCCGCGTAAGGAGATAAGCCTCCCATGAGCCATCCTTGATAGCAAGTGCCATGCCACTTAGCATATAGTCCCCGAATTCATCATCATCGGGCCTAAACCCGCCCCTAGAGTGAAAACTAGGAGTGACTTGGGGCTTCTCACTAACTGAAGCAACATTCGCGCTCATGGCCGCCATCTTGGCCTCCAACTCCGCGAATTTGGCCTTCCAACCTTTCTTGTCTCCTCCCAAAGACTTGGACTCCTTCTCCTTGTTGCTTGTCTTGGCTCCTTTGCCTCCAGAAGGCTTTAACTCGGGGTGAAGCTTCCAACACTTAGCCTCGGAATGCCCCTTGGCACCACAACCAGAGCAATAGCCACCGGTTTGAGGGGTAGGGGACTTGCCTTCCTTGCAATCCTTCCTCAAATGGCCCGGTTTGCCACAACTAAAGCATAATGCTTCAGTGTCGGTGGCATAGTAGGGAACCGCAACCTTGGCCACCTTGACCTTCTCAAGAACCTTCTCTTCTTGTTTGAGAAATCCCATGGCCGCTTTCTCCTCCAATAAATTGATCTCTATTCGCTCTGAAGTCTCGAACACAAATCGCAAAGTCGGTGGCTCACCCAATCGCAATGCCTCATTGCGAACTAGGGTCTTCAACTCCTTCTCTAGGATGTTGTACCAGTGCTGCACTGCTTGCTGCTCCATCACTCTATGAATTGCAGAAATCAGTCTCCGCAATCTCGAATGAGCTTCCCGCAAAGACTCATCTCCTCCTCGTGCAGAAGACCTCAATGCCTTCATCTTATCCGCCCGTTGACCTTGATAGTCTCGACGGATCTGTGTGAAGAATACGGCCGTAGGATTAAACGGAGGTGGAATAGCCACCGTTTCCATCGGTTGGCTCAAGTCCTCGGCACTACTTGTGCCTTCTTCCTGCTTCTCCTTTCCCACACGTGATGGCACACTTGGCGCTCCGCCAAATACATCTGCGTAATTCGGTGCATAGAAATCCCTCCATGCCAATATCTCCGTGAGGTGAGCCGCCTCGAATTCTCCATAATCCGCTAACGGAGCTCCCTCTAGACATCCAAATAACGCCCTCCACACCATGTAAAGGTTGAAGTTGGGGTTGCGAGACTTCTGGAGTTCACACCACATGGTGAACTCCCTCTTGAAGTCATCCGCTTCGATAGTGCCCGTGGCACCCGAAAACCGTCGCACCCCCCGTTCTCCTCCTCCTCCATATGGTGAAGCCATCTCCTCCCAATCAAAAATTGATTGCAAAGGCTTTCTTGGTGGGGAACTTGCACTACGTGCCAAAGATTCTACCACAAACTCACGTTCTTCTACTACCGGTTGGACCGTATCCTCCGTTTCTTTCGATTGAGTGGTAACCTCCTCCACCACTCTTTCACGAACTTCTAACGAAAATGGGATGTTTCTCCGAGTGAAACCGGGCCCCTTCCACGTCTCCAGATTGAGAATTGGTTGACTCAATCAAAGAAACGCCATGCTTCATGAGGGCCCTTCTTCTCCGGAGCGTAGATAGTGGGTGGTATTTCCCAATCGAGTAGCTCCAAGGTGAGTGTGTCCCACACACTGCTAGCCCGCTCTCGCCACGTACCCACTTCCCACTGCCACGTAGTATAAAAGACGAAACCTTCACTCTCAAACTCGGTGAAGATGAGGGAGAACGTGGGCAATTGGTTCCCTAGGCGGAAATCCGCCACCTCCACGGCGTACCTTGACCCAACGTTCTTTAGGACAACGGCCTTCTCTCCAACCACAAGATCTACGGCTTGAACTTGGCCTCGTGCACGACAAAGAGGTGTTCGAACACCCTCCTTGGCCCGAAGTGCTCGGACTTTGCGCACGCCACCAAGTGAAATCCAATACTTCACGGACTCTTCGCTTAGCACCTTTGTGCCTGGCTTTTGTAAGTCTTAGGTCCCAGTTCGAGACTTGGCTATGGGAGATAACTCAAAATTCCTACCAATAGAGCTTGCCTCGGAAGGTGAAGATTTCACTTGCAAATCTTGGAGGCAAGAAATCAATTGATTAAGTGTCTCGGTGCTAATCTCTACCTTGGATGCACTAGACTCTTCTGATTCCTTCTTCCTCCCTCCACCATCCATGTCCCATATGCTCGATACAACCCACTATTTTTACGTGGTTGTATTAAGTGGGCTTACAATCGATGTTGACTCTGGATTAGGGGCATGCTAGAATTTCACTTCTTGATCACTATCATATGCCACACTTAGCTCAACGTGATGGAAGACACTAATCGTGTGCAGAACATTTTGATAAGAACAACCCAAAGTCTAGCCATACATCCCCATAATCCAAATTTCTAGCCGAAGTACAAGAGGAAAGCGACAATGTCACTCACCATCCCATACCTCTACTAGTCACTCCACAAAGGTGGCAAAGCACAAGATGAAGGTGACTATGGCACCCAAAATCCCACAACTCTTCCAATCACTCTCACAAGCAAATTGGCAAGGGTAAGAAGTGGGCAACAATGGTACCCACTATCCCACACCTTCACCTCTTACAAGAATGACAAAGAGCAAGAAGAAGGTTACTATGGCACCCGCTCTCCCACACTTTCACCACTTACTAACAAGATGCATCATACAAACTTATCACTCCCCCAAGCAACCAACTACCCCCTCCCAACGCGGGTCCGAATACGTTACCTTGTTAAAGTTGTCTTGGACCTCCAAATAGCTACCACTAGCTACTCCTAGAGAAACCCTAAATGTAATTTATGCCTTATAATGCCACATAAATGTAGCTGGCTTTTCTCTAAAACCACACAAAGTTCTAGACTAATCTCGTGCGTGTACACCAGCTTCCCACACTTCACTGAACCTGTTTGGACGGCGGTGAGGAGAACCAATCCAACAACAAACACGGATTCTTCATACACCAGCAACGTTGACAAGGTCACCAACACCCCTTCCGCAATGTCCCAATGTTGCTTCTTCACCTTCTTTAGCAACACCAGGGGCTTTGTCACGGTCACCTTCGTCCTCTCTTTCTGTCCACCGTTGGACAACCACAACGGCGTTGCAGCAGACTCCAGATTCGCACTGGTCCTCTTGGAAATAGGAAGTGTTACTGCGACTGCTGCTGGTGGTGGTGCAAACCTCAGTGCTACAGCAGCTCGGGGAGACTCCTTCGAGACTGCCTCCGCACTCTCCTGCACAGCAGATTCTCTTCCAAGTGATGCTCGCTCAAATTCTTGTTTCTGGCCTCACACCGCAGATTCTCTCGCAGCGTCGTCTACTTGACCTCAGAGTAGGTGCTGCAGCACCGCATCCCCTATCATGGCCGAGAGAGTGCGCCGCAGCTGTTCCCCCAACCGCCCTCAACCATGTAGACCTTCACCTCGTGCACATGCTCTTTACACCCCGAGAGCTCCACAGCAGTTGCACCCACTACCGAGACCGCCTCCTCTGTTTTGGGCTCTGTAGGAAAGGAGTCCGGGAGAAAGAATGCGCAATCTGTGAGCGTTCCGTTTCTGTGCCCACTGGCGGCTCTTACCTCTCCCTTTCTTTCTAGCTCTTCTCACCAAAACTAGGGTATGATAACAGGAGCAAGAACTCCGCACGTTTGTGCACAAGATTGTACGCATTCAGTAGCTCCACTGCGCCCTCCTGCTATCGCCGAGCTTGACTCAGATCCGCGCTTCTCACCGGGCACTTCACGTTGCTCGCTCTCCGCTACCTCTCGTACCGCGGCCCCTGCCTTTCCCAGAACCAGCGATTACTGATCACATTCGGCCGTACCCATAATCGCATCAGGTTTCTAAGGTGAACAGCCCCTAATCGATAGCCAATGTTGATAAGGGAAGTCGGCAAAACAGATCCGTAACTTCGTTGCGTTGCACGTGCTGCCTTTATCGGCACTCGGGCAACCGGAACTCCAGCTCGTGCAAAACCCGGGTCACCTCCTCCAGCGACCGGATCTTTGCACACACTTGCTCATCCGCAATAATCGCGCTACAGCTGCTTCAGGAGCTTTCGTTTGAAGAACAAAAGCGTGCCTCCGAACCTGTCTCGTACATTCCAGTATCGAATTAGCATTGGCGATGCAACGTCGCACAATGCTCCAACAATGTTCGTTGCACTTTCTTCAAAAAGTATACTTGCAAGGGCGGCGAAACTTGCTGAAGTGGGGTCTACTGCGAGGGACTCCACCTTGATTGCTTCACTTGAGCACCACGTCCACAGCTCACTCCCCACCGCCTCACAAGATTCAAAGAAACCCTTCTATGTTTGTTAACTATCGTGGTTACACCTATTGCCACAAAATGATCTTTCTCAAGTAACAAATAAGTGATAAACACTCACAAATCACAATAAGTCAAGTCCATGCCACTCTTCAAGAGTAAAAACATGATATGGATAAGGCTAATGATGTGCAACACGCACACACCCTCACCTTATCAGGTGGAAGACTCAACTTGAGAAAGATGAGTCTCCCTCAACCACACGTGGAGGTCATCCGGGTTCCAAGTCCCGAGATGAGATGTCGAAAGACACCACCGTTGCCCTAGCCGCCACGCGGTTCTAAACCTATCTCTAATCTCCCATTAGCGCTAAGTCTTGGGCTCTCCGGTAACTCCACAACTCTCTAGATGGTTTCTACTTGAATACCATGTATACAAACACCTCCATGCGCCGATCTTGACACACCCGTAGATAGTTACTCGGGGGAATTTTGTTTAAGGTCAGTACAAGAGGTCAGTATTACCGTTCTGCCTCACCAGATTCTCCGGAGAGTGCAATGACTTTAGACTTTGGGCCAGGGTCGGATACCGAAGAGGCTTTTGAGTCTATTTCGGCGTTGGATACCAACCGTAGGCTTCGAGTTTGGAGTGTGGGCACGTTTGACGACATTGAAGACGATCACCGCTAGATTGTGCGTGATCATTTCTTAGGTCGGGCTGGGGGCATCTCTCTGTGCGATAGGCGGCTCCGTTTCCAGACATGGATGAAGGAGAAGCGCCAGCGTTCATCATCGTTCAACGATTGGTACGCTTTTGAGCTTTTGTCCCAGCATTTGGAGTTGGAGGCACTCGAGACGTATGGAAGGTGGTCGGTATCGCATGCGGAGGAGTTGCGTTCGGTTGAGGATTACTGGCGTGACCGGGTGGAGTTGGTAAGTGCATTCAAGGGGAGTGCCGTTGCTCGTGTCCCGGCCTTTATTGATCAACCAAAAGAAGAGGGACTCTCTTTCAATGAGGATTCCAGGCAGAAGGGCATTGCCCTTGTAGATAAGGCGTCCGGCATGGGGGCCATGTTGCGTTTGGCCCAGGCTACGCGGGCGGCATTGGTGGCCGTCGATCCGCCACCAGTCTTTGACCCTCTAGCGCGGTTTATGGCACATTTGAAGGTGGAGTATGGAGGAATCGAGCGTGATCAAATGCAACACATCTAGGATTTCCGCCGTGAAAAGAAAGACACGCCGCACATGATGTATACCTGATTGGTACGGTTGGCGGCGGAGGCAAGTGATGGCTTCACAAAGTGCCAACTTGTGAAAATTTTTATCTCCAAATTGAAAAAGAGAATGGAGGACATGATCACCCCCCGTCTTCTTTTCTATTATCCCGGCAACGCGAGTTTGGCTCAGGCGTTTGCTGAGGTCGAAGCGCTTGATAGAGCACTAGGCGTGTCCGAGGCCACAAACTTGTCACGTCATCGATGGACGCTCCCAAGTCCAAGAAGCTTGCTACTACGACGAGAAGCTTGGCGGAGGCACAACCTAAAAAGGTTGTGTATTGTTGGGCTTGTGGAGAATCCGGTCACTCCAAAGAGGACCCAGACTATTCTAAGAAAAAGGGGGCAGAAAAGGGGAAGGTGAGGCCCAAGACCGAGGCGGCCAAGTCTGGTGACAAGGTTGCGGGCAAGGGGAAGAAGCTAGTTACTTGTTCTCATTGTGGCAAGTCCGGCCATAGTGATGAGAATTGCTTTGTTCTCCATCCGGAGAAGCGCCCGGATTCATCACGAGAGAAGGACTTGGAGGCCAAAGTGGCGGAGTTGGAGAAGAAGTTGAGTGCAAATGCTTCTTCAAGACAAGTGGTGGACGCACGGGCTCCGGTGAAGAGTCGTGGTTTGTCCTGAGCCATGGATGCCTATTTGTATGGCGCTTTTGGAGAGGTTGTGGGTGTAGTTGCTACTTGTGCTCCTACGAGTGCTCAGGCAATGCCACCGTCCACTATAAGAAACCCGTGTTTTTTGTTATGTCCTTAATCATGTCAGCGTGTTTTTTTGATATCTTGGAGCTAGCTAGTAATGTCCCCGTGAACGTGAGGATGTCCACGCGTCAATAATGAACAGTGGAGGTGGGAGGATCCCGAAACGCGCGTGCGAAATAGGAGACACGACGATGTCTTCAACAACGCGCCCGTCTCCGAGGACGTCATCGAGGACATCTTGGGTGACGCAAAACTGCCACGCTGGCAGCGGACAAGCGTTTCACCTGGGGTAAGAATGTCGAAGTTACTGCTGTGCAAGGTAGAAAACAGCCCGACGTTAAAAAAAACAGCGAAACGAGTAGCGGTATGCAAGAGGAGAAACAAAAGGGCACGAGCCTTATAAAACAAGATTTTATTATTTTTTTAAATAAAAAAAATTAAATATATAAAATTGAAGAATATTTTGATTATATTTATTAACTTTGATCCTCTGAAATTTCTGATTAGTCCACTTCGTATCAAAATGGTTTCCAAAATCAAATTTAATTTTAAATATTAAAAATACAAAATATTAATTAATATTGTAATAATATTTTATAAAAACTGATTATTCTGTAATTAAAGCCGACATATTAAATTTAGTACTGTATATTTAAATATTAAATAATATTTATTAATTAATATAATATTAAAATACCACTTTTCTATCAAAACCAGAATTATAAGGAATTTAGGGTTATTTTGTAAAGTCCTTGGTGGCTTACCCATGTGGACATATTATATATTTTGTAGGTTATAGTACTTCATCTACATGGCAAACACAATTCCATGTCGGACAAGGTGACACGTCATTCTGTATATAGGTCCACGTCACTTGAGACATCCAATTGAAGATGTCTCGAGTAACTTCTACATGTCTTTGAGGACATCCCACAGAGACGTCTCTGAAAACATCAGTAGTGTTTGGCAAAACATTGACATGTCCTGGAAAACATCATCGTGTCTTGCAAAACATAACCATCAAGTAGGATGAATTTCGTCAAGTTCATTGGATGAATAGAGGGGGCGAGGGTTAGCTGCTGCAGCCATAGTTAGGTCATGAGACCTTTAAGTAGAATTTGAGGTTGCACAAAGCTCACTTTGGCCTTCATTTCTCCAAGAAGTTAGAGTTTAGAATGTAGAGGTTGGAGTTTTAGAGTGTAGACTGAGTTTACAAGTTAGAATGTTTGAGTTAAGAGTGTAGAGGTTAGAGTTTTAGAATTTGAGAGTGTATGGTTTAGATGTTAAAGTTTTAGAGTTTGAGAGTGTTAGAGTTTAGAGGGTAGAGGTTGAAGTTCTATAGTATAGAGTTTAGAGGTTAGAAGTTAGACTTTGAGAGTGTAGAGTTTAGAGTGTAGAGGCAGCAAAGAAGAAATGAAGAAAGAGGCGTGCAAGTAGGCGAGTAATTACACAATCTAATGCTGGCCCAAATGAGACTTAGGTGAGCCAGTGCATGATGTATGAACAACATGGGAAATCTAGAAGACGTCTTCAAAGACGTCCAATCAAACGCGTCGACGTTTCCATGAGCGTCTGAGATGTTTGGTAGAACATCCCAAGAGACGTCTTATCACATGATGCAGGTTGTATTGCACTTTGTGGGGCATAATGAACGTTCACATAGTGTTGTGATTAGAGCTAACAGTTTATGGACGTTGTACCAACTAGTTTTATAGCAATTTCCTTTTTTTGTAAATCCCTTGTTTAACCGCATGCATTGTTGGCTTGTTGAACATGCAATGTGCTGTGAGCGACATAGAGACGTGACCATGTTGTAGAAGATGTATGCCGCAGCACTTAGGAAACGCAGGGACGTCTTTTGAAACATCCCCGTGTCTATGGAGACATTCCTGGACATGTTCACAAACACGGCAATGTTTTAGGCTACGATGTTGTGACACTTTAGCGATGTTCAATTTTGAATACAGTGTAGGCTGTATTCGTCTATGTAATGACTATAAAGTGGAAGGCATTCATATTTTAAATTGCGTATATATCATATTACCACATTTGCAAGTAGGCTAGTAAGCATGAATTTGGATGAATGTACATGTTACATGTATGATGAGGTATTCATGTCTTGTACTCATGTCTTGTACAACATACTCATGTCTTTTACAACATCTCTCGATGTCCCTCCAAAACACCATCACATACACAGCGTCAACAATACCATGCATCAGGGGATGTCACATGAGACACGCATAAGTTCTTTGAGACGTCTGCGATGACACTCTCAGTGCCGACGACCATGGGTCGGCAACGTATTGGAGGACGCGATCATGTCCATCGCCACGTCCTCTAGGGCATGGCGATGTTCAACGAAATCAACATCAAAATCCAAGTAGCGTTGGCGTAGACGTCGAGCGGGACATCTCCACGTCAACCCGGGACGTCTTATAAAACACAGCCATGTTACCAATGACGTCCCCGCAAACACGAATCTGAAAAAAAAACCACGCAAATTTTTGCTGACGTGGCACGCCACGTCACTCTTTCCCTGGTCCACATCAGAGGCCACGTGGGTCCTTGTCACATGCCACGTTAGATGCCACGTCACCAATGGAGAGGATGAATTTCCCGGCCATGTGGCATTGCCCGTCATCTTGCCGCTTACGTGTCGTCTACGTGGCGCCCAGTTGGCACCATTTCGAGCCTCCCAAAATCTCCGAAAATCGTCCCTGTCGCAGGGATGTCCTCGCGTTTTTGGTGATGTCCCCACGCGTTATAGCGTGTTACACGCGTTGGTACGTCGGAGGGATGTAAATTCGGATGTCTACATGTCTCCTGGGACATGATTCAGGACGTGACAAAAAACGCGGGTTTCTTATAGTGTTCATTCAGTGTACCGGGAACAAGCGGTCGTCCACGCCACGTGGGATTACTGGATCACATTGGTCAATCACGGCTACCACTGTCGTTTGGCATTGCAGATGCAGCTGCTACTGGTGCCGCTTTCCCTTTGCCTAACGTACTACCAGCTTCTTCCACTCATGTGGAAGCCGCTCATTCCTTGGCGTACAAGGTGTTGCGGTTGCCGGTCTTTGTTGATGTGGACTTTTTGACACCGGATTTTCAACCATCTAATGTATTTCACTTGGCAGGTAGTATTGTTAGAGGGCAAGGTGTCCATGCCATCGTTTGAGGTGTCGTAGGCAGTGACAGCTCCACCCACCGAGGAGGATTTGGTGGCAATGCGGGCCAAGTTGGCGGCGGAGGCTATTTCTGCAATTGAGGCCAATGTCACTTCCACATTTATGGAGCAGCCCTCCGAGGATCAGTCCTTGATCTCTGGAGTGGCTTATTTGTTTGAGGTTGCGGCCCGGTCGGCACGGGAGCGACGCAGTGTGCGTCTCGGGGTGGTACACTTGAAAAACGATGACATAGTCATGGTGGTTGGTCGTACGGACGGCAATCCCACTCGAGCTAACTCCCCTTCGTGTTATGTTGAACTCCGGAGCTCAGCCAGTGATGATTGGCAAGCAGCTAGCCTGGAGTTTGGGTCTAGGTGCTTCGGACCTCGAGCCTTGCCCATTCACAATTGTTACATCGGTTAAGTGTACGGAGAAGACCATGGGCTACACCCGACATCTATTGCAATTGATGTTTGGCATGGGATCTCGTCCGTTCTTCTCCCATGTCTCCCTAGAATGCGCTACGTCTAGCTCCACCAACTACGATATTTTGGTGGGCTAGCAGGCACTATATCCACTTGGATTTGGGGTCGATAATTGGATAGAGGAGGCGTGGATTAGGCCAGGGTGGTCTACCGGTGATGGTAGGAAGGAGCTCATCCCCGTCGTCTTCGCAGCTAGTGCGGTGACTTTGACAACAAACGCTATGTTTGGGTGCAGTGCTCTGGCATCAGACTTGCCGTGTGGTTCTTCACTTTTGGAGGAGACATATGCATTTATGTATGGAGTGGAGGATTCACGCGAGCACCCACCATTTGCGGTCCATGCCCGTCATTGCAAGGATCCGCTTCCGCCGTGGGGGACGTTGTTGGAGCTCACTCGTCAGAGTCGGGCGATTGTGGACGCTCTTGATGCTTCACCGTTGTCAATAGACTCTTCCACCCCATTGTTGACTCGTACTATTCAGTGGCAACCACCTGATGAGGGTATTACCCTTGGGGAGTTATTTGCCGGTATTGGTACGGGGCTTGCGGCTCTGTTGTAGGCCGGGCTCGAGGTACGACGGTATGTCCACGTGGATAGTGGCTTTGCAACCAACTGTGCCACTCACCATCACATTCAGCGTCTTCTGGCGTTGGGATCTTACGCCCATCGGCCACGTTGGATTTGGACCATCATGGCATCATCGGCAACGCTCACCTCTGCACTTGTCCAAGTGCAACGGCCCGTGCGTCGTGAGGTCGATAACATCTTGGACGACCACCATGTGTCGACGGAGGTTACTAAGGATGATGAGCCACCATTGGCGGTGGTCAACCACGTTGGTTTCACTCGGGGAGCATTTTCCACCTTGATGTGCTATCCGGGCTCTTTTCCCTTTAGGACACGTGGTCCGGGCATGGATTGGGAGTCTTCTTCTAAAACTTACGAGGAGCCTTCTGCCGATGAGAGGGAGCGGGCGATGGGCTTTTTGATAGGCACCACTACCGCACCGGATCTTTTTGAGGGCCAACGTCGTTGTTTGTTGGGTCAAGCCATTGACCTCAACACCCTCGTTTGGGTATGTGGCCTCTATTTTGCGGCTCAGCGCCTTTCGAGTGACCATCCGCGCGTGCTGGAGGCAGACTTTGATGGTCTTGGGGCAGGGGTGCCACATCTCATAGAGATCGAAGAAGCGGAGTTGCTTTTTTGTTTGAAGAGGCATGCAGTTGAGGAGCTTCGTGCTCAGCGTGTCTTTGCAGCCTTGGCCGAGGACTTTGGTCGAGAGGATGCCTGGGATATCTTTGCCCGGTTTTATCATCACAACACGGTAATTTATGTGGATCCCGTCAGTGAGGAGTCTGGGGGCATTAATGCCCTCTTTGCTACCAAGTAGCAATCACCAACCGTGCTGGTACGCGGTGAGTCTTCTACGGTGGAGAAGGAGACCACGGAGTTTGATGATTGGCCTTTGGATTTGGGGCCACATCTTACCAGTGCCGAGGCACAAAGGGTACAAGCGTTTATACGTTTGTATCGTAACTGTTTTGCCTTTAGTCTCCATGATTTGGAGGGCTATAAAGGCAAACCGATTCACATTCAGTTGGAAGACGACCACCCAATCTATCAACGACCGTACAAGCTCAGTCTCTCTAAGAAAGTTGGGGTTTTGATTCGTTGTCAGGAGTTGTTGGCCGCCAACTTGATTGAGCTCTTCAACGGCGAGTACGCTTGTACCACGGTGATGTCATCGAAGAAGGACATCTTTGGCAACTGGATGGAGAAGCGGATGTGTGGGGATTGTAGGCTGCTTAATCGCAAGACCAAGTCGGATCAGTATCCCATGCCCATGCCAGAGGAGTTGTTTGATGCCGTGGGACACGCCAGAGTATTAAGTATTCTGGATTTGCGGTCCGGTTACCACCAGTTACCATTGATGGTGGATGACCGGGTGAAGACCGCGTTCTGGGGAGTTGATCTCGGAGGGAGTGATCACCTCTACCATTGGATGTTTCTTCCATTTGACCTCAAAAACGCACCCGCTCAGTTTCAGAGGGTGATTGACCGGGTGTTGACCGGTTTACCGTTTGCCCGATGCTACATTGATGATGTTATCATTTTTAGTAGCAGCCCACAGGAGCATGTAAGGCATTATCAAGCGGTGTTCAAGAGGCTACGGCAGTGGGGATTGTGCTTGTACCATGGCAAATGCAAATTCTTCCAGGACCGATTGCCATACTTGGGACATATGATTGTTCCAAAAGGTCTTGGCAAGTAGCAGGCAAAGGTTGACGCGCTGCAGAAGATCCCAGCCCCAATTGACGTGTCACAGCTCAGAGCTTTTCTTGGCCAGGCAAATTAAAATCGCCGGTTTGTCAAGAACTTTAGCTTGATTGCCAAGCCATTGACTATCCTCACGGAGAAAGATCAGCCATGGACTTGGAGACGCGAGCAGTAGTAAGCATTTGCTACTTTGAAGCTGAAGCTTGGTTCAACGCCTGTACTACAGCGTCCAGATGCTACACGGCCTTTCCACTTCCTTACAAATTGGAGTGCGGTATGATTAGGAGTTGTGTTGACTCAGAAGGATGATGAGGGACGGGAATACGTTGTGGCGTTTGCTTCTAGGAGCAACAACGTGGAGTCCAACTATTCATCCTATGAGGGGGAGGCTTTGGCCGCGGTTTGGGCCATAGCTCATTTTAGGCCCTACTTCTATGGGTAGCGTTTTACCTTGGTGTCCGACCACCAGCCTTTGAAATGGTTCTTGAAGTCTGACAAGCTTACTAGCAAGCTTGCCAGATAGACTTTGTTGCTTCAGGAGTATGATTTTGAGGTTGTGTACCGGGCGGGCATCACTAACTTAGATGCGGATGGGCTATCTCGTAATCCAAGTCCATTGGAGGAGGATTTGACTGGTACCAGGTGGCATGGAGACTGCGACAGGGAGTCAGTCCCGGGGTGGCATGCAGCGGCTTACCTCACGTTGATGTCTGGCTCCGCATCGACGTTGTCTGATTTGGCAACGGACGAGGAACCAAATAGGGCCCATGTTGTTAGCGATGTGTGGAAAGACGGTCCAGTCTTGCACAAGCTGCAAGATGGCACACTTCCGCCCGCTCTTTCGGCCATGGGGGGCAATCGAGTTGGACACCTGATAGCGAGGTTCCGTTGGAAGAACGGCCTTCTATTTCGGTTGTGGCCGGATAGGACTAGGCGCATAGTTTCTAGACCGGATCAAACGGCTTTGTTGGTAGGGCAAGTACACGAAGACCTTGGACATTTAGGTGTGCGACGGACTCATTCAATGCTGCGCAGTCAATATCGGTGGACCAACATGTATCAGCAGGTCGCCACGTACGTTTTACTATATGAAGTTTATGATCGGATCAGTTCCAGCTTCAACACCTTGTCACCACAATTGCAACATTTTTCCATCATGGGTTTGGGCTACCGTTGGTCTCTGGATTTTGTCGGGCTGCTTGTTGTCACCCTATGTGGAGCGACGTACGTGTTGGTGATGGTAGAGCACTTCAGCAAGTGGATTGAGCTTGTGGCACTACCACAGAATTCCTTGGAGTTGCCGGCCATGGCATTCCTTGACCGTGTGTTGGCTCGTTTTGGAGCCCCAACTGAGGTGTTGACTGACCAAGGGCATGAGTTCCTTGGTGCTTTCGAGGCTTTGTGCACCAAGGCTTTGATTGACCATTATACCACTTCGCGGGATCATCCGGAAGCGGACGATTTGGCGGAGCGTGTAGTTCAGACCATCAAGCGTGGACTACGGAAGTATGGATTATTTCAGGGTGGCCACCGTGATTGGAATCTCATGACACCATGGATTTCCATGGAATACCAGTTTAGCTGGTAGGCCTCTTCGGCCGTTTTCAGTCCGTATCAGTTGTTGTACGGACGGGAGCCAATTCTACCTAGTTATGTACGGGAGAAGTTGGCCCTAGTTGTGTTCTTGGATGATCTAGAGGTTTAGATCCAGTGTCTGCGTGATCAGGCAGAGTTCTTCAAGCGGGCCATGCCAATGGCCATGGAGAATTTATCCATCGCTCAGTATCGCGACACGTTACGGTACGCTCGCAGCCGCAGCAGCGCTTACCAACCTCAGTTGCAACGTTTCTCCACTAGAGATAACGTTTATTTGCAGCGTGAGACGCCTACGACGTTGGACGTCAAGGCTGGACGCACCATTCTTCGCTTGAAGGATGTGTTGCCCAGTGGCATCTTGTTGCTGGAAGGCAAAGATGGTCGGGAGTGTCGGGAGCACTCCAAGTATTGCGCGCCCTGCCATTTGTCCATTGATGGCTCCGTGTATCCTGAGTTGGCCGTTGTGCCATAGGGTCTTCCATGTTTTGTGTGGTGAAAAGAAGGGCACAGCTACCATGTTACTTTGTGACCATTGCCAGCGTGGTTGGCATATGGAATGCCTGACGCCGCCCCTTTCTACTCTATTGTCCAGGGATTGGACTTGCCCTCGTTGTCGGAGGTCTTTGAGCCACGTTTCACCCGATGAAACGGCTTGAATTCCTCGTGGACTTGTCAATGTGTGGTGCGTTGCGATTCAGTTGGAGTTCCTCGTTTCGATTCAGGGATAGGCCATGTGGAGATTGACCAAGGGATTGGCAACAAGGTTGCCGCAGGCGATTAAAGATGGGGCTCACATTGCACCCGGCCTACCCTCTCTTTGTTACTTCTCCATATGCTTATTGATTTGGCGACGAGCAACATCTTTGATTGGATGCATATAGTTGTTGCAGCAACATCACCGTGGCATTTAGTCTTGTTAGTGCTGTAGGGTCCTAGCTGGATAGAGGGTCTCTTTATTCGTTAGGGGGGGCACTTGAGGGTGTATTACGTATACTTGTTTTAGTGTATATTTTTCGTTTATTTGATGTTGGTTGTGATTCTCAATCTGTTGTGGTTAGCGATCTTTGTTTTGGCAATCTAAATGTCACGGGATGTGGCGTCGAGGACCACACCACATCTCGTGGTGTTAGCGTAGGTTAGATTAGTCTAATCTACGTTAATTTATGTTTAGGGACGTATGGCGGCGCACCCCATTCATCCATGGATGACTTTCATCCACTTAGGGTTGCGCCTGTGTGCATATAGCGCCGCACTTGTCCTTGATTTGACTTCTTTGTCAAGTCAAGCTTTGTAAGTGTTTAGAGAGTGATTTGTAAGTGTTTACTTGTAAGTGATGGTTTTCATTAATAAATGCTCATCATTCTCTAGTTCTACTTGCACTTGTTGATTCTCCCCTTGTGAAATGCGAGACGCTTGATTATTGTGTGATCTCATTCTTGTTCCTTGAGGGTGTATTACGTATACTTGTTTTAGTGTATGTTTTTTGTTTATTTGATGTTTGTTGTGATTCTCGATCTGTTGTGTTTAGCGATCTTTGTTTACACGACATAAAACACTTCTTTAAGCCAACGACCATCAATTTTTGTGACGACAAAGAGGACGACAACAATGACATTGAATGTTGAGAGCTAAAGGACCCGTCCATGACACAATAGTGGATGCTACTCTGGGCACTACACACAAATCATTTGGTGTTTGGTTAGTATTATACAACTAAAGTGACCAAGGCACAACATATCAAACTACACCTCCAAAGTCAAGGACATAACATACAAAAGCAGTGTAATTGTAAAGGTGTCGTGCATGTCAATGAGAGATAATCCTTACATGTTTAGTATAGTTATAGACATTGTACATACAATAGCCCTTTGACATAGTGTAATGTGTAGATAGTCTTTGAGCATTAAGGTTTAATGATATTGTAAAGCAACATAAGACGGAGCAGAATCATAAGATTTAGGAGTCCAAAGAGAGGCATCCACTTCAAGCAAGGGAACTAGCTCAAAGACTGGTAAATTCCTTTGTCAAATGTCTACTATGGAGGAATCAATTCAACAAAAAAAGCCCCGCTTGCGCGTTCCATGCAATATTTAGGCGTAACCCAAGGTGGAAGCCAAGAGGAGAGTCAAGCCTTGGCATTGATATAAAAACCATGGGCAAAATTAAACAAAAGTAATTTGCAAGCTACCGCACCCTCGTCACCTGCAAAGACACGTGCTTCATAAAAAAAGGCCGAGGGTTCAACAAGAAAGAAAAGCAAGCTCATCTAGGGAAGAAATGACCAACGGCAAAATCTTTGCACTCTCTGAATCTCTCAAGTGGTAGGCGCAAAAGATGTTGTAGACTACAACAATGTGCATCACATTTACTAGAACTTCTAGTCAGTTTACGAGTATGCCTTTATCTTTGATGCTCCAAAAAAGAAGACGAAGCTAGACATGCAAAAGTTGAAGTACCCCCCACCAGGATGGACAATCCGTGTGTTTGAACCTAGGCGGATGGAGGACTTGAAGAAGTACTACATGTAAATGTTGGACAAGTTGAAGAAACTGACTCTCTACGTTATATCCATGACAGACTTCTAACCATAGAACTTGGCCGAAATTCCAAATGACTCTGTCTATTGTATCATCAATGGTTAGCACAACGTTGTTCCATCAATGTCAATGATAAACAACTACGTTGTAAAACCTATTAGCAAGCACTTCCAAACCTGGAATTACTTTCTTATCTAGAAACATGACCACAAGAAGCTGCATATTGCACTTGCTGTAGAGACTCACGGCAAATAAGATGCCTAATAATATGTAGCCGCAAGCAATCTAGAAGAAGCAATCAAAAGTTAGCTGCAAGGTTTGCCTGTTAGTTTATCACCCTACCTAATGTTCCTCCAACACGTGTTCTATTTCCTTTTTCACCGCCAACCATCTCATCTCCTCCCCGGATGTCTTCTCAGGCTTTATCTCGTGGAAATGGGTCATATTCACAACCAAATTCATCTCCATCAAAGATATCCTAGTTTAGTGTGAAGTAGTTGCAATTTTTATACAGGTAGAACATTTAGTAAATGTCAAGTTTTGTACAAATATTTTATTGCAGGGCACTTTTATTGTCCCCTTAAGCCATAGTGCTCAATTTTTTGTGCCTTTCTTTGGTATCAGTTCATTGTGTACGTCATTTAATAGTTGTAAAATTGAATTATCTAGATTCAAGTTATGGTGATAAAGCGGTGGCAACCCCCGTCTTAGAAGTGGCAGTCCAAGCTCACTTCCAAGCTCTTGTCCTAGACATAGAAGAGGTCGTCCAAGTTGTTGTTGTCTTAGAGCCACCTCTTCTTGTCCAATAGGCGCGTCCCCAATTTGTTAAGGTAAACATGGATGACCTTAACTACATGCAAGAGTCATTGGGATCAATGGAGATCCAAGAAGAAATTCAACACAACAATGAGGATGTCGAGGTATTTTTCCATGCACATCTTATACACTACTTTCTCTACTGCAATAGTGTATTGTGTTCGATGTTTTGTTGAGCAAACGTTATTTATAGAATTTGTAGTATCGATTATTCCCATGACATTTTCTCTCTAAGTCTGCAAGCATCAATAAGTAGTACTAATAATATGGAAGAAATCAATCGAGTTCCCTCAGGTTCCTGCCCCGGATGGTTGAATGTAGTGCTCGATCACAATGCAATTTTTTATACATGTGAGCGTATTGGCAGGCTAGAGAATAGTGAAACATTGAGTCTTCTAAGGACTAGGCTATGTTGCACACTCATGTAAGTCCTAATCTTGGCAGGGTATAGCCAGGGGTTCTCAGTTCCTCACAAATTGACTAATTTTGTCACAATCACGATTTGGTGTGTGATGATGGCATTAACAATCTCACAAATATATCAATATATTTTTCAACATTGTCCTACTTATTTTAATAAATTCCTAGGTCAAGAAGATTCTGAAAGAATTTTGGTGCGTAGAATCGGTGATTGAATAATCTACATGAAGGAACTTGGTACTTAAAAGGATATTTTCTTGATGAACTTCTCAAAACAAGTCTTTGATAACTTCGGCCGTGGATACACTCCGGCTAATACTCTTGTAGTTGACGATAGCCCAATTAAGCACATGCTTAAAATGTCGAAGAATGTCCTTTTATTTCCAACTTTGTCGTACAAAGATAATGGTGCCGAATAAGATTCGGTCCTAGTGAAGAACTGTTGCCATTTCTTTTGGACCTTACTTTGTTTGAGGGCAGTCTCTTGGAATATTGTCTTATTACACCTTATGCTGGACATGTTTTAAAATGATCAAAAGTTAGAGTCATACACGGATATCTTAAATACAATTGAGGCCTTCAAGAAATTGCCTTGTTATCTATTAAAAAAGGCTTTGATCTAATTTACACTTTAGGCTGGATAGAGCTAAACTATAACAATTGACCGTAGCTATATTTTGCATCGATAGTTGTATTATAGTTTGGGTTTAAGTGTATATATAATTTTCAATAAAAATATGTAGAGATGCTCACCACTTTGATTTTGCAGATTGGAAATCTACAGCTTATGCAATGTACAACACTTTTAAATGATATGATTTATCATCTATTGTTTTGAATGTGTGTGGACCTCACATATGTTGAAATATTGAAGGGCTATGATTGTCGAGCGTCAGTGGCTTTCCTTCTAAAATTAAAAGTTATACTCTTCCCTTCTACATGAAGGGATTTTATGGCACTCCGCTGTAACGGCTCAATCAACCAAGAATTATTTGACAATGGCCATGGAGGAAAGAATTGTTAATAGCTCTTTTGATTGAGAGCCATCCTAATAGGGTGAATTCCTCTTTGCTAGTGTGGCCAAGTTTTGTTCTAGAATCTCTTTGTTTGAGTTTGGAGAATTGAACTCCTTTAAAGTGCATTCTGTATGGCGGTTTGAGGGATGCACCTTTTGCAAGCTTTGACATGATGTGTTTCTATCATCATCTTCTATATGCTTTGTTGTTCCATTCTTTGCGTGCGATAGTTTAGATCGAGCTGAGCTCCATTGCACAAATTCAGTTTAGCTCCATTCGAGTAGAACTATTTGGTTTGGTGAAATATGTGCTTTGTGGATGTGCCCTTCACCGTTTTAGCTCCATTGACTTAATGTGCACCTAGATGGATCCTCAAATAATTGACCTAATGTGTACCATCAAGCTCCATTCGACCTTTCATGGAATTGTTTGCATCATGTGTAATGCATATATGATGGAATCTTTACTGAATCTTTCTACCCTCACATTCTTCCTAAAGTGTAAGTTGGAGGAGGACAATTATATGGACCAACCGCAAGGTTTTGAACAAAAAGACTCTGATCATCTTCTGTGCAAGCTCAAAAAGTCATTGTATAGACTCAAGAATTAATCAAAAGCATGGTACCAACGCATTGATGCTTTCTTCATCAAGGAAGGTTTTACTAGGAGCCAAACAGACCATTTCTTGTACATCAAACAAACGGGTGAGTACGTGTTGATAGTCCTCATCTTGTGGATGACTTAATTATCTTGGCTAGCCTTTTAGCTAAGTTGGCGTGGCTAAAAAGTAAGCTCAAGACGGAGTTTGTGATGAGCGATCTTGTTGAGTTAAATTATTTTCTTCGTGTCAAACTTGTGAGAGACCGCAAGGCACGCACCATCATCATGAGCCAAAAGAAGTACATTGAGGAGGTGTTGAAGCGCTTCAATACTGAGGAGTGCAAGCCCATTGGTATCCCTCTTCATGTGAATGTCAAGTTGTTGAAGCTTTTAGAGGAAGAATTTGAGGCGATTCAACGTGAGATGGAAGGCGTGTCATACAAGGATGGAGGTAGTTCAATGATGTATGCCATTGTAGGCACACGGCCTGACCTTTCATTTGCGGTAAGCTTGGTGAGTCAAGTCATGTCTAGGAATAGTCTAACACATTGGAGTGCAGTGAAGCGCATCATGTGGTACTTGCAAAGTACTATAGACCACAAAAACATGCCTTGGTGGTAAAGACATTGCTTTGAGGGGCTTTTGCGATGCAGATTGGGATAGAGATGCAAACAAGCATCGTTCAACAACGAGGTATGTGTTCTTTGTTGGAGATGATGCCATCTTGTGGAATTGTAAACGGCAATCAACCATTATATTGTCCACGACGGAGGCAAAATACATGGCAGCTAGTCAAAGTACAAAGGAGCCTATTTGGCTTTGCAAGCTCTTGGCGGATGTAGGGTTTGTTCAAAAAGGCGAAACGATTATCATGTGCAACAACCAAGGGTGTATAGCCTTTGCAAAGAACCTGACACACCACTCACATATATAGCATATTGATTTGCAACATCCGTTCATTTACAAGAAGTTGGAGAACAACAAGATTAGCTTGAAGTATTGCCCAGCGGAAGACATGGTGGCCGATGTCTTGACAAAGGCCACTTACGTGAGAGCAACATCAAGGGTTAGCTACGGCGATGGGATTGCAAAATGGTAACTTCTCTTATAGTGAAAGTGTTGGAGTTAAGAGTTGCTCGTACTTGTTTCGGCATTGTAAATAGTTATATATTGAGGTTGATTTAGAGGCGCAAATAAATGGTAAAGAAAGGGAGAGAAGTGAGAGGAATATAAGAGGTACATGCATGACGCAAGGTTAAAGAGGTAGGACCAACCCACATGTCTTGCATGGGATAAGCAAGGACAAGTCGGTGGCCATGTGGCCCATGAGTTGGCAAAGAGGGACTTGCAAGTTGTTTGAGAAGCTCCTTGCAAGATACTTTAGACATCACTTGTAAGATGCTTGAGAAGCCGCTTGCAAGATGCATGAGATGCCACTAAGTAGTAATACAAGTAAAGGCCTTTGAAAGATGAAAATATCTCACTCAAAGCATTGTTTGAAATATCGTGTGTGTTTCATTTGCTTGAGCAATCATTTCTCTACTTCTTTTTAGCCTTAATATCAATGTGGATTAATCAATGTTAAGGGGCAATCTTGAAGTCGCGTATAGAGGCGTAGAGAGACACTCTTGCCAATTTATTATTGATAGTACGATTGTATTGCATCTATAGATAAGGGAGAGTTGTGAGTGATTTAATTTCATGAAACTATAAATAAAGCTTAATAGAAAATATTTTTATTTGATTCATATTTTTAAATTTGGTGTCATTTGGCTATTCAAGCCGTTTTTAGCAATGATAGCTAGCTTTCTAGATGCATTATCTCCACTCTAGATGCATTGTCTCCATTTTGTATCCATTGTCTCGAGCTAAGGCATTGACTTGACGATAAAGTGTTACCTAGCAATCAAGTGTCATTAAAGTTCAGTTGTTATCGTCTTCCTTACAACTTACTAATTCACCGCCAAACTCCAAAGATGCAATTGCCTATTTGTTGCATCTTCATGGATAAGGTGAGCCCTAAGAGGACCTTTCTTATAATTGGACATGTACTATTGTGAGTATAGAATAGTTTTAGAATTCACAATTTCACGGAAGCAACATTCTATTTCTCATCTCCTAGTTCGACATTCTTCCACAATGTCATTGCTCCCTTCACGCTTCCCTTTTAGAGGAAGTCACTAATCGATTTTAAATTTATAATAATTTGGTCTTGAGACAAAATAGAAGCATTCAAGAATTCAATCCATCCAGTGGAGAAGAGGATGCTTGCGCGTATGACAATAGTGGAGAAAACCTAAAGGTGAGATTGTGTTGAATGGATTGAAGGACAATTCTCGACAATTTAATTCAAGCCTATGGAAGGGAAATGTTTTGTAGTCTTATTTCAGGCTGATGTCAAAATTAGCATTTGGGACTCTGATAGATCCTTCTACTTCAAGCATGATTGATTGTACAGTCAGCTGAAGGTCAACAATTTTTGTAAAGTGATTTTGGGTTATGGAAAGGGAGATTAGAAATTTATTGGTGAATATGCCTAGTAGACAATATAGGGCACCATGTCCTCTCGTAGCTTTCATCTCTATACATACTAGTCTTCCAGTTTTCAAATACTCTGCAATGTTGTTCTTAATAAAATACTACTTCTTGCTTACTCCACTAGCTCATGCAACTTCATTCACAAGGTTCTCCTTGCTTGAATTAACGCTAATCTAAGTAGAGAGGGGCTTTAGCAGAATTTTCTTAAGGTCTTTTACAAGAAGGCATGGCTTTCCATAGACATCCGCAATCTTTACTTTGATAGGCTTCCTTTAAAGTAGCCTAAATGAGTCCATTGGAAATTTCTTGTATTGCATAACACGCCATCCAATGTGCTTTTATCCTTGACATGGAACTTGAAGAGGTGCATTATTCCAAGTATAACATTCTTATTATTACCTTTTTGATGGTAATCAACAATATAGCTCATAGAGACCGCAACCTTATGTTTAAATTCCAAAATATAAATCACTATCTTTTGAGAGGCCATGAATGCTTTCTTGAGGTGAGTCAAAGAGTACGTCTTTTTTTGTTTGATGAATAAAGATAGGTAGTTAAAATAAACATTGTCATACTGTTGCAGTTTGTAGAAATAGTATTCCTCCGGAATGCACCCAATCGTCACTAAGCGCTTTCCAAAGTAACCGCTTCGATTTCGTTCCTACAGAGACCTAATGTTATTTTCCAAATACTCCGGATTACTAAACTTATCGCGGCAATTCGGTTACGAGTTAGCTATCATCTTTACTTATGTAGGTTGGATTCGGATCCTTCCGGAACCGGATGTTGTACAGCCTTGTCCGGAATGAAATTTCCGTAACGCCGAAGGGTAGTTTGATTTATCTTTGTTCCTTCTCAGAGAGTCTCCTGGAGTTTTTAAACGAGTGGCCGGAGTCCACTGATCTTGTTTTGTGTAAGTGGCTGGATTTCCCACTGCCCTCTGACTTTAAGTGGCTAGGCACCCACTGTCCGGAACTTATAGTGACCAAACACACTCTCCCTGCGCTACTAACTAATGATTGGATTGTTGCTGCTAGACTTAGACTCTCACGACATCCGGAAGGCCTTCCGGACGCGGTCACACAGAGCTAAACCTGGACTACAACGATATTCCGGGACGTACCGTTGCAATTCTCCGGAACAGAGGCTCACCGTTCGCTATGGTTATTTCATCTAGATCTTTGTATCAGGCTTTTTCCTATCTTAGGGAATAACTCCGGTCGCGGACCGGAATCTAGTTTAACACAGATTCTTCCGTGAACTAGAGATTACCAAGAACACCTCTGCAGTTCATCTCCTTCCCTCCTGGCTACTCACGGACCCTCGAGACTACCAAGAACACCTCTGCAATAGTTCTCTCCAACTCTCCCGGGCGATCTCCTGACACAGACCTAGATAACTTCCTCCTCCGGCTAAACACTCGAGTTACACTATTCCGGACAAACCATTCACACAACGATACGCACAAGAATGGATCACGCCCTCACAAGTCATAAACACCACACCAAAAGTACCAGAGAGCAAATCTGAGTAGAAAGGAGCGAAGTTTATTTTGCCCTGAGAAGAACAAGAACAAAAGGTTTTTGCCAAAAAACCTCACCACTAAGTACTAACTAAGTTCCTTCTAAACTTAGCCTTCCTCCTAGCCATCTACAGGAAGTACGCTAGATCTTATCTAAAAGATCCGAGAAATCCGGAAAAGTTCCAGATCGGATCTCAGATCCACAAATCACGGAACAGTTCCGTCTACGGAATTCCTATTCTAATTACAAAAATGGACAGTCGACTCCGTCAATAGCCAGGTGCACTTGGAGCCCCATCATTAATCGCTGTTGATCCGGAGTCTAAGTCCTAGAAAATAAACAAAGGAAATCTAAAGCCTAACTAACCTAAGTCGGAGCACCTGGGCCCCGATTTCTCCCACTCCGGTGGGAGGGGGAGATCTCCGCCAGAACGCGCGGCTTGCCCTTCGCCTTCTTCGACGTTGCAGGCAAAAGGTTGGTCTTCCGGGTAGATGGTCGAGTTGTTGGAGGAACAACACTCACCGGAGTTCTGGCGTCCGGCGGTGGAGGGGGCAGTTCCGGTGATCCTTCCGGAACCGGAGGTGCATGTATTTCCGTCGCGGAAGCTGACCTGGTCTCCTAGACCAAGTCTCTGTAGCTTCCGGTCGGACTCCTTGGCATGGGCGCCAATCTCCGGGACACGGACCTTGGTGGCACCGGGAGGCCGCCTTCCGCCGGAGGATCTGGCAAACGCATGTTGGGTGGCAATAAGATATCCGGAAGCTTCTTCAGGATCTCACTCGTACTCGGATTGGGGAGTACGATACCCTCCGTCGGTGTCCGAGGCGACGGAGTGTCGAGAGACTCCGGATTCGCTAAGGTGCCCGGAGCTGGAGTCGTCTTGGTCCGTGGTTCCGGAGGGGCTGCGGGTCGTGTTGGGGTCGAGGTGCCTTCCGGTCCAGGTGTTGCTGGCTCTTCCGAAAACTCCACGGTTATGTTGTCGACCTGGAGCTTCATCTGCTCCCAGGTCTGCTCCATCTTATCCGCTTGGTCGAGGAGGAACCGGATGATGTTGGCCTGGGTGACCTTCTCCTTTTTCTCCACCAGTTCGGTGAAGAGCCGGCTCCGGTTGATTACGTCAACCGGAAAATCCAGGGCCGCCCGGATCTCTAGCAAGGCAGCTGCGGAAGCGTTGGCCTTTTCCTTCGCCAGTTTCTGGGCCGTCACCGCCAGAGCTGCCTCTGCGAGGTATTGCTTCACTTTCTTCTCTATCTCCGTGTTGGCCTTGTACATGGAGGAGATTTGGGTGTGCAGCGCCTTCATGCCCATCTCCCAGCTCCAGAGTTCCTCCACCCGGTTGATGGCGTCCTCCAGTCGGTCGATGTCCAAACTCCGGAAAATTTGCTCCATGCTAGTGGTGATGATGTAGTTGGTGTCCTTAAGGAGCCCAACTCTCCAGCCAATATCGCGTGTAAGCTCGTCCATCAGCTAGAGTTGACCCTTCGAGTCGTTCTAGTCAACCTTCCTCTTCTTCCAACTGGTCCCTACTAAGGGTCCGGACTCGTCTTCTCCGGACGAAGCGGACGAGCTGCGGATACCCGGACTCTTACGGTCTCGGGCTCCTTCCCCCGAGGTCTCTTCGAAGCTTTCCGGCCTTCAGGAGTGCTCGTCGTGGCTGCTTCCGGCGCAGGCTCTTCCTCTCCGGATTCTTCCTCTTTAGACTCGTCACCTCCGTACTTCTGGAAGTTGAGAACTTCGTCATACTTCCGGATTTCCGCCTAAGTCAACTGCTGGTGGTGAGCATAGAGGTACACCACATATGATGCCAGAGGTGTTGCCGATTTCTTCACCTTCTGAGATTGGCTACGAGGCGGTTGATCAGCTCCGTCATGAGCATACCCCAGTCTACGACTATCTTCTCCCGAAGCGCTCCAAGGAAGGTGCGGGCCCATTTCGCCACCACCCTTTTCGGCTTTTCCGGATGGAAGATAGGGTTTAAAAATCCTAGTACGAGTTGGGCGTCCAGGTGCCAAAGGTCCTGCATGTTGTAGCCGTCCTTCAAGTCCGCCGGGCTCGCAAATTCGTCCGTCAGGAACTCGTCCCGCTGTTCTACCACCTTGGTGCGGCCGCCTCAGAAGTCGTACGCTTGAGACCATTCCGGAACTCCCCAGTTTTCCGGATGGGCTCTCATCAACCCCTGGTACTTCTCGTCCGGGGTGCCTATGAGTTCCCGGACGTAGACCTCCTCCCGCATGCCCCAAGGGACTTCGAGCAAACCCTCGCAGCCCATTGTCTTCAGGCTCGACTTCAGGAGGTTGTACTTGTCCATGATATCTGGAATGTCCGGGAGAACGCGGGCCGAGGGTGGGAGTGCAACTGCCGGCTCTTCGTCTCTCCGGCCACGCCCGTCTTTGTCCGTTCGCTTCTTCTTGGCCATGGGGACTGTCTTCATCGAGCTGACCTAATTCCTCACTTTCTCTCAAGGTTGTCCCAGCACGCACCGTCCTCATCAAAACTCTCCCTAACGGACGCACGTCCGTTCTAACCGTCTAAACTTCAAACCCTAACGGCGAGCAGTTAGAAAATCGTAAGAGAGAGAGGGAGAGAGAAAGGAAAAACCCAAATGCGGAACCCCAGCACGCGAGGAAGAAATGGAGAAGAAAGAGTTTTCCCACCAAACCCCAACCTTAAGTAGTCTCGCCGTTAGTACGGCTCATAACGATAGTTGATGGTGACCTTTCCGGCGGACGGTTGCGGATAACTGACTGCCCCAGAATTCCGGTAACTACTCCGGCTCCGCTTTTAGCAGTTTTAGGCTTAATTAGGGTTTGCAGTCCGGCCCACCAATCTTTATTATTACATAAAGACTATAGGCTGTATTCTAGCACGAACTATCGTAACTAATTAACTAATTTTTTTGTTTTGGCTGGTATTTAAGGTTAACTTCCGGCACCATGTGGGAACAGAGTCCCACACATACAAAGAGCGATTATTAAATACAATAAATTAAGATTCACAACCAAAATGAAACAAACAAAAGATATTCATGTAATGCTAAGAAGATATCTATGTAATACCAAGATGATACCCTTGCAATTCCTAAGTGAAAACCATGCAATACCTAAGTGATACCTATTTCTCTAAAAGCTTGCTACTAGGAAATACAATTATTATGAGAGCTCACAAGAACGTATGGTATTATTGAACATCGTGAAGTTCAAACGGGGTACTTAGAGATCTCTACCTCTAGTAGGAAAATTTCTTCGCGAAGGCAGAAAAGCTCCATAAAAAGCGTTGATGGGAGTAGTTATGCCGGGAGTCATCTGCACTGCTTTTATGAGATGTTGAAGCAAGGTAACAACTTAAAGATGAGATGTTTCATATCTATATCTATAAAAGAATACAGGATGAGAAATCTGCTGATGGATGAACCCGTAGATGAAAAATGAGCGCGCCGATGATAAACTGCAGTTAGGGATGAAAATGAGGAGCGAGGCTAGGGTTTCTGCTGGAGCGGATGGTGGAGGGGCCGGACAACCTTGGGCTGACAACGTGTGGCTGCCAACCATCGTCATCAGCTTGGGGCTGGCGCTCGCAAAGCGCCTTGGCGGAGAGATCATCAGCGCTGACTCTATCCAAGTTTGCGCCAATTCCACTCTGATTTGGTGCTCATCGCCATAGGTTTTACTCTTTTCGGTTCGCGTCTTGGCTGCAGACCGCGTTGAAGCGTGTTCGAGTGTTATAGAATTTTCTTGATTCAGAAAGATCATAAGCGTTGAGTCTGTCAAAAACTTTGCTACTTTCCTTTTTGTGCACTCTGCACAGAGCGTCGGATTTGGTGCTGATCTCGGTAGTTTTTCTTTCGAAAGCTTCTCTTCTTGGTTTGGTCTCGGCTGCTAACCGCGTTTCATTAACATGTAGCGCTTTCGAGAGTTACAAAGTTAACTTTTGCTTTGCAAGGCACTTTTAATTTTCACTTAGAAAGATTATAAAAAATATTTTAAATAGTTTACAACACTATCTATCTACCACATCATTCATCTCACAAAGAATTAGAAGATTCTACAATTACATTTTCAAAAAGGATGGGGCGGGGGCGGGGATGGGGACGGGGGACAGGGGATGGGGGACGGGGGACAAGGGGACAAAGACGGTGGGACGATGGATTGGAGGGAAAGGGCTAGGGGACGGGGAGGTGGGGACTCAACACAAAAAAAATGTTGTGTCCGGAGGACATGTGTAACACTTTAGTGCTCTAAGAACATCATTTTTTATTTGTAAACATGAACTAGCACAGAGAGAATGGGAATGATAAGTAGATCATTGCTCTAATGTAGGTGGCATGAGAGTAGGCCGTAGAGATGGAGAATTTCTAAAGGGTTAAGTCGGATGACGTCATCTTGGAAGCAGAGGACCGCATCTTGAAAGAGAAGACGTCATATTGGAAGTGGACGACGTCGACATCCTGGGTTCATGTCAAATGATAATATAACCATGAAGTTGACGACGTAGGGTTACCCTTAGCCTCGGACTGCCGTCTGTCGCCGCTGGCGCTACGATGCGCTCCCATGCTTCGAATTTTCTCGCCAACTTCTGATGCATCAGCAATCCCCTCCACGGCTCGCCATGCCGCCTTCGCTCTTCAGCGATGTCGATTCCTTCACGTTGCCCCCGGCAGCCACCAAGTGAGTGCGGCTCCCGTGCGTACACCCGTCTCTGCCTTTTTGCTTCTTACCCAATTTGGGAGTCTGGGTCAAGTGGAGTTCGACGGAATTTTTGATTTGGTGAGCCTTGGAGAGAAATTTCGGCTCGGTTTTGTTGGCGTCAGGGAAAGTGCGATGGTGGGCCCACTTGTCGTGTTGTGTTTTAATGTGTAAGCTCTGGGCTTGGAACTAGGCTTAATAATGATTCGGTAGCGGGAGTGAGGACTGACTACATTAAGGTGGTGGAATCTGAGTGTTTTAGAGAGTAGGGGATGTGAGGGAGGGGCGATCTAAGGGCGCTTCGTTTTGCAGGATGGCACCGATGCATGCAATTCACATCGTGGGGCGGTGTTTGCGACTGGTGTCAGTCTATGCAGCTTACCACTACGTGATTGCCCGAGGAGTGTCGCTCACGTTCTTTGTGTTTGTCTGCTTGTTGGGCTCAGCCGCCGTATTTGCCGCCCTTCAGCGTCCCTGGCGAGGCCGGCCCCTGCCTAATAGTCTGGTAGTTAACGCTTTACTAAATTTTATGCTATTTAGTCATGGATCAATCAGGTGGAGTCACTGACACAGTGCTAAACTGCTCTGGTGTATTTGAGTGGGTTAGGGAGCTGAAATTTTGGTAATGAATACAGATGAACTTATTGCAAAGTTGTTGCGTACGGGGTGTACAGCTGGGTCCTGCTGTCTTAAATGGTGGTGTTATGGCTTTTTCTCTTCTGTTATGGGCAAACGGTCTTCGAAACTGCGGCCCAGTGAGGTATTAATCTTTACCTAAATTTTGTGCCATCACAGACTATTTTTATATAAATTGTTTTGACTGAGGTATTTTGATGTTCATTCTACGTCATATCTGGAATCTTCATAATTTTTCAAAAACATGTTACGCTTGTCTTTGGGTTTACCTGACATTGATTACGTAGAAAGTATGATTGTTGTTAGGACCATCCTGGGAGAATACGCCGGCGCCGTGTTAGGGGCTCTCTCAACCCTGCTGTTCAGTCGACAAGGTCTCGTATGGAGACGAATTGGTGGATTGTTGGCTATGTGTGCTGCTTATTACTTTCTCTCTCAAGGATGGGCAATGTCAAGCTACTCTCCTTTCTATATCCACCTGCAGTTTTGTTTCAGTAGGTGTGATATTGTCTAGATTATACACTTTTCCTTCTGGAAAACAGAAAATCTAGCGTTCGTTATTGTTGGGGTTCGTAAGAGGTTTTTTTATTCATGAGATAAGTTATATTGAGATTCTAGTCCCAGTCATTTACAATGTAGAGCACGGCAACTCTAGAGGTTTGTACTTGAGAACGAATGTGATGTCATCGGGATTTGTTTTATGTGTTCACCTTTGACGTATAGATACCCTTTGGGTCAATTAATGTTAGAGAAGTTTTGGTTGAGGAAGAAGAGGGGCTCATCGAATCATCATCTATGTTGTTACCGGCATTCTCGGGTATTCTAGCAGCTATACGGCGTATTGTCAGCCGCCGCGTGTATACTAAGGTAGGTACTGAACAGCACAAACCTCTAGAGTTTAATGTGATTTTGGGTTTTCATTGTGCTTACATGCTCTGACTAAGAGCGGTCTGCTACATTCAGAATATCAAGCTTATTTGAGAATTAGTGTAATGAAGTTATTTTTCTTTGGATGCATTATCTCACGAAGTAAAGTTTCTAGTATCTTGTTTTACTAGTTTGGAAATTTTTGTTTTTAGATACTATTGCTTAATTCTGAATTTTGATGCTGTAGAATTTTGCGAAGAAGCGGCTTCATGCTGTAACTGTTGGCGCAGCTGCGTGCTTCATTTTTCCTTTTGCCATGTTCAAACTGGCTGTGGTAAGCAACCGCCGTTCACTTAATTTTGGGAAAGCTTCTGTCACGACACCTGTGCTTTCTCCCTGAAAATGTTGAAAAGTAGTTTTTTGGTACATTCTTTTTGCCAGGTTTTTCTGATTTTGAAGTGTCGTGTGTTGAAAGGGAAAGCAGCATCCATCAATAGAACCGCACGGCTCTGCTGCATGGGCGTACACAAGCACTATCTTATTTGGTGTTGTGCTGATTTATTATGTTGATACTTTTGTTGAAGACAGGTATCATCTTGTCTTTACCGTTGGATCGTTTCTTTAACATTTCTCCGACCACGATTTTTATCTGTAACTTCAGTTATCAAATTTTGGTGGTTCTGTTGACTGTCAAAATGTGCAACTACATCAGCTGTTTTGTGTTCAATCGCATTGTTTTGTCAAGAATGATTCTGATTGTTCGGCAGAATTTCGGTTCGTAGATTTCTTTTGTGTTGGCTTCAGTGTAAAAGCACGTCT
This sequence comes from Bryoerythrophyllum caledonicum, assembly GCA_963971425.1. NCBI lineage: Eukaryota > Viridiplantae > Streptophyta > Bryopsida > Pottiales > Pottiaceae > Bryoerythrophyllum > Bryoerythrophyllum caledonicum. The sequence continues at coordinate 21,330,068 of OZ020514.1, forward strand.
TTTCGTTGACTCGTTGTTTAGTATTTGAAGGTGCAGTGAGCTTTTTGTGAATCTGGTTTGTCAGGTTGCATATTGTTGTTGCGTCCCCAACACATATAATGGTGACAGGAGTCGGCATTATTCTTTTTGAATATATCTACGGGATGGACTTCTCCTTCTTGGGCTTCATTGTTTGCGCTGCTGTGCTTGGTTTAGGTCGTTAATTCTTTCTATTTTTATCTCTTTGTACGAGTTCCTGTTGTATTTAGTCGAAATTTATGATTATGTAGTGCTCTAGTAATTGAAGTTTTTGAAATTTTTGTGTTATAGAAACTTCTACTGATTGCAGTCGTCTTCGTGATTGAGTCTCACTTATCAGAACCGCAATAACGTTAGACATGCGTGTCTAGAATTGCATAGAAACTGGGCAATCATATTTTTCTCCTCGGTTGATGGTTCAAACGGTGATGAAGTGATGGTTGTTGGTCCTTCTAGCTAAAACACTGTCTCAATCCAGGTTGTTTTTAATGATCATGCAGGAATTTATGAAGCGACGGCGACCGACCCAAATACTCGTGATCTTGATCAAGGAACCAGTTTCTTGATGGAGGGTCGTTCACCTGTCAATGTTTCAATTCTCCCTTCCTAGATTTTTCAAGGTAAGATAGAAGTGGAGAAATCGAAACCGCTGGAAGTGTTGAATTTTTCCCTAGCTCATTCGTCACATTCGGTACGGATGCAGTTATCAGATCTCGTATCTCAGTTGTTTTACGGATAAAATTACTGGTTGTTGGGTTTATAACCTCGACATTTCAGTAGGTAGTTTGGGATGTGGAGAAATTTGTGTTCTCTTTGTAGTATTCTGCAAGCCTCAGTTCTTTATCTGTTATGTGGTCCAGTTCGTATTCCGGTGTTTTTCCAGTTCCTCTCTTTTATAAATGTGCAAGCAATCTGTGATGGCGTCCTAGAAAGAAAAGACGATTGGTCTGGCTAAAAATCTGGCTACCCTTCTCTTTAGGTACTTTCAATCATCATGATTTTTAATCGGAGGTGAAGATTGAGAATGATGAGAATAGGTCTCAGTATGATACTTGGACATGCATTCTCCCCAGAGAAAATAATTCCACGTTACATTCGCTTGGTGAAGGAACATTCGCAATTCCAATGTTCATATATCCCCCTTAAAGAATGTTTTATCAGATTATAACATAAATAATGTGGCAGCTTTTGCCGGAGTTGGAGATTGGTCATTCTTCTCCTTCAAAGGTTAAGAATGGGTTCGGACTCCGGAGAGTGTAATTTTAGCTACTTTAGATCGAAATGGCTGTTCCATGAATTCTAAATCTTCACAGATTCTTCAGTCTTTCATGCTGAAGAGTGAAAGATCTTCATTGAATCCTAAAAGTCTTCCATTTATTTCAAATGTCACACCATCCCCCTCTTGAGTAAGCTTTTGACCCTATTGTGATCAATTCTTTCCAATAATTTTTTAGTGGTTGCTAACGCTGACGAAGGTGCAGTTGGGTGCCTGTCTCTGCTCACTCCCACGGCCTTGGACTGGTATTTTGCAGATTCGACTTCAATGTAGTAACTGCGAGGTTGCGAAGTTCTGATCAAGAAAGCGGGAATACGGGTGTTCATCTGAGAATTTAACCCTTTACTGGCATACTTGGGGGAAATTTGCACAACATTCAACAGCTAATGGAATAGATTATAGTGTCTAAAGTGACTGTATATTGGTTATGAAAATTGTGGACTTTAGAGGGTATGCTACTTTATCCATCCATAGATTCTTGCAAGAATCTTTGTATTTTGAATAAAAGAGGTTCACAAGTGCACTAGGTTAACACCTCTGCATTGACATATTATACATCAAGAAAACATTTTTTAATGGAATATTGATGACTTTTATACTTTTGATGATTTCATTGTACCTGAAAACTTATATGAATCAAAACGGAAGTTTTGTATGCAAAGAGAGATCAACAATCACAAAACAATGAAGAAGCTCTTAACACCAAATTTCAATCAAAATTCAAGACCAAAACCATTTTGTATGTGTATGAAATACAACATTGAATGTGGCATGATATTCATTGTATTTTAGGGTAAAAGGAGTATTTTGTGTTGTATTCCTATATTTTCCATGAGTTCTATAACTCCAAATCATGATATGATTTTTGGAGAGTGTTCAAGTAATGATTGCAAATTCAAACTTCAAATTTCTCAATCTAATTCCTTGTGGATTTCATGCAAGCTGAGTTTTAACACTTCTAGAGTCCAAGATCTGGGCTTGGATAAGCCTTGCTTTGAAAGATTGTGTTAACCTCTAAAGAAGAGAGGAGCCAAAAGTGGCTTTTGGATGACATTTCAAGAAAGCTAATCTATGTGAATGATCCATTGTAATCCAATTCTTTTTTGGAGAGTTCATTGAATGTGTAAGTAATAGATGATGATGAAACTTGCCTCATTAAGGTTGTCATGTTATACACCTAAAGAAGAAAATCTTTATGACATGGATCTCAATTTAATGTATTTTAGTAATTTCTAGGTTTTGATCTAAATCTAAATTTGAGTCATTCGAATTATTCTTTTCAAATTTGAGGTTAATTCATGAAACAAAGCTTTAGAAGTCTAGTTTTTATTCCAATTTTAAAATACATAAAATTTAATAAGTTATTGCAATTTGAACTTTGGACCTATAACCATGGTTGGCTGACTGACTAATTTTAGTTGAATACATAAGTTTCATCTAAATCCCAAGTTTTGGCACTATAAAGTACAACTTTGGTGGAATTATCAAAATTTTGTAGCATACTTTGTATTTAATATGAGTTTTCTTTACTTTTTCTTTGGAAAATCAAAAAAATTATAACTTCTCACCAAAAAAATCTACAATTTTTGTGACATAAGCAAGACATGTGATCTCATTTGTGAAAAATAAAATAAAATATTTCCACCCATATTTAATGAAGAAATTGATCACAAAGTGTTATGGAAATTGAGATTGATGCCATATTCATAGGCTTTGTCCTTTAAAGTTAATCCTTTAATGCTTAACGACCATATATGAGTCCTTTTGGCACAAGAACCTTTGTAGCAAGAGCTATAGGCGACCTTGAAGGAAAAATACGCCACGACTTAAAGGTGGAGGAAGATGGGCATCTATTGAGACCATCTTGACAACAAACGGTGCAAGGATGAGCAAGTTACAATGATTTCCATGAAACAAAATTATAGATTTATGTGCTGAATTATACCCAATGCGTAGATGCCATTTAGCGTGGCCTAAAACAATCATAGATTCTCTCGAGCTAGAATATCTCATCGGCCTTATAGGATTAACCCTTTCATGCGAGGGAGGCCCAAAATGGGCCGAAAGGGCATATTTTTGGACATTATCTTTTAACACAAAGCTTGACTTGGATTTGATGCCCCTATTCAGAATTAAGGCCTTGAATTCCGAATCTAATGATCCATTATAGGGCTTAATCCGACTCTTTTTGTGATTCTAGAGCCAATTACACACCACATTTCACTATAGAATATCTGGAAAGATGGTTGTCAATACACACCGCCAAGACAAGTGTCTGTAACAACTTTATTTAGGCCTGCATGGCGGGGAGTGGCCAAGTATAGTGGGACTTGTAGGGAACGCGTGCGCAATTAATACACCCATGGCCATCCTTGGCACAAAACCCTATGGATAGTAGGTCGGCGTACATGGTCAGAAATGCAAGCCCAATCGGGGCTGATTTATCAACTGGCGCGCCCCCACCTCAACCACCAACGACGGCCAACACATCAGGTCTGATGCCGCACATGATGTGAACGTCGGACTTGATTCGCGCCAAGCATAGCAAATCCTCTCCCACGAGTTACCAAAGTGAATAAAACCCCAAACGGATTTCTTTTTGGATTTCAAAATTTGAGGGTACAGGAGCGTAGGGAAGGACAGTAGGTACAGAAGCTCTCCAGTACTCTAGTCAGAGTCTTTTCTTGTGGAGCTTGTGGGGTGGGAGGACTTTATTCTTCATGTGATTTTGGTGACTCTTTTTTCATTCAATATTTTTTTAAAATTGTAGTACATGTCGTTGAGATTGTATGAAGCTTAAATGTTGGATTGTTTGGCATTGTTTCCGGGTTTTTTTTAATGAATTATAGTATTTTAGGGTTTTGAATCAATTTTTTGGTCATATCTTTGAATGTAGGTGCATCGTATGCAACAATGGACTCTACATTGAATGTAGGTGTGGTAGTGGTAGTGGTCGTGTGTATGTGCTCATGTCTATGACATTGGGCAATTGTATGGGCTTTAAATCTAGAGCCTCGAACATTCTGGAGTCCACGAATGGCTACCCGATTGTTCCTATTTTGTGGTTGATTGGCACAAGGAAGAACTATCATAGTAGAATGTTTTTGGTGGACCCTAGGCAAGAGACATATTGGAATATCGTAGAACCCATTGTGTGGAGAGCATCCGAGGCAATGTATGAGAGAAAATACCTAAAGTTCTATAGGATGAGCCCGGAAGCATTTGACTATTTGGTTGATATTTTGACACCTTATTTAAGATCAGAGTTCCTAGTTTTTGTTAGGCCCCAACTCGAGATTAGAAAAATCGTTGCAGCTGTACTTTTCAAGCTCGCACATGGATATTCCCCTGATCGCACTGCTAATCGTTTCAAAGTGGAAGGATCTACTGTTCGTAGGTATGTAGGTATAGTTTGTGACATCCTTTTTGACAAAGACAAGTTGTTCAATAGGTGCATTAGCATACCTACAGGTGATCGTTTACAGGACATCATTGTTGACTTCCAGGGCATTACTGGATTATCAAATGTATGTGGTTCGATTGATGGAACACACATTCCTCTTGTTGAGAGGCCAAGTAGGAGAGTGACACTTGCACAGAGTGACTTCTTCAACAGGAAGAAATTCCACTCTATTGTGTTGCAAGTTGTTTGTGATGCAAACAAGATTTTCTGGAACGTTTGTGCAGGTCAACCCGGGGGTGTTCATGATGGGGGCCAGTTCAAAGTATCGAGCTTATACAAGGACTTGAGGACTCGTGCCATTTTACAGACACCTGTGGTGAATGTTGGAGGAATTAGCTGCATAGCGTACTTGATTGGTGATTCAGCCTACCCCATCCGGACATTTCTGCAGAAGAATTGGAAGTTGCCACTAGATGAAGACAAAACCAGGTTTGATCAGTCCATGAATTCTTGGAGGATAGTGATAGAAAATGCCTTTGGATCTTTGAAGAATAGGTGGCGTCTCTTGAAGCACTTCAACTCTAGAGTTGATAAGGCAACTAAAATCACAAGTGAGAAAGACCTAAGTAATATCATCTAATTAACCAGACTTATGAGCTTCTGTAATAACATACGTCCGGGTTGTGCTCTTGTTTCCTTGGACGAAATTCTCAAACGCCTTCTCCCACAAATCTGCACAATCGAGAATACTATTTCCTCTTAGCTTAAGCCATACAACATACTTGAAACAATCCATATTTTTTGTGAAACAAAAACAATATCCACAAGTACAACTTTAAGTAGAAGCTCAAACCCGTTTCTTTAGTTTGGAAATGACTTATTATGATTTCCGATTGAAGCAAATCTTCGTATACCCTTGTATGGGGATTGAATATAGCTCCAATTTAGAAAATGGAATTGAAGGCTTGTAAACTCGAATTTCTCACATGGCTCGATTTCTGGACCGATGCCATCCACCTTGAACACGAACACCACAACATCAGACACGCTTGCTGCCTCCGTGGCCTTCTCCAAAGAGGGTGGACTCAAGGTGCGATGATACGCCCTCCCTGATACATCCGTTTCCGGATCCGCAATGCGCCCTCACATCACCTTGGCATCATGCAAGTACGACCTTAACGAATCTCTTGAATTCTCCAAAATGATTGGACATTCTTCATTTCAAATTAAAAATGTTCAAAAGCGACCACTGTCTAGGGTAGAGATAATTGAGCTTAGTAAAAACTCAAGATTGAAAACTCATAGCATTCACGTAAGTCAAACAGTGTGGATACTAAATGTCAAAATTTAATGTACTTCATCATTCAAAGCACTGCAAATTTCTTGGGAATTCACTGTAGACCCAATGTTATGCTCATGTCGGACCAATTTCGAAGATTGGAATTCTCCGAAGCATAAACAGGAATCCATATTGTACTCGTAGATTCCAAACATGGCTTCTTACAGTAAAATAAAATGACATTACTGAAGCATTCAAAAGATTGAAATTTGAAAAATGCTAGCAGGTCCCGAAGTAGCTACAATTTATCAAGGTTTTAGAAGTTTGCGTGATTATGAAAACAAAACTAAGTTCTTAGTAACTTCTTTTCTGTTCATCTCTTTACCATTGCAATTATTCTGAATTTACATGAAAATACTACATTGCAGGACTGTACATGTTAGATGAAAATACATCAGATGCAAGACTGCACAGTGAACTTTCAAGAGGGTAGATGAAGATGTTGCTTCCTAGTCCTTCATGAGTTGCTCCCAAACCGATTCACTATATCTAGACTATAACATTCTACTGAATATGCTAACGTGACAAAGAAGATCACGGTGGGGCTTTGTCCTTTAGGGCCTCCGCAAACAATGCCGCCATTTGCAATTGCCCCTGCAATAAAATATCTCTACCCCAATTTTCACTGTCTAAAATCTCTTTTACCATGGAAACTTTCATTTTTTCAATTTCAATTATCCCCTCAGAGAACTTACCAATGGCCGTGGCAATTGCGTCATCGTCCGCGGTGATTCTCCTCCACCGCTTCTCTGCACTTTTATTGATTTGTTCGCCAACTTGGGGTTGCTTCACGGCGCGAGATTGAGGGGAGAGTGGGGTGCTAGGCGTCGCTGCAGGTGGGGTACTCGGCGTCTTTGCAGGTGGTGTGTTGTTCGAGGCAAACTCGGTTTCTTCATCAGAGAAATGAATAGTCTCGAAGTGTGGCAAGTGCATCCCCTGATCGACGCCGTGGGGAACTCCTACACAACAGATGAAGGAGATTAGTGAAGATTCATCAAAACAATTAAAATATGATACATTTAAGAAGGTAAAGAAGAAATTACCTCGAATTTTGGCTGTACCGCCAAACATATTGTCCATGATTTCAAACCATGTCCATTGGGAGGGTGCAGCACCTGTAGACTCTCGCTTGACCTTCTCAGATTTGTAAGTGACCTGCAAGCACATCCATTTGTTTCTGCACTGCTCTCAAGTGCGAGGTTCCTCCGGCGGCAGTATGGGAAAAGCATCATTGATCTTGTGCACAAAATCAAGCCAGTTCTTCTTCCAAAATTGTTTCCGGTCTACCTCCCAATACTTCTCAGATAACAAATTTAATAAGTAGTTCAAACTGTCATAAGACCACTCTCTCACTTTCTTCTTTACAAAATTCTGATCTGCACTATAAGAAAACCGCGTTTTAGGTGGCATCTATGCTGCAACGTGTCCTGTTTTCTGAGACGTCTGACTTTTGTCAAACACCGGCCGCAATACCTGAAATTTTTTTGACGTTGCATGAAACGTGATCCTATTAAAGACGAAATGCGCAGATGTCACCATGGATAGACGCATTTTGGAGGACGTCAGCAACAACATGGTCACAAATGAGTGCAACGTCATAGAAAATGCGGGAGGTCCACATCAGCCACTACATTCATTTTCACTCTGAAATGACTGCAGTCCGCTCCCCGAAAGCAAAAAAATTGAGCAAAATGGGAGCTCCTCTACATAGATAGGCAATACTTGTTTGTATGAAAACATCGCCTTTGCTTACATGGGATAAATTATTCTGATGGTCTTACAGAAACACATAAAACTAAAAATTTATTAGTGGCTCAACTTAAATGCACATGTTACATATATTTTGTATATATAATATTTTTAAGTTGATTAAATATGGGATTTTTTTCTCATTAATTTAAATTGGATCACAGAACATGCTTGTTAATATAGCAATTCTAGTATTCATTCTTTAAATTCATTTTTTTAGAAGAATGAGTTCCAAAAAATGGCTAATGTTTGAGTGGTCTTGGGTTGTTAAATAATTATGAAAGTGGAAAAAAAAATGGGGAAGGTGTGAGTGGTTTTGGGGTGTTTCAAACTCTTAGAGTGTTTAACAAAAATTGGGATTATTTGCTCATTAATTTAAATAATGTCACAAACATGCTTGTTAATATTAGAGCTTCAGGAATTCATTCTTTAAATTCATGAACTTAGTGGCAAATGTTTGAGTGGTTATTAAAAAAAGTAAAACGGGAATGCATGAGTGCTCTTCGGCTGTTAGAGAAATTGTAAGAGTGATTAGAAAACAATTGGAAAATTAAATAGTGGTCTTCCGTTTAGTCAATAGTAAAAATAGTGAATATTTCAATATTTCTGGGTCTTTTAAAATTGCCCCAAGTCTTAAGAAAAAAAATGTAAAAGCTTGAAGTTGTCTTTGGGGGTTTTAGGACTGAATGTAAAAACATGAAATGTTGAAGTAATCTTAGGGTGTTTTAAAACCTTGAAAAAAAATTGGGAATGGGGGAATTTCAACATCTTTGGTTGTTTTCAAGGTTGACATCAACCAGTGCTATTTGGTTGCAGCCGAAGTGAAAGGACCGAATAAAGAACATGGAAAATGGTTAAGGTGTCTTAAGATGTTTTAGAAATCTTGAGATTGAATATAAAAAAATTGGGAATTGTGTAAGTGCTTATCGGTTGTTTTATAAGTGAAAAGACAGATTTTTTCTTTGTAAAGCTTGAAGTGTTGTTTGGATGTTTGGAAACTTAGAAGGTTTAGAACTACAAATTGCAAAATTTGGATGAAGTGGTCTTTGGTTGTTATCAAATTTGCAAGACCGAATGACAAAAATTGGTAAATTGTGAAGTGGCTGACAATTTATGCAGAAATTAAAACACTAAATTAAAAGAATGAGTTTAAGCATAAGTCTCAATATTATATAAATAAAAGGAAAAGTTTGTAAATGCTAAATGGATGTTTTAAAATCGAAAACATTGAATACAAAAATTGGACAAAGGTTGCGGAAAAATGGGATGTTTATAATGTTCAAATAGTACATGCAAAATTCTACATGAGTCTACTTAACGGATGCAACATATTTTGCACTTCTTTATGACATTGTTAATTTTCTTTGGGGTAAGGCCAATAATGCATGTTGTAGGGGGAGAGATGGGCTACTATACACTCCGTATTTCCTGGTGAGGGGCTGCTTTGTAGAAGTTAGTCTCAGATGTGATGCGTAAGGATAGTAAGTGAAGCTGGCCTTACTGCACGTCCACTTACGACTTAGATCTGGGACTTGGGTGAGCTCTAGGGAAACGCAATTTGTTGGATAGGATGAAAGTACAGATCTGGGAGTTGTGCTTATGATGTGGTAGCGCTGGACAAAGATCAAGTGAGGTTGCACTGAGAAGAGCTGGCCCCTATGTTGGACGCTAGATTTGTGATTCATCCACCAGATAGTAAACACTCTCTTGGACCTGGACTTAGGAGCAAATCAACTTCCAAGCTCACCTATACCTCTCACCGCAGCCTTGATTCAGGAACGACATACAAGCGAAATGAAGACAGAAGAGCAACAACGATCTACGAACAAACAAGCACAGACACCGCCATCATCACCATCAGATAAGCGTACCAGTTACTTTCTTTTTCACTTCAGTATTGTAACCTATGTTGTTTTATCAGTCTGCATTCAATGCTTCTCACGCACCACTGGCACTATACCACACAACTCCACTGATACCATCACATCACCTAGATCTATCCGCTCAAAAAATACCACTAACGCCAATACATCACTCAGATCTACCTGCCCTCACCCACATAGTTGCACTCATACACATAGCTGCAATCACACACACTCCAGAATACACCAAGTCTCCACCTCACTTGAAAACCACAACACTCCAATCATCACACTCAGGCACACCACCGTACATGCTAGATTATCATTGTATAGATCTAGCATAGCCTGCTCCCTTGTGGAAGAAACACAACATCGGACAAGATGCACGGGTGAAACCAGGTACAGATCTAGAAGTCCCGCCAAAATTCTGAGCTTGCCAAGATGTCCACTTCAAGAGGAAGAGAGCACGACAAGGGCAGACACAGACCTTGCAGCGCGCACCAGCATTCGCCTGCACAGAAGCCGAACTTGTATGTCAATATCCGACACCAGAATCAAGACTCCGGCAACTGTCACCGCACAAAACTACAGCTCAAAGCTCTTGCGGCAGTCTAAAGATTTGGAGGCCCCCAAGGACAATCCAGTAAGCAGACTTGCAGCATCAACAGCTCAAAGAAGAAGTCAACATCTAAGCTCATGGAGGGCATGGCAACAAGAACAACAACATCAAAATACAAGCTTCACCAGCCAGACACCCAAACAGTGCCAAACAACACTTAGTCTCCTGAAATGTAGAGCAGGTCGGGAACCATCATATATAGACAAGAAGCTCGAGGAGCGCTCTTTAGCGAAAAGATCAACAATGCTCAACAACAGAAGAACGTACAAGCCAACATCAACATCATCAAGACACCAACACAAGGCCGCCAAGATTATCAGAGTGAAAGAAAGTAAGAACGGTGGGTGGCATGAGCAAGAAACCAGGAACCAAGAGCAAAAGAGCGAGTATTGGAGCTGCTACCATCAGGACCTCGCCAAGTCGTACAAGCATCCACAACCCCAACCGGCCGCCAACCCTGCAAAAATGCCAACGGCACCAACATTGACACTAAAATTAGCGCTATATCAAAGGCACAATCTCCACCACAGAAGCGCGATTGCTCGGCCACGAAACCAACCTGCATCAACAAACCCTAAGCTTTCCCGTAGCTAGCAAGCACCGAGCCAAAGGCGAGCCAAAACCCTAACCAACTCGCACAACCATAAAAACCGTGAGCACAGATCTCAGACCCTCTCTTTGACTGACGGAATAGTTACTGTATCTCTCCCATTACAACGCTCATCTCTCGTAGCCGTGGAATACTCACCGAGCGGAGATTGGGTTGGAGATCTGATCGGAGATCTGGTTGTAACGAGTAGAGTCACCAATCCGAGGAGTACCGTAACGCAAGGAGGCACCGCACGAGGGAGTACCGAAACGAGTGGAGACACCGAACTGAGAAGACTACATACCGACCACCGGCTCTATGCCACACAACAACGGTGCACTCTCTCTCCTTTACCATTGTTTGATTTGCCCTTTGCATGCAATACGCTCTTCATATGATTGCAAGCCTCCGGTACTGTCCCTCCCTTTGGTATTGTGCAGCCACGAAGAACATGGACCAGAGCTGCTGAAGGCCGTCCTGCACAGACAAAGACACTAGACAACCATCAACAAGAAGGTGGTGCAAAAACGTGACCCGATGGGTCGATCCTGGCACTCTCCTACTTGCCCAAAATTGCACTGGAGGTGGACAGAGAAAGATCCTGACGCGCAGCACACAGACACAAAGGCGGAATGCGGCAAGAAGAACTCGGCAGAAAGACAACGACAGAGAACGCACCGAGACGAGGGGTGGAGCCCTGGCGGATCGAAACAAGGAAGACCAGGCGAAATACAAAGGCGGAGACTAGTTCTCGACCAAGCTATGTGGAGGAGCAGTGAAGGACCGCAACGAAGAAGATCAGGCGAGCCACAAGGGCAAAGACAAGTTTACAAGACAGAGTTGTGTCGAAGGAGAGGCCCAAACCCGGAGGAACGGAAGCTATCCTCCTCACCCCGCAGGAAGTTTAGGCCAGCCAAGCCTCATCTAGTTCGTCCACAGAAGTCAAACTGGCGACTACAGGACAGAAGCCTAGAAAGAGGCTAACCGAACTCTTGGAGGTTAGTAAAGTTGCTAGAAGGAAGTGCGACCCCCTTGGAGTTAACGCTGCCAAAAGGAGTGTACAAGGATCAAAGAAAGGAGGTCAACCAGCTGCCAAGAAAACCACAAGGTTGGTTTTGTTGTGTTATTATTGATATGTTGTATTGTGAGGTTTATTGTGTAAACCCACAATATTTTATGTTACATGTACTCAATATAAAGTTGTGCCAAGGGGAAAGATACACCACCAAATTGTGTGGTGTATCTACAATGTATCTTTTTGTGTGGATTACTAGTAGTAGAAGTTCATTCCCTTTGCTAGATTTTACATCAGATGATAGCAAATCCTATAGAACGTGGGTTGCATGTAATGATAATGGTCATTTGTATTGGAAGTTGATTGGTAGTATAAATCCTAGACTAGCAAAAGTATGTTATCACTTCTATGATGTTTCTATGGTACCAAGGAAGTTATGTTTTTATAGCACTCACTGCCTTGGTACTAATACATCAATCTGCAATAGAGAGTTGGGTGCCATCACTCTTGATGGTTCCTTAACTTTCAAACAATTGCAAAAAAAACTCTTTCAACCATCTTCTCTTTACCTACTCAGCCCACAACTTAATTTGTGGAATGGTAAGGAATGTGGATCCGTTGGAAGATGCAAACTTTTTAGTCAAATCTCTTTACAATCCTCTTTGTTATATAGAATGGAATTTGCAACAGCCGCAACTTCTTCTTCAAACAACGAAAACAACTTTGATATGGAAGTAACTCCAACGAAACATTTAGAATTGGAGGAGGCTACTTCTCCTTCCAAAGATCTTGAGGTACTTTCGGTCAAACATTCGAGACCACCTTTTTGGCTTGGATTTGATGCTTTGAATGCGCTTGGACAAATCAAGGAAGGTCCTAGAGTCAAACATCTTAGTGTGAGCGAAATGGAATTGGAAGGGATGAGTATGAGGAAGCCCTAGAGGCTTGTGAGGCAGTAGTGTCATTCCCTTATGTCCCTTAAAAGCATTGGCCAAACAATCGTGGTGATGGAAAAGAGGAGAATCACCTAAACCTGACCCAACTTCCATGTGACGTGGAAGTAGACGAACATGGCTTTTCCCTCGACTACCATATTGTCATTTGTTTTGAGATTGGTGACACAATTGTCTCCAAAGACATGGTCTTAGAATTGGTGAAGGAAAGACTTGCAAAAATGCAAATTCAACTAAGTCCCGGTCTTTGTTAAAAGAGGACAGATGACGGAGGATGAGAAAGCCAAAAAGAATGCGGTAGTTCTCATTGCACTAAATCTAAACAAAACCAAGGCAACCTATGAGTTAGAGTTAGCCATCAAACAATTCATGGGAGAAGAGAATGTTGTTAGCGTCTACTTTAGACTTAAAAACAACAAACACGTGGGATCTTGTAATGTGGAGTGTAAAAACGCAGCAGTTTACAAAAAATACCTAAATAAGTGTGAAAAGATGCTAAACAAGTATGTGGAGTTTATTGCTCACCGTCGTAGTATGGACGGGAAGCTGAAACCTAGCCCGGAGGAGCTCACAAGATTAGGGTTCTCGGATATCAATACTGCGATTGCCAATACAGTAGAAACCCTAAACATCACCAGGGGGGACATTTATAGTAAAAAGGATATTAACACATTCATAGATGTTGCGGTAGCCAAGAGTTTCAAAGCCACTATGGGGGAAATACGGCAAGAAATGGATAGCCTCAAGGATGCGATTGTAACGGAGGCAAAGACATATGTAGATACGGTGCATGTAGAGCAAATCAAAAACACTAGTGCACTTCGAGCGGAGATAAGGCTTCTACAAAATCAAATGAAGTCTTCCATGATGATAATGGATCAACTCCTCACAGCAGATTCTATGGACCAAACAAACTAGTTTGGACAAATAGAACGACAGAGTTTATAAAACAAAAAGCATCCAAAAATATCTATATAAATATAGTATTTATAAATACTATAAAAATCTTGGAAACAACCTTCAACTTTATGAATATACATGTAGACACATTTATACTTTTATGTGCCTTTATTTTCTCACCTTTTACTCATATATTTTGACGTTTACCATTCACTACTCTATTTTTTACTCTTTTATTTTTTATTTTTCTTCTTTTATTTTTAAGTCAAAAACTTTTTTATTGCTTATTTTGTAGACTTGTAGTTTTTACTCTTCTATTTCTTAAATCCTTACTTTTTGATCTCTCACTATTTTACATTGTTCTTTTTACTCTTTTACTTTCTCACATTCTACTTTTTCTTTTAGTTTTCTACATTCTTATTGTTCTACTCTCTTATTTTTTACTTTTTACTCCTTTACTTACCTCCATGATACGCCGTTTAAATATTACCTTCTCTTTTCTTCTCCCTTTATGTTGCTCCATTCTTATATTATTTCTCGATCTTTTTAATCATTCAACTACTATTTCTCCCCCTTGCGATCTTTCAATTTCTCTTCCTCTACTTCCTATTCTTTCACTTTCGACCCCTCTATTTTTTACCCCTTTATCTGATACTCCTTTACTTCTCACCTCCTTATCTTTTACACTTTCTACAATATTTAATCTCCCATCAACTACACCTCAACTCTACAATCTTCTAGTTACTACCTCTTTTCCTTTACCTGTTGCTATTGAATGTCTCAACACTTTATTTTATACACATTTACTGTATACTCTCATACTTCAAGTTATCCTACCTCTTACTCTCGATCTAGGTATACCTATACATTATCCTTTAGTAACTTTATCTCTTTTTATTGTAATTCTGTTACTACCTATTTTCTATCTTTCCACTCTTCTACTCTCTAAAACTCTCCTTCATCATTATAAACAAGTATTTTCGACCCCTTTTCAAAAAATTCTACTAACCCCCACTATAGCCCTAAACCATAACTCAAAATCTTCCACAAATCCCATAACCCATCTTATAAATGGCAGAAATATTCCTACACACTCCCCACACATCCAATCTAAAACAAAGCAAATGGAAACACCAATCCAAAATAGAGACATATCATTCCTTTAACTAATTAGTGGACACATCAACCCAAACCCAGGACCTATGCCAAACATTCTACAAAATCACCCCTCAACACACCAAAAACGGGCAAACAATTATTTTATCCTTAACACAATTAAATTCCAACGAGAATACCAACATCTAGCAAAATTGTACTCACCATTCTTGAAACCCTCCCACATACTCCATGATGAATATAGCAACATATACCCCCATCTATCTCAATACATCCAAACTTTACAGACCTTCCCAACTTCTGACATTATATACGCCATCATAGTAACAATACACCCATCTATAGAATTGTGTAACTTGTTGATTTCTTCAAACACCCAAAACAACAACTCCGAGATAGTCTGGACAACAATCCTGCTACTCAAGCTATCCACTTTAAATAATCCCCCAGAAAGACACATAGAGATAGAATACAAATACACCCAATTTCTAAAAAATAACCATAACATTATATACCCAATAGACTCAATTCACCAAAACATATATGAAAGTATCCACAAGCATAATACATTAGCAACTCCCCATACAATAAAAAACGAATTGCCATTTCTCCCAGACAAACTAATTACACCACTGCAATGTCTAGATCACATCCTAGCCTACTCCCACCCACCAGATAGAGCGTATACTCCACCAATACGACAACCATCAACATATAACCAACACAAAACACATTTCATAACATGGAATGCCGCAACACTAAACACTACACTACCTAGTATCCAAAACTTGATAACAGATCTTCAAACAATACCAGCGTTCATTTTCATACAAGAGACTAAAATCACCGCAACAAAATCTACAAAATATATTGAAAGGCTTTTCCCAGAGTACAAACTCATCTTCAATAATACACTTAGTCTTACTAGATGTATGCAACAACGACGACCATACACCCCCGCCCGTGGAGGGCTACTAACACTAATCAACAAATCGTATGCATTCCCCGGCAACATAACAAAAATTCCCACCCCCGCCAACATATCACCATACTTACAAATAATAAAAGTCACAAACAATCCACTTCAACCTTGGCTAATTATACATTTATACATGCCCTCACAACCAGAAGATACTAATCTCATACACGAAATACAAACAAGCATCACAAGCCAAATTGTAAATCATCCAAACCACACACATATTTTAGCTGGCGACTTCAACAGAGATATCGCCCTCATTGGGCGCACCTCTAGAAATAATATAACACCTCCTGATGATCTAGATTACCAATGGAAAACTTACATAGATACCCTACAACTAACATACATTCATACAAACACAAATTTCTCAAGACAAGGGGGACACAATTATGCAGAAACAAGTCTAATCGATGGTTTTTACTTAAACACCGACAATCATCAACAATACTCATGCAAAACCAATATTGACAACAACGTAAACTCTGATCACTACCACTTCAACTACAAATTCCCAACAACACATTAATCAGCAGAACACCACAACCAACAAATAATAACACCATAAAAATATTGAACCCTATCCCTGCTGACAATATGGAAGCATTCTATAGTATATATTTTGAAAATAATTCATTCACAATAGAACAGCTTACTGACACCTTAGAACATAATACAAATCTCACAGACAGACAATGGCTAGAAGCATGTGATACATTAGATATACAAACACAAGAAATCTCCTCAACACTAGAACAAACATGCAAAGTCGAACCGTTACCCCAACTTACCCCAAGAGCAGCACAACAAGGAAGCTTCTTACCACGTAAACTAGCAAAACCTTAGAAGCAACATTTATCAACATATATGATGTATTTAACTATTTCTGGACTTTGCAAAGTCCAGAAATAAGGAAGAAGGATTTTAGTGTAGTAAAATAGTGGCACCAAAGAAATTGAAAGGAATACACAGTTAATATATCTTAATCATTCAGCCGGATATCTCCGGATGATTTCAATAATACAATACGAATCGATCACAGTGATAGAACAAGCGTGGAATTTCGTTAGTCGTGACCGACAAAATGATATCAACTTTTAAGCTATCACGTTAATAAAACATAGCATATAATATGGTGTAGTGTACATTTCTGTGGTAGTAAAGTGGAGAAGGACCAAAAAACATGGGACGCCGTCCAGTGTCCTTCCTATGAACAATGATACGCAAAGCTGTACAAGAAGACTATAGTACATTTTTGAGCTGGAGGCATTGACATGTCAGGAATGCCGTTCAAACATCCCGAGATATCCGGTCGGAAGCAGGGAAGTCAAAAAACATTTGCTTAGTTGTTCAAAACAATACTGCTTCTTCGGAAGGGAGTCCTTTTACAAGAGCGTCAGATACAAGACCAAATCTACGAGACAACTTTGACTAGTCTCAGGAAAACTCCTAGATCAAAGAACAATATCTATCCTGGCACTACCTCTGAAGACCTCTAACGATCCTTCCAGTGCGCCGGTCCGTACATGTCCGAATCAACATCAGACCCTATGTCACACCCAGTTTGAAATGGGCTGCAGCCGCCCTCCGAAGAAGATTCTTCCTCGTCTTCATACCACGGGTTGTCCTCCTCCTCTTTTTCAACCGAAGCACCTCCATTGAGGGTCTCATCCACATCGGAGTCGATCTCCTTCTCGTCCTCCGCATCATAGTCAATGCCGTCGTCCTCCTCTTGAACATACTTGCTCTCAGCGTCCTCCTCCAATTCGTCCAGAACACGCCGATCGGAACAGATCTCCCTTGTGTACCCGACTTGTAAGAAAAGCACTCTTTCCTTCTCCGAACCCTAAGCCTCGCTCACCATCCTTCGTGAAACTCTCATGTCTACCAAATCAAAGACTTCCCTCTCCCTCTTCCTACTTGCGAAAGTCATCTCCTCTCTCTCCTCTGTGGCTATGGACTAACAAGACTTATGGTTGAAAGACAAAACATATGGATTGCTGCAGCCCTGAACCCTCTCTTATACTATCCTCCCTACCCACCCACTAATTACACTTCTCGAGCGTAGGTACATTGATTTGAGTCGCCATAACACCGAGATTGATAGAATTAAAGGTAGATGCCACAGTCATGAATGAACAACATGGTAGGCCACGCGTCAAACGTCATGTCTTAATGAGATGTGGGAAGTACAATCTCCGCCGCCAACCATCAGCATCACTTCAATCATCAGAAGGAACTCGGATGACTGATATGAACTGTGTAATTGACCGCCCATTTTCATTTTAGCAGCGGCATGTCATAAATCTAAGAAGGAACCACCCAGGAGAATGCCCAAAAGATCTCTGATATTTTGAAACAAATTCCATCTTCAGATAAATTGCAGTATCGTAGTCACTGAAGATCTCTGGATATAATACAATACTCTTCAAAACACCTAGGTACGCTCAAAATTGGGAAATGTGGACCCCATTGTTAAGAATGATGGATGTGAATCTCCTATCCGGAGATCTCCGGCTCGATCTCACCGACTTGAACATGGCTGTACATGAACATCCTTCCGTCCACAAATTTGACTTCCATATCCGGAGATCTCCGATAAGCTTTCTGAAAGACGTGCGGGTCTGAAAATATTCCGGTGGCATAAACTAGTCAATAGTGATTGTGTCACTACTCTATGTATCCTAAATATGGTGAATGGAAGAGCACAAATCCGGTTCTCTTCACGATGACTGGCGAGAGCTGAAAGGAGGGATGTCGAACTCGGAACCAAATAATAATTGTCTTCACAGCCGGAGATCTCTGGTGCTCTTCTGTGAGGACGTAGAGACTCTACGAGATTTTTCACAAACAAAATTTCACACAACAAAATTTTAGATATTGGGACTGATCACCATATCAGGGATCAGCGGCATTCGCTTTCTCTTAGTTCACAAGCGCTGCTTCCTTCATTTTACGTGGAATGGACCTCGTAAGTTGGTTAACTTTGTATGACCAAGTCGCAAACAACACAGAACTCACATGACACCATACATGCTTCTCTTGGTCCGGAACCCAAGTGGCTTCCCAACAATCCTGGTACTTCCTCTTCAGATTTTTCTGCTTGTTATCAGGCTCCCAATACTTAACGAGGAATTTTCCGTGGTTGACATAATCCTCATCCGTGACGACGTCCGAAATTGCTCTACCCTGCGAGACATGATATATGTCTGGATCACTAGGTCTAATTAAAATCCAGGACCCGAGACGAATATCACGCCAAGGATTAAATGTGGACTTTTGGGCTTCATTGGCGGGTCCACAACAAGGCTCGAGAACCTCATCTTCGGGAGTGACATCCAATGGTTGTGGAAGCGATCCTAGCGGATTTTCACCTCCCTCATGAAGACCTCTCCAATCATGGGCAGGCCAGAATCCTTCTTCAAATTCGGAGGGCGATTGAGGAAGTGGCTTGTGAAGCTCGTCGATGACGTCCTTCCAATACTACAAGTATGCGCGGATGGAGTCTACGTACCCTACGCACTTAGACATTCCAGACGCCCAGTAGTCCACGTACTTCCGAAGCCCCGTCTTTATGAAGTTTTTGTTCTCCGTCACTTTTCTGGCCTTGTCTCTGGCAACATCTTGGTTTCCGACCGGGTTTTGCTCCTCATTACCCCATATGGGCTTGAAAGGGACGGGCTTGGGAGATCTTGTTGGAAGCACGGGACGTCCGCTGTCATCTACCTTCCAGAGTTTTATCGGCTCTTTGTTCATCGGTAACCACTCTGTGTCAACGGCAGATTTCTTGAACTTCATGACCGGAACACCGTCGTTGTCAACGTAGAACTTGAAAAGATGCATATCACTTAGTCCCACTAGACGTGCCGCCCCATTGTATAGGTAGCCATCGATGTACAACTTAAAATCGGCCACCTCTTGGATAACTTCCGGCATGAAGGCTAGTTTCTGTGACTTCATGAATGCCTTCATCAAATCCGCTAGAATATATGTACTGCTTTTCTTCAGTTCTTTCAATAGATGACTAAAGTAAGCATCAATATCTTCATGCGTATATCCGACCACCAAGAAGCCAACCTGTATCTCCTTGAAAACACTTCAAGCTGTTAGCAGTGATAAGAATGCCATCAAATTTTGGTTCTTGTTGTTCTTCGCTGAGTTGTTGAGCTGTAGAAACAATTTCGGTGGCAACGGTTTCGGTCCTTTAAAAGCACTGGGCTTTACAGGCTCTAAAGCGTCGACGCACCTGCTCTTTCCCCTCATGAGCGCCACGAACATCGAGTTTGGAGGTGGGTGCTTGAAGAGCGCGCGCGTCTCATTTAGAGATGCTCCCTCAAACCGCCTAAAAAGTTTTGTCAGAGAGGATATGGTGGTGTTCGAATTTCCAGGCCATAAAGCAGGAGCATAGTGAGCATACGCTCCGTCGACATGACCGTGTGCCACCATTCCGGTGACATTCATGGGAAGTTGTCCGAGACGAGATGTCGCCTTAGTAGTCCTCCACATGCGTGGAAGGGCCGTCTTCGCAGTGTCCATCTTGTCGTGAATGACACAAAGAAAGGTCAGCGGCTTCGCCTTCGACTCCTCCCTCCATGTCGCGTAAAGCTTCCGGCATGATTGTTGGTGATTCAAGTGAGCCTGCCTGTTGCTATAGAATAGCTCGTATGCGGGCGTTCCCTTTGGAGTAAGAACTGATTGAACTCATCGCAAGTACTGCATTTTGGTGCTTCCAGATGGCTTAATAGCAACATTCCCAAAGAATTCCTTCCTTACCCTACTAACTGTGGACTGCTTATAGGAGGGAGACCGTAGGAGTCGTTTGTTTGCAAAATGAAATATTAACCCAGTGAGAGGAGAATTTCTGAAGAACAATCCAAGAGACAGTGCGAAGTACAGAGTTAATCAATTGAAGGTCAATGCATGACAAGGCTGACCCAGTCGGAGATCTCTGATTCAGAAACTAGGACTTCGGTCGATTGAGGAAGGAGATTAGAAATCCATAGCAATATGCAGGGTCTCACGTACATCATTGACGTTGGCTCGAATTTGCTTCCAGTTGTTTCCCGCAGGAAGATACTTGAGAGTGTCAATCCGACCATTTCCGACACTCCGCATTTGGTGAGGCATTTGATCCACGTTGTCATTAATAATGGACGTCATTGAATCCATCGCATGTATAGTGGCAAACCGTGGGCGCTTGATGCCCTTGTTACCGTGAGTTGCATTGATGATTCCTCTACTGGATTGTCCGATGTATGTGTGAAATGTGGACTTCCGAATTCCATGGATCGTGTACCATGCAACGGAGCAGACCTCCGTTCCCAAGAGCGTGACGTACTTTCTCTTCCGGTCCCCATCAATAGAGTTGAACAGCCCGCCTACCGAGATCGCATACTCCTTTCTGTCTTCAAAGGATTTGTTTTAGAATTTCTGTCTAACAGAAAGAGTCTGGGATTGTTGAAAATACTGGCAGCATCGTTTGGGACAGCAACTTTCCGAGCTGACTTTGCAAATTTCGTCGTCCGTAGTCCTCTTGGTGTACAAGAATTCCTTCTTGTTAAGGTCTAGCTGTCGGGAAATGAAGCAATAAGGCTCCTTCCCACGACCCCCTAAATGAGCACCATAATCAAGTTGTAAAGGTAGGGATGCGAAATGATCAATTGTACTTTTCAAAGACCGCCCGGAAGGAAAATAACATTCAAGGATGGGCCACGATTCATGACTCATAATTCTCTCCATGTCCCCCACAAAAACGTCGAGGACAGTTACACCAATGTTATCTTCTCCCAAGCATCCACTACGGAAATGATCAGCTGGTAAGGAGGCCATGATTCTTCCAGAATAGAGTACTAACATATTCCCGTCCAATCGCTGCACTTCAAGTCCAACCCATCGCTCTCGTGGTACAAATGGGGAATCGTCGGACCGGAGATCTCCGGTTGGAATCATGACATCCACCCTTCTCCACAGGACGGTCCGTCGAAGTGTATGAACAAGTGAATCGTATCCGCATTGCAAGGAATGAGTGGTAATTCTTCCGCCGGGACGTTATGGCCGTTGGTCTAAGTAATACAAACTCACTGGAACCGACTGGAATGTCAACTCCAAGCCATTGTCCCATGGGGTGAACCTCAACAATGGACACTTCTCCGATTTCGCCTGAACTTGGCCTCATAAGGTTCACGGACATTCCTGACCACAGAACCTCCGACCTTCCAGTAGTCTCTTGGGATGGATCATCTTCTTCCGTATAATTCACATGTCCAAAATTGGGGCACTCAGCTGCGACCATGGCAAGGTCTTCCGAGTCACTCTCCCACCAATGTGAGTCAGGCATACTCCCGTGCTGCATCGTTGGATGTTCGGTTGGTGGCTGATGCCCTCAATGAGAAATTGAGTGCATGTAGAATCGAACTAGATGACCAACGTCAATATCGTCGGTTGGGCTAGCCGGAGATCTCCGGCTGAGTGGAAAATGATCAACAACGACGACTTCTTGTTTAAGTAAGGGAGAGAAGGGTGGAGCTAAAAGTTCCATTCGTATCTAACCGGAGATCTCCGGTTAATGAGAACCAGGCTGGCGAGTAAACTTTCTATGAACATTTCACGCTAGAGTAGCCGGAGATCTCCGAATATCCTGCGTTCGAAGAATATGACAGCCACTGGATTCAAGGGTAGCAACCGTGGTTAGCAAGCGAGCTTGGCAAAATCCAGACTACCACGGCATGAACAGCCGGAGATCTCCAGTTGGCTTTTGTTGTCTTGATCGAAACCCCAGCCGTACGGAATATTTGCGGGTATGGCGGTGTGATACAATTGCAAAACCCGGTTAACAGTTCGGATTCACACGCCAAGATATTACGTCATCTTAATTCTCGAGTCGAATTAAATTACTGCTTCTGGGCTATGACTGTATCTCGAAAGACGAATTAGTTACAGAATCACTACACAAGAGCTCCCGATCGACTCAAAGGGCAGAATGCAACACAATCTTCACCAATCCTCACAAATAGACAGCGGATACGGAATTTTACGAGGAAACATTTTAACATTCCTGGAATAATGTCAAATCGTTTCCCTACAGTTATCTAGCACGATGTTGCGCACGCGAATACTCTCACTGACTCGCTTAGCTCCCACAGTATCTCAAACCTCCAGAGCAAAAAATGATGAGAGCTGAGTTGAAGGATACTCTTATCAACCTTTCCATCACCTTCTGGAGGGAAAATTTAGGCGCTCAAATTTGAAACGAATCTTGGGCATGCATGCTCTTTCAAACTAACTGCTGTACACCATCATGATAGTGCGCATTTTTTGACGTGCCCACGACCGAGGCCACATTCCACTCATGATAATGAAAGGCTCGTACTCTTGGGATGACCGTATTGTAAGGATACCATCTAGTTCCCAGAGTGCTGCAAATTAGAAAACGGAAGATAAAGTATGCCCCATGATGTATCTTTAAATATACTAGGGCCGTATCACGTCTTAGACTAAATCACAGTATAATGTAATCGTATTGGACTTCTCGTACTCACCTTTGTAAATTAAATTATACCCTACCCAAGGAAAGGAGTCGGCCCTCTGTTGCCTACTAGTATTGTTCATCTGGCATTACAAGACTCAAGTAGAACGTCGGCATTCGTTATCAATTGGAATATTCTCCAATATTTCCTAGTTCGACAGAAGTTATATAGATGCTTCAGAAGATACGTGCACAAATACCTGAGCAGATGCTTTTAGAAGTACAACAACCCGGTCCTATGAATTCAGGTACAGCTTCCGTGTTCAGGCTGGATTATGCATCAGGGTTTAGGGTTTAGGGTTTAGGATTTAGGGTTTAGGGTTCCTAGTTCACGGTTTGGGGTTGAAGGTTAAGGATTAAGGGTTCACGGTTCACCGAGGAAGGTTTTGGGTTCATGAAGGCCGAGGGCTTATATCACCTATAAATCTATAAATTAAAATCATTTTATAACTATGAACTATTATCTTAAATTTATCGATAACTATAACTTTAAAAAAATAACAAGACTCAATAGAGTGTAAGGAAATTTAGCGAGAATTGAACAATAACTATTTATTTTGATACATTATAATTTAGTTAGAGGGAGAATAAGGAAGAGAAGGACGATAATGGATTTAATTTAGAGTAGATTAGCTGTTGGCGCTTGCTTTGCAATGCATTAGTTCAACCATTTTAATGTAGTTTTTATATCACAAAATATTTAAGAAAAAAGGTAACAACAATCTACATAAAATATAAATATATCTTTGAAATCTATGCATTAATTTTAATAATGTAATAGAATAGAATAAAAAAAAATACTATTACAATAGTTCAATATTATTAACTAAAGATGGAGATTGAGAAGGAGGGGAGAGTAAAACTAAAATAAATAAAAAACAAGTAGGAGGGAGAGTAAAGGAGGGACATTAAAGAAGGGAGGGAGAGTAAGAGAGGGAGAGTAAGAGAGGGAGAGACTCGAGGGATTTCATTTTAGAGTAGTTTATATTTTTAGAATATGTAATAAGGGGAATCTAAAAAAAATCAAATGTAAAAAAGAGATGGGGAGGAAGAGTAAGGGAGAGGAAGAGTAAGAGAGGGAGAGTTTGGGATTTTTTTTAGAGTAGTAAGTTAATTTAAGAATGTGTAATTATTGAAATCACGGGGAGTCTAAAAAATATTAGAATCAAGATTAAAAAAGATATGGAGATGGAGAAGGAGGGGAGAGTAAAACAAAAATAAGAAAAACAAGTGAGGGAAAGAAGGGAGGGAGAGTAACGGAAAGGGAGATTAAGCTTTTTCACTTATGTCGTTTTAAATTCAAGTATAATGATTACTCTAATACCCGGTGAACCCGAGTATCTATTCTAATCATATCTAATACCCATGAAACCGGATATCAATACGTCTTGTCACGCATGCTCACGACATTGACAATGTCATGATTGTGAAATATACACGTTGTATATGTACGTGATTTCAGCTGATTTTTTACTTCACCCACTGTCATCATGAGCCGTGACACCCTTGAGCCGTCCAGCTTGTCCTCTTTGGATTATAGGAACTCCAAGCATCAACCATTTCTTGTTTTTTATGGGTTTTGTCTTCGTAATGTCGAAGGTAGTGAGCGGAAGTGGCGGGAGGGGTTTTGCGGAGTGGGCGTCGACGCATTAGGTTTGGTTGGTATGCGCTGTGAGAGGCCGTTGGTGTGCAAGGTGAGTGTTGATTTAAGTGAGGGACATTGAGAGTACCGTTGAGAGGTTGTTTTCTGGATATAAACTCAAGGTCGGAGAGCAGGACTGAAAGAGAGCGATTGAACTAGGAAGAAATTTGAAGAGCGCCTAGGTTCACCAGCAAAGAGTGAACGACGCTGCAGTTGAGGGTGGCGTCCACACAAACGATCAGGACGTACGGGTGCGCCAATTCGGCAAGTGAAGAGGTATCTAACGTCTCAAAAATGGCTTTCAGTGTTATTGTAGTCGAATTTTCTCAGGACTGCTTAGAATCGTCACTGGAGCACGTGTAGGGTTTGGTAAGCTTCATTAGGGTTCGAGAGACTCGAATAGTACTGATGTTGTTAACCATTTGAGCGGAATTGTAGAGTTTAGGGTATAGGGTTCAGGTGTTTTGTACATTCAGTTTAGAAGGGCCGCAAATGAGCATTTTATGCAGTGTTGAAATTTTTTCCGCCGAATTCTTGTCAATCAGAATTGGACCTTACATTCTAGGGCATCTGAGTAATTGTAGAGTTTGTAGTTCTAAGATGTTGAATGTTGATGTACTGCAGAGCTGTGTATACGCTTTCATCCAGAGCAGTTCCTGGAGGAGGTTGGGAAATGGCGACTAGAGCAGGGACGTCGAGTGAGACTTTGTGGCATGGAAACCGGTAAGTCCACAATATAGAACTGTTTATGCTGAGTCCGAGCGACCGGGTGGGGTTCCTTTTTTTGAGTGAGTTTCGAACTAGTTCTATTGTTACCGAGCGGGCAAACACTTGAATGATTAAGAGAAACCTCAAAAATTGCGTACTAGAATTCAGATGTCTGTTTGGCTACAGTCGATTGATTTTTTGTTGTCTCGTGAACATAATTGTATATCTATTCATGTATATGCGTGTGATTTTGGTATTCTATGAACGTTTGAATGTGTTTGTCCATACTGAGTCTTTTAAGTCCGGTACGATTCAATGTGAAAAGAGTAATCAATGTAGAATCATCACATTTGGCGTTCCATCAAAACATTTGTGGATTATTCTTCTTGTGTGTAAGTTCGAGTTGTGAAAGAATTGTGTGAGCTTTTGATACATTTCTTTGTGTTCTCTATTATGTAACTTGTTTTGTGAGTATGTCAAACTTCCAGAGATATATGTCAAACTTCTCAGTGAATGATTGTGAATAAACGCGTGATGATCTGATGCGATTAGTGCTATGTAAATCCGTACTTGCTGCACCCGGAGATCTCCGGCTGTATCCCAAATTGAATACGGAGTTCCAATGTTCAGCCGGAGATCTCTGGATGATGTCGCAGTCTTATGAATCTAAAAACCCTATACACGTGTTAGTAATTCTCAAAAATAGCCGGAGATCTCCGGACGTTTCGAAGCAGTGGAGTTACGTGTTGATGGACATGTGAATATCGGGAACCTCTACTTCGGGGTCATCAACTGAAGATTTTCGGTTCAGGACAGAAATGGATCCGTCTGAGCAGCAAGGATTCGTTCCTGGACGGATGCACGCGACTTCCACAAATCAGCCGGAGATCTCCGAATACTTTCGCGATGGGCTCAAACGAAATGGAACTTTCCATTGAAGACCGGATAATTGCAGTGATTTCTAACTGCCTCTGTGTTCTTTTCAAATCATCTTGCAGGGATTCGTGGACATCTATACTTCCGACTAAATGTCGTCCTGGAAAACTTGTTGCGTTTGTAGAGTATTGGCTCTCTGAGTTTGTCTATAGAGGGATTCACAATGTCGGCTACGTATACATATGCCGAAGGAGCATGACCGAGTGGGGCATCAAGCTCATTAAAACCCCTGAAGGTGCCTGGAAATTCGTCCCTCAGCTTCGGATTGGAAAATGGGGACACCCTGAAATCAGTCTTCAGGTTCTGGAGATGCAGGGTCTTGATGACGAGGTCTGTCTCGTTGTTGTCTAGGAGAACGTGGACTCATCCACCGAGCCTCTCATATACAGCTTGATCCTAGAATCATCTATGATTTCGGATGCGATGGTGGAGACCAGCCAGAATGAGAAATTCTTATATGCCCCTCCCACAAGTGATACTTGGATGCCGGAGTACATTGATGAGCAGTGGAAGTGGATGGCAGAAGCACAAGAAAAGTCCTGAAAGCCCGTTCCGGACCCAACTCTTACTCTGTCTCTAACACCAGCATCGACCCCGGAAGAAAGCGCAAGACCACCTTAAAGACTTCGACCCCATGTTCCTCGTCGCGGGCGGAGAAGGGGAAGAAAGCAAAGGCCGATGAGCCTGGCCTCGCAATCGAACAGTGCCTGAACTTCACACAGGCTGACCTCACCAAAATGAAGCGGACTGAAGTGGAAGCAATTGGCAAGGTTCTCGACGACGCGTTCAAAAATGTTTACATACACAAGAATAAGCCTTTGACAGTAGAAGACCCTGTCACGAAGAAGGATGTCATGAAGCTCGTTCATTTTGATAAGCTGCACCAGGCCCCCTCTGGAGGATTAGTATACATGGGCATCCAGAAAGAACGGCTTGAAGGAATTATCAACGCAGTTCGTGCGTCCTCAAAGGCCACGGCACTTGAGATTCACATTCGAGTCCTGCCATTGAAGAAGATACCTGAAGGAAGTAAGGTGGAGTTCTTTGCGACCAAGCCGACAAAGGAGGACTGCCTAAGGGACTCGACACACTTTTACATTATTGGTGGTCAACATACTGTGGAGGCGCACATGGTTTTGTCACACGAATTGCCATCAACGTGGACGCTCGAAGAGATCTCCCACTTTTCCATCATCCCTATTTGGACGAAACCGGACCCCAAAGAGATGACCCTGCTACAACTCTCGCGCGCTCTCAACCAAGATCTGACGGGTCTGCGGAAGGAGCGGAGTTTCACAGAGTAGTTGCAAACGTGCAGAGTGAAGTGGTTTGAGTTCGGAAAACCTGCCCCCCAACTGTATGGTCGTCTACAAATCTCACGCATTCTCAGTAAGCTTACATTCTCAACTTGAATAGATTTTAGTTCCATCGATGCGCTCATTCTTCACAGCAACCAAACCAATCAACCGGAGATCTCCGGCTGCTTACACCCTAAAATATTTCTAATTGCAGACGTTCCAACGGCAAGTGGTGCCAACGGTTTTACACACCTCGGTAAAACGGGCCCCAAAGACACCAAGGTCCCTCTTCTATTCGAGATGGATGACGCGGTGGTCTAGAAGTGGATCCAAATCGATAGTATGTTCGTCGCAGGACTCCTACCAAACTCGAACGGAAAGACGGGGGACCCAGATAAGCTGAAGCGGAAACCTCTGGTGCAGAACGACTTCAAGCCACTTTACAAAATGCGCGCTGAAGACCTAGACTACCTCGCGAACTTAGTGCTCGCGAAGAAGGTCTGTGTGAAGTCCTCCAAAGCGGCGAACCAAGGTACTATAGAAGGGCACGCGGAGACTCTCGAAAACACGGCGAACAGGGAGAAGAGAATCCGGGCAATGAAGAATGAACTGATGTTAAATTACAAGTCGCATCCCCTTCCCTCAAAGTCTGTTGACTTCGTCCCATACACGAAGGAGCAGTGGGACGCATTTGCCAAATAGAAGAATATTGGATGGGTCTAGCTCGAGTCCTGGGTGGACGTCGCTAATCACTCTGCCAAGGGTAAAGCTTGGCTTGAGGGTCGAATGAAGGCGATTAACAAGGAGACCGACCCCACTTCAGACGTCCTTGTGTCCATTTGGAGTCAACACATCATTGAAGATTCTGCCGAGGCCACACCCATGGATGACACGTCCATGTTCAACTCCAAATACACCTGCAGGGTTATGCCCGACTGAGGGGGCGAGATCGCCTACGTACTTATCATGCCGGACATTTAGCAATGGCGTAACGTCACTGACCCTCACTTTTACTTCTTTTTCCTCTATCACGTGAAAGACGACATATGCCGTGCACAAAACCTAGATGTGATGGACTTCAGAACCATTTTTGACCATCTCGAAGTGGACACGAAGGATGGGCGGACGAGGGTCAGATCACCGTCGGTTCTTATCACCAACGTCGCGGGATTCGTTGAATTGAAGAGGTACATCACTCTTCGGCAGAGAGAGTCAAGGGGCAAGGTGAAATTGTGAGCAACGCATGTGGTCTACTACTTCCCCCACCCAAGTGATGGATTTCCGATTGCAGTAATCGGGGTCGAGGAGACAGTATACTGCGTATTCCTACATGAATACAATTCGAGCGAGACGCCTGCTCAGTCATTCAAGAGGCTCTTCAAAGGACACCCCGAATATATGTCGGCCTTCTTTTCAGACGCTCAACATCAAAAAATCATCCAGCGCTGGAAGCAAACCGGTGTCCCACAGCTGAGGATCTCGGTCCTTGATTCGCTATTCACGGGATACATCAGAGAGGGTATGGTGGTCGTCAATGTTCATGGAGGACCACATATTACATACCTCGGCTTGGTAAACAGGACATCCTTCCCAAGCAATCCAACGTCAAAGTTTTCCGGTCCGAATACAGTTATATGTTTTGGATGACGCCTTACTCAGGTTTTTTTTTTGCAGACTCACGACGCGCGGGTCCTCGAGATTGTGAATAGCAAAGATGTCAAAGTCAAGGCCGAATCCTCCGCAGAACAAATATTTAAGTACCACTTGAATATCTTAGCCGACGTTACCGACGCCATTGCCGAGGAGGCAGAAGAGACTGACATCACTTGGTCAACCCCAGGCGCTGGGGTTCAAACACGGGCAATGTCGAGGATGAACTACACCGGCAATGAATAACGCCTACGGAAACTACATGACCCGCAGATCTCTAGCTGTTCATACGATTCGGATGCCCTCCATACTTCAGGACTCTTCTTTATCATTGCCATGTTCGGAGAAGGAGAAGGCAATCGCAAAGAATCCTGTGCCGAAAGTTCCACCTCCTCCACCTACAGTTCGGACAAGGGCCCAGAAAGATAAGGTGAACAGTTACTTGTCCATCAAACCTTCTTGATTGTTCTCAGGACAATTCACTCAATGCAGACCGTATTCTTACCACTTCATTACAGGTATTCAGGTGTCGGCAGGATCAACACTGTCGAAGGATGTCAGTGACAGAAACCTCGCAGAGCAACTCAAGTCGCTGGTGTAGCTCAGACTTCTAGGGATACTCCACCTACTGTCCCAGGTGCCTAATATGTACATTCATACTTACGTGCCATCATCTATATAGTGCTCATTCTTCCATCGAGCATTTCAGGATTGTGAGTGCGGAACACTTCTATATGTATAATTGCAATTTCTTTGTGCTGAACAACTTCCTCATCTCAGTCTACGTACTCGTATTTTGGGTTCAGGTCCGAAGAAGTTTACTACGATCGTCCGAGAGCCTCCAACCGAGGATCAGGTAACAAAACAACAGGTTTATCATGTCGTGTTTGACTTAAATAGACTTCTTGTGCACAGGGGGGAATTTAAACAGGGACAACCAAGAGACATCAAAGTAAGGCCTGGTTCCACTGAACTCCTGAACTTCATGGGAGAGAAGGCTACTATCTCATTCTGGAGCAGTGTGGTGGAAAAAAATATTGTGGATATTATCAAGGAGTTGCGCAAGAAAGGTGTTGTTATTCCGGAAGGCGTCACAGTCCTGACGCAGGCCTATTGCATAAAAACATCATATATGCTCCCATCCCATCCAAAGAAGCCAATTTTCCTTAAGGACCTGATAGTTTATAATACCAAGGCGTGGCCGAAGTCTCCCAATGATGTCTGGCTTGTGGACAATACCCCACTAAAGAATGTCCTTAGCGATCCCTTCAGCGCTGTTCATCCGCCATCATGGACTGGGTTTTCGGATGAAACCTTTTTGACCACCATTTTTCTCCCATGGCTATCCGGGCTGCTAGCGACAAATGAGGATGTTCCAGACTTTGTTAGACGGAATCCATTGAGGTTTGCCTGTGTTCCAGTAGACAAAAATTCCCCTGAGGCCCGCTCCATGGTGAAGGGCATAATTTCAACGCCTTAGAACAATGAAATATACTGGATATTATAAACTCTATGCTTTGTAAATGTTAAGTCAAGAATGTCTATGGGATTTTGACCTTTCAATTTTGAAGATAAATGTTGTTGTCAATAACGTTATTTGTTGAGGTCCTTCTTTTGATTTGTTATTGTTAGTGTCTCGCCCCCAGACTTCACCCTTCAGTATCTGTGAACACTATTGAGTATTCTCCTGACCATTTCAACTACGAAACGTTGGTCTGGGAGGGGCACCCGGAGATCTCCGATCGAGGATGTCACTTGAATTCCTCCTACCATATTTTCTCTTTGTTTCAAAGTTCAATTTCTAATTCTATGGTCGTGCCATCTTATTCGCAGGTCATAATCATATCACTCCGCGGTCCTCTCTACTCGGACGAGGTCCTTGACTCGGCCAAGTCTCGCTCCGCGCAGCTGCCTTCCTTTGATGACACGGCAGTTGTTATTTGAATACTACTGCGGTATTTCAATGTCGGGATCTGGTCTCCTATGCGTCCATGTAGGCTCATGGAGGCGGCCCAAGTGTTATTGCCCCCAGACATCTTATCAGATATTTTTTTTTGCTATGCCAGCAAACATACTCGAAGGCCTAGCTATGTTAGGTTTCTCCACATCTTTAAGAAGGCCTCATTTAATCCTAGAACAAGGCATAATTTGTGGCCTAATGTGTTGTTGTTGTAGATCAAGATCCATTCAAGAATCTTAGAAAGGCTATAGTCCATTATCTAACATTTGGAAGACACCATACAGGACGGGTAGAGGGCATCTGTAAAGCACTTAAATTAGAATAGTTGAATCGATTCTCCGTAGATTACACGCGCCTCTTAGCAACGGCCACCCTTTATTTACTGTATGGCACTTTTAAATAATGAAACAGTTTGGTACTGGACTCTTACTCTGATTTCATCCGAAGATATTCGGTTGCATGTTCTATCAATTGCGAGTAATTTCTGTCCGCACCTCTGTCCCATTTTTCCCTACCACATTTTTCCCAACCACACATTTGTCATATACAGTATGTCCATCAATTTCTATTTTCAGGACTCGATTCTTCTTCTGAATTCCACTTTGATATTCACCTGGAGATATCCGGCTATATGCTGCGGACTCACGTATTGTCTAAATTCAAATTTGGTCGCTCTAGCCATTTCTTCCTTCATAAGTGTCATTGGTGATGCATTTAATGCTTGAAAAGTACTCTAAACTCCTCGACTTTTATGCTTCACTATCTTTTAGGAGGCACATCTCCGGATCTTTCTTTTAGTCCTTAGTCCAGAATTCACCTCATAGTCCAGAAATAGTTGAATATGGCATATATCACCTCATCCGAAAAACCATACGCATAGTAAAAAACAACCCAAATTGGCGGAACCATCCTATCGTCAATAACATCCAAACTCACAATCATGTAGATATACCTCAACCTCCTACAGATGATACCCTTATAGAATCGTGGATCTCCAATATTGCACAAATTGCAAAAACTGCCAACAAACTAGCCCGCAAAATCACAACCAAATACAACAAAGAATGCATCAAAAAAGCCATTATAAAATACAGACAACTATACGATAAATGCCCCAAAAAGATCAATAAAAAAGTCTTTAGAGACAACATAACACACGCCTTTGACTGCATCATTGACCTACATGGGAACATCCTTATAAATCCAGAAGAAATTGCTAATGGAATATATAGACAACAATCACAAATAAGCAAATCTACAATACCCACATGCCACAATCAAACCAAACACCCACCAACATGTACTTGTAGTGTCAAGCAATATCCATGGCACGACCTCGATGGGTGAACCTAACATCCCTTTACACACATATTTCACAAAAGAAACATATGATATGTGTTTGAAAAAACTAAGTAGCAATAAAGCCCCTGGACCCGATCGTATCCCAAATTCCATATTAAATAATATGCCGGCAAAATTCCAAAAACTTCTATACCTCTTCTTCACACATTGCTATAGACAAAAATAAATCCCTGAACTATGGAAAACCAGTTTAACCATACTACTCAATAAAAAAGGAGACTTATTTATACTAACAAACCATCGCCCCATAGCTCTAGCCAATACCATTTACAAATTATACACCAGCACACTAACATCAATCTTATCTTCATACGGAGAAAAACATAACATATTACATGACAGCCAAGAAGGATTTAGAGCCAAGCGCAGTAT
The DNA here is from genome assembly GCA_963971425.1 of Bryoerythrophyllum caledonicum. Classification (NCBI taxonomy): domain Eukaryota; kingdom Viridiplantae; phylum Streptophyta; class Bryopsida; order Pottiales; family Pottiaceae; genus Bryoerythrophyllum; species Bryoerythrophyllum caledonicum. The sequence continues at coordinate 21,363,339 of OZ020514.1, forward strand.
CGCCCTACAAATACAAACACTAATAGCTGCTCTAGCAGACGCCAAACTCACTAACCAAGATATATGTATCTTATATGTAGACTTCAAAATTGCATTTGGCTCAATAGATCATGCAAGACTACTTTCTCTTATGAGTGACCTTGGATACCCAGAAGACGCAGTTACTTTAGTCGGAAATATCTACTCACACTCTACAACCACATTCACTGGTGAACATTTCGGTAAAACTCACCCAATCCCTATACAAAGAGGCACAATTCAAGGAGATACCCTTAGCCCATATCTTTTCATAATATTTCTTGAACCTTTATTAAGATGGCTCCAAAGAGGAAATAATGGATACACACTCAGCACATCAAAACCACCATAAACTTTGCTTCGTACATAGACGACTTAGCAGCCCTATCCAATAAACTAAAATCCTTACAAATCCAAATAAATAAAATAGATAAATATTGTAAATGGACATGAATGGATGTTGGAGTACCCAAATGTGCAGTCACTGGATGCCCAAACAAATCAAAAATGAATCCCATGACCTTCAAAGTATAAATTCAAGCCACAAACATTAACTACAGAAATCAACCTATCCCAATGTTACATCAAAACGAAGCATATATATACTTAGGAGCTCAAATGGTACCCTCATTGAAATGGAAAATTCAGACTCATGTTACTACTACAAAACTCAACAATCAATGCCAAACACTAACAAACTGCCCAGCTACTATGAGACAAAAAATCAACATGTTAGATACGGTCATACAACCAGGAATTGCATATAGCTTCTACACTGTACCATATTCAATGACAACAATAAAAAAACTTGACAAAAAAATAATAGCAGCACAAAAAACGATCTGTGGACTCCCGAAATGCACATCAAACATAATATCACAACTCCCACATAACAATTTTGGACTAGAAGCATTTTCATTAAAAAACGACTACCTAAGATGTATTGGAGAGCAACTGCTAAACGCTTTAAATGACAAAGGGAGACTAGGTAAAATATAAAAAGGTCTACTACAATACATATTAGCTAAATACGGAGGCGCAAAATACTTACCTAGAATTAAAAGCCAGGATTGCTACAGATCTCCCATTACCAGAACGTTATATCTGCTAAAAACAGAAGGAAATACACATCTTAAAAGCACCATAGGCAGCTTCCTTACAGCACCTGCGCCTATAGAATGTATGTGGAGAAGCGAAGCCCCAACACTCCCACATCTAACCGAGCAAACATCTATGAAATTACTACAAGCACTATTCACGAAAAACATCACAACACTTAGCCAAATCACCCTACCAAATGGCTCACATTTAATGAACGAGACTGAATTCCACAAATACCAGTGCAAACCCACAAGACTAATAAAAAGTGCACTAAACCTAGCGAAACAGCTCTTTTGTCTCCCTGAATGTCTTGACACATGCACCCACCCCTATAACGAACACCCAAATCATTACACACTTAAAGAAATATAAATCTGCCCCAACAACAATAATATCCCCCATACTCCCAACTCACCTATCCATCCACCTGACCTACCCCGCCCAAGCTATTCAAAACCTCCTCCATACATACTAAAAAACCCTACAACATACCCACTGTATGCAATAGTACAACATAAACAACGTACATACTACGACACTATTGACATCAAAATAGAAAATACTCCATACCTTTGTCAATGGAAAATCCAAGAAAACACTTATAGTCTATGGCACACACACAAAACCCTATTCCCATGGCATGACCCTAATACCGCATTCCACAACATAACATGCCTAAAAAAATACTATCAAGAGAAAGCCAATAAATTCTATCACAACATCATACAAGCACACCACCCACAAGCTCAATGCAGAGATACAAGATCGGTCACACCCTCCACACACATCCCTTTAGCAAAAATATCTATCACCGAATGTAATCCACAAAAAGACATTGCCACACAACAACATACCATCCAAATTCAACGAAACGAAGCACATATCTATGAAAATGATGGAAAATACCTAGTAACTATCCCCACCATAAGGCTCGAATGGCTCTGGAACCAATATCACCAAGCACTAAATACCCCACACAATTTACAACCGGCAACCCAACCATTTGAAACTGAAGTCGTTTGGCTTTCTCAAAGATACAAATACAGAATACCTAAAACGGACCCCCTTAAACGAACACACTACACCATACCAACGGAACTACTTGACTTCTTTACCACAACACACAACATTCAACATTCTTACTTCTCATCCCCGGTCACATGCTCCACTAAGATAACAAAAAATCTCTCACCCTTCTCTAGAGACAAAATCTTTGGCTCATTTGGCAAAGCCTTCGATTACAAATGGGAAGGCATAGGATATGCCCATCCACACAACAAAGAAGAGGCCCAACAATCATTACACTGGGCCAAACTTGCAGCAAAAAATAACCCAAGAAACATAACATATCTTGTCTTACCAGATGAAAATTGGTACCAAATTCTACCCCTCACAGTGGTTCCTACCCAGACTCCCACGTCATATGCTTATTCCCTGCAGATATCATAACATACTTTGAACCTACTATACGAGAAGAATTAAATAAACCCAGAAAAGAAAAATCCACCCTACAAATACTATGCATTCACCACCAAAACAATACAATAGGCCTCCAAACAAATATAGAACAACTTCAAATACTAATCAATACTCTAAACATACAACAAGTCTATGCCAACTTTGCCCCACCAACGCCTGCACCCACTCAAGTTAACCGAAACAAGACATGGTCCAAAGTTAACCTCCCCAGCACAAATCAGACACCCCCAACCACCTCAACACCACCCCTACCCTATAATACAAACTACCACTAAAATTCAACCCAAAATATTGATACTACACGGATGGATCATTTAAAGAACCCGTAGAAGTAAGTCTAGGGCACTGGCACAGAGAAAGAGCAGGATTTGGCATATATAACGCACCAAAAGACATCAAAATAGCTAAACGGCTACAAGGTTTACAAAACATCATTAGAGCAGAAATGGTGGCCGTACATAAAACACTTAGAATCTTGAATGATAAATACCCAAACGAGCCTGCCTACATATTTACATACTGCATAAATGTCTTATACCTATTAAACACACAAATCCAACATCCTACCATGCACAATGGCCACCCAGACAAAACTATCTTAACATCAATGGTGAAAATGCTACAAACACGGATCCAACATATATCAATACACAAAGTAAGAGCCCATGTGAACATTGAAGGCAACGAAAAAGCGGACGAACTAGCAAAAATGGGTAGAGAAAAAGCACATAGAGAAGTGAGAGAACCATATGAATACGCCCACCCCACTCCATAGTATTATCAAAGGAAAGAATGGCCATCTATGGAAGAAGCCCCAGACAAAGGCCCTATAAGATTCTTACCTAAATACCTTAAACGTTACGATTTAGACAACAACTTAATATAATTAGCTAGAAATTTCCCAAATATCGAAAAATGGATAGGAAATAAGAACATTGACAATGAACTCTCCAATGAATTTTGGACAAACCCCCTTATCACAAACTCACAAAAAACATGTATCATAAAATTTAGAACATGCCAATATGGGAAATGCCCGGAAACAACTCTTCTTTAGTCGTGGAAGATTCCCCTCCATCACATGCCCAATATGCAACTCCAACGACCCAGATACTTGGCTACATGTTTTACTTAAATGCCAGCAACAACACATACACGCACTCATTGTAAAAAGACATGACAAAGCGGTATGGGAAATAAAAAAACTACTTATACCATCCAATAAATCTAGGTATTTTACCTTAATGAATGCCGGTATCTTTCAAAATAACTCACCAGAAAATATTGTTCCACAATGGCTAGCGCCATGTAAATGCACTACCCAAAGATGCCACTGCAATGCTCAATTTAAACCATATTTACTATGCATCCGTGGAGTACCACACAATCATCCCCCACCAACAAACCCAAATCCAAACATCACAATTCAGTTCATAGAATTCATTTATTGCAACAACCGGTTCTCACCAGAAACAATAGGGCACAAGATAAACAAATATCAACCCCTTCTAGATGAAATAAGTACATTAGGATGGAAAGTGGACCCACTAATAGTTATCACAGCTGGAGCCAGAGCTACTACACACTCCGTCTATGGAATCACTCAAAAAAACCTTTAAAATCTCAAAGTCCCGCATTAGAAATACTTTTAGAAACTTTAACACCATTGCTATCCAACATGCAATGTCCATCCTCCTCCATAAAAGACGACTAGAAAACAACCAACCTCTACCCAACCCACATACCTCCTAACTTAAAACTACATTCACCACAACCACCATCAACACTACTAATACTCTACCGTAAAGCACTAGATATGTTTTGTTTTATAGTGTCTACCTTCGAGAGGGGGAAGTAGTTCCATCCTACTAAACGTTTGCCCAGTGGACATCGCCTTAGTAGTGGAATGAACAGACATTCTATTTACGCCGGCCTCTTCCAGAGACCGGAGTTCTTCTTCTTTGGGGTAGCCACTTCTTCATAATTCTCCTTTTCAGTACTAACATTTCAAAATGATAATGAATAGAGCTATGTATATTCTTCAATTATAGATTAGATAAACCTAAAACAAATTCAATTCCCAGCCACGGATGCAACAACTTGAAGATAATAGATAACCACACATGTTGCAATAATGGCTTCCCTATATTGCAAAATACACCATAGTTGATAATATTCAAATCATTCACTTACAACTTAAAGTTTGTCACTACAGTTAAAGTTACAATTGCCATCGTTTAAGACTAGACATCACTGAAGACGTCATCTAATGAACATGGGCAGCTCAAATTCATGAATAGGCTACACTTATTTCTATGGAGATATTGGCTTTACATACATGGGATAAACAATATAATGGACTTATAGGAACCCGTGAAACTATTTGAAATTTGTTAATGTATGAACTTAAATTCACATGTTACATATATTTTGTCGACATAATATTATATTTAAATAGGATACGTATGAATATTCAAAGCATGGTTTAAAAAATATGGGAGATAGTTCAATTGCAAATAGATTTCTGCATACATCTAGATGTAAGAAAATAAATCTACATACTCCGTGTAAGTACTAATTCAATTTTTTTATATGAAAATATTAATCCCTAAATGCAAGAAGTCCTGTGGTGGGCTTCTAGTGATTTTGGGTAGCTTACATTGGTGTCAATTAATTAGATCATGAATTGAGATTTTTTGTTTTATATATGCCTACAAGTAATACCTTAGTTGGAAAAAATAATTATTGAATTTAAAAAAAAAACTGAAGTTATTGAGGTTTAAAGTTTGAAATAGGAAGTGGGGGCAATGCAACCATAGTATCGTAGAGCTCATGAATACTACTACTGTGGAGATTGGATAGTACCACTGAAGAGTTAAATAGTGCACTATTTTGTGGAAGGTTGCAATGACAGAAACTTATTTGCAACCTTCATTATATTTACTTAAGAATGCATAGAATTTAAAGATTTTGTTTTTTTCAAAAAAAAATTTCTTCCCAAAAGAATACATGATAGTTCTATCCACCATTTAGATTTTAGATCAAACCATACTTCTATTATTCAAATAATAGAAGCGCTTTCATTACTAAATGGCTACTTTCCATATCCTTTGTGATTGCCATAATTTTTTCCCTTATCGAAAACACCTGCATTACTTGTGTTTTTTTCCTACAATTAACTAACAAAAGTTAGAACCTAGATATATAAAATTTGTACAATGTTTGATAGAAATGTATGCCAATGTCGTGAACCAAAGTATGCTGACGCTGTCTGAATGTGGTAAAAAAAACTATATTGCACTTTCGAAATGCATGTACCTTACAATCTGTGTGGTGAAAGTTTATGAAATTATTTGAGTGTCACCTCGTAATATTTAACTTGAAGATCCTATGGTTTGAAATAATAAAAACTTAATATATAAGAAGAATTTTTTTGTGAACTATAGGTGCCACTTAAATTGCCATCATCTGCAACTACACATCTATACAGACGTCACTAGATATGTGTTTGAAAACATCACCTTTAAACACGCAGAAATGTTCATTGACGTCTCACATCACGTTACAATTCACATTAGTGACTACTTCATCCTCTATGAAATTCCAGCTGATGACCCCAATGCACATATCTACTGCTCGGCTTCTGTTTCCTATTGCATAGGAGCCTCTACTGCCGGTGGGGATGTGTATACCACCGTTTGCGATTGCCTCTCTCACGGGCTCCATCACCAACATTTGTGGTTGTAAACCAACAAAGTGCTCGTCATTTCCCACATTCGTCACAGACGAGATGGGTTGGTTGATTTGAAGTTCACCGCGTCTTCCCCTCACATCTGTCCGGCATACAATCTTCCATCCAGGCCGGTGTGGGTCGTCCGAAAAGAACACTTGCTGACAATGCAATGGAAATCCAAATGAATTAGCATCAACGCAACCATTCATGTGGTTGAAATTTGCCATGGCAAACCCATATTGATCCCTCTGCACATTTGAAAATCTAGAATTTTGGTTTGATTGCACCCAATCGCATACTAGTATAGTGGTGCAATGACTCCGGTAGTCGAGCTCCAAAATCTCTTCAATGTATCCAACATAGTCATCGGTTCTTTCTATAGCTCGTCCGTTACGAAGCCCCCATCGCAATTGTTGAGTGAATGAGGCAACCACACATGAATCCCATGTGACAAGGCCTCCTTCTGCACTACGGACACGAAATTGCATGCCAAAGGAATGCATTTGTCGATGTGATACCGCATACCGCTCCGGAGGTTGCCCATATTGTATGACATCCTCAGGCACATGTTCACCGGCAACCCGAAGAGCACTCACACGGGCAATCACCCACAATGCAAAAGTAGGGAAGTCATAAAGATGAACAGTGTATCGTACGGCAATTGTCGGATGTCGACGGCAAAATTGTCTTCGGTATGCCTCTCTATCTGTCCACCTCTGTCCCCTTGCTATGGCATATTCTCTGCAAAAAAATTCAAGAAGGTGTAATCATTAAACAATGTACATCTATTATCCAAACACATCGTGCAATATAGCATATACTATGTCTACTATGACATCCATTACAACATAGTGCAGTCATAGACAATGTCCACGTTGACAGATGGACAAACGCATTTGCAAGACAGATGTAGAGGGATATGTCAATTCAAACATGAGAATGTAGGACATTCTAAGGTCCGGCACTTATTGACGCCACTCCTCCAAGCATAGTGCATTGTCTAGTACAAATGCATGCGCATTGTTCCTAAAATCATCCGGCATCTTCCGCTTCCGTTTTGAGTTTGAACAAAGAATCTCATATGTCATTGTAGGTTCTTCTACTAGATCCCATATGCGATGTACTGTTCCTCTGTATTGCCGCATGTACTCAGTATAGAATCCAAGGGTATCATCCATTTGATACCCTTCGGCCATGCTACCTTCTCGATATGACAATGTTCTGACATAACCCTTAAGGATTTTCATGTATCGTTCTATAGGATACATCCACCGGCAATGCACTCGACCGCATATGAACAATTGCTCCACCAAATGCATAGGCAAATGCGTCATGATGTTCAGAAATGTAGTTGGAAATTCCTTCTCCACCACGCATGTTGCCATGATGACATCGCGCATTATGTCATCCTAGTCCACCACCCGCACCTCCTTTGCACAAAGTTTCTGGAATACTCTACTCATTTTGATGATAGCGATGCGGACATGTTCATCCAAAACATTTCAAACTGCCACTGGGAGAATCTGTTAAACATGAGACACCAAGAACCAAGCAGTTATTCATATGGAAGGGGTGCATTGAAAAGGCCTCATGCATGAAAGGGAAGATCATACAAGGCTGATTTCAACTGTAAGGACGCGTGCAAAAAATGGTTGAAAAAGATAGATGTCGGATATAACATAAACATGAACATCGAATCAAACGTCTAGTGGGACCAGTTTCCTTAATTCAGACATTGAAACTGACCTGATTATACCAATTCCTTTCTCAAAGGTACTGCAAACAATATGTCAAAACTCGGAAATTTTTTTGTTAGAAGTATGTTACAATGCGTGGATAGATCTTACAGTACCTGTTGCATGAGGACATGATAGTCATGTGTCTTCATATATTGCAGCTTCCCAGCTTCTAAGCGCTTGTGGATGCTGCCAACGTAATTTGAAGGGGTGCGAATATTTGAAATAATTTGGACGACCTCATTGCGTTCATGTGGCTCCAACACAAAAGGGGCATGTGGCATGTAGTACTCGTCTTGGCGCCGTCGTGGAAGTTGAAGCCATATCTCTTCCCGAATGCCCAATTCTTCAGGGTCCACTCGACTTCCGGGAGTGTCCGTCATTCCCAACAATGTCTTCAATATATTTTCACACAAATTTTTCTCACAGTGCATGGGATCCAAGGTATGTCTCTCCAACAAGTGCTACATAAGGACATGAACAAACAATTTGGAAACAGGTTAGAATCATAAGATTACACATGCAATCATTGTCATGAGAATACGCTTCCTTCACTGTACGCGTGCACTTTGACGTCGTGTAGGACGTCAGAGTATATGCTACATACATCAAACTTTACGTGTAATCTAATTACGCATGTTTACAAAGACGCAGTCACAGGAGAATGTTACAAATGCATTGAGTACATGTTCTTACTTCCCAATATGGCAGCTCATATAATGGAGGCAGCCGTTTTACTCCAGTTATGTGGACTGGATCATCTGGACCATTCTCCTTTCCACCTAGATCTAGGTACGATTGCCGCCACGCAGCATGACAAATGATATCTTTTCCAGTCTATATAGCAGGTCTATCACGGTTCTCCACTTTGCCATTGAATCTCAAGTTCCGGCGGTATGGGTGGTGCCTAGGCAAATAACGACGTATGCCTCCGTACATCATTTTGGAGTCCTCGTTCTTTTGTTTGGAAGAACATCGCCTGTCTTGGCCATTCTCGCATCAGTATTTGGTCCACATATAGGGCAACCCTTGTAACCCTTGCAACAAAGGCCTGAAATGAGACCATAAGTTGGAAAATCTGAAATGGTCCACATGAGTATGGCACGTAAGGTGAAACTGCGATTTTGTTCTAATTCAAAGAAGTCATGTGCAGGAACACCATGCCACAACTCCTAAGCTCCCTCAACAACGGGCGCATAAAAACATCAAGACCGGCAGAAGTCGGTGACTGCTTCCTGAAATCAGGATACTCAAAGACATGAAAAACTTCTTTGTGACAAACCATGGCTCAAGGTTGTATATCAAGATCAAGATTGGCCACGTCGACCAATTAGTGTTGTTTGACTTGAATGGGTTCACACCATCTAAAGCAAGAGCAAGCCTCATGTTACGAACTTTCGATCCAAAGTTGTTGAACACGACATCAGTGTTAATGTGATCCCATGCTGGACTATCCACCACCGAACGCATGACACTGTCGTTGCTGACGTGTTTGGTGTATCCTTTAAGCATGCGCGCTATCTATGACGACCTCCACATTCGTTTGAACTTAGGAATCAAAGGAAAGTGTCAAATGACCTTTAAAAGGAGGTAGTTAGTGCCATCCATCCATCGAGAGGTGTTGCACTTAGGGCAAGAGTCCATGGCTTTGTTTTCTTCTTCGTATAAAACACATCCATTTGGGCATGCGTGGATGTTGTTGTAGTTCAATCCCAATTTTCTAATGTTCTTGCGGGCTTCGCAATGGGTACGAGGCACTTTATTACCTACTGGAAGTAAGTCAACAGAAAAAAATCGTAACAACTCGTCAGTGAATTTGTTGCTCACTTGGAATACCGTACACATGTTCATATTGATGATAGTCGCGGACACGATGGTAGTTTTGAACTTGGAAACACTATAGTGGTGGCCTGTGTGTACAACTCTTCCAACCCGTCCATACTATCATTTGCACCATCATATGGATCGTCTACTTCATGTGAAGCATGAGCCTCCTCATGCAATGCATCTCCTCTGTTTAAAGCCTCCATGATCTGTCGATGCACTTCATGGAACTCATCTAGTGGAGGCATTTGAGGGTCCCCAGGAGGTTCTGTACTTCTGATGTCTGGGTTGACGTCTGCAGGAAGGTCAAAACTGTGGACGCCGTCATCCGAAACATCTCTTACAACATCGTCGTCGTCAAATGCTATGTCCTCAACCCAAATACCAGTAGGTGGATAGCCTTTAAGGGGGTCCTCCCTATAAGTGATTTTTTTAAAAAAGAATCTCGACCCACCGTTGTATGGTGCTCGCGTATGACCTGGATGGTTTTACGACATCCACCCTTACAATCCCGGCATGGGCACCTAAAAGAACGCACATTCTTCTCTGTGGCCACTCGCAATTCTGTGTGCAAAATCAAATCACCGAGAGGGATGTGCCGTAGGATTCGTCCATCACTTCCAATATGGATTGTACTGCTCTGCCACTGGGAATTTGAATTCATATGTGTTGCCATGGTTTCGTTCCAGAAACTATACAAATTTCTCTTTAGAGGACCTCATCACAAGGGTCTTTTGAAATCCTATGACATAACCAATGTATTTACACGTGTTAGAAGTAGAAGTAAATGGAAAATATAAAAATTAAGAAAGACATATGTCAAAGATACTCGAAACATAATCATGTTTTGTTTGACGTCTCATTGGACGTCTTGAGGAACATCATTCCGTACTTATCGCGTTCTCCACCAGTAGATATTCCCACGTGTGTCACACTTGCTGGAGAAGAGGTACCGTTGTAGTAGAAGTTGTTCATGTGCGTACAAGGAAATTTGTTAGTTGATTCAATTTGATCACCCAAATGGCAGTGCTACGTAGAATATCAAAGCAGTCTAGAGTTTGTAGTACTGAAAATGTAAATCAAATGCACGTGTTGAACTTAGACGACTCAAAGACGGTAGAGACTCTTACTAGTCTGATTTTTGTCTCTACTTGTTTGAAGAATGCGATGACACCCACAACAAGAGTTTTGGAGATGCTAACCCCTCGGCAGAGCTCCTACATGCAAGGAAGTTTTCCAAACGCAAGCCCCTCACAACCAACTACGGTTGAGAGTGATGGAAGAAACTCTAATCCGGCGAAGCATGTAAATTTCTCGTCTTCATTCCAAAGTTTGGTCGCGTCGATAGCAGCTTGCTGCCTGTGTATAAGTATTGTACGCGTATCAGTATTGTACATCCACTACAAGAAAATAGGGCGGTTTGCAACGCCTGCGGTGTTGCTAAATACACTAGAATTGAGGAATTCGAAATGCCAAAAACGTTGTTCAAAAGATGGTTGTGGCGTTAATGTGGATGAATAACGCCGAGGGTGGTGTTCTTTTAGGTCAGATGGGAACATCCATTCAATCCTTCCTTCCCAGCTCAATTGCTCCACGGTGTCACTCACACGTAGGCACTTCCAATGTGCATGGTGGCGCATCTGTTTTGGGGCATTGCAAATGACAATTCTAGATGGCATTTTGTGAGGTGGCATTCGAGCTTGGCACTTATATTTGGGCATTGCCACCGTGGCACACAGACGTCCACGTGCCTTTTTTGTTCCAATTACACTTTGTTACAATTACTAGACAAAATTTATAATGTGATTTTCTACCCCTACTGCAAGTTCAAATCTCACGCACGTTCCCATGGTTGCAATTTATATTTGCAATTCTTGAAATTTTATACAAAGATGCAAGAAGACAAGAGGTACGTGGGAGTATAATTTTTATTCTCAATGGAGGCATGAAAAAAAGTTATGCCATCTTAAAGGAAAAATTTTGAGTGCTGGCACGTCGGGCAACTCCAAAAACTTTTGCTAGGATAGTCTAGTAAATTTGAGATTTTCAACACTAGCAAGTAATATTATTTCCTTTCATATTGTAAAAAAACATATCTTGTCTTTAGTAACAAATTGCATTTTATGCCAAGTCAAAGATCTTCACAAATTGCCACACATTGTCAAGCAAGGAACCAAAAATACTTCTTGTTTTCTACATTAAACTTTGGGATCTTCAAATTTTTTTATTTTTATTTTTTCTATTACAAGACTTGGTGTAAGCCTTCTTATTGACCGTTTGGATTATCATTCTAAAACATACTATGTTTGCAAGGAATTAAAACGCGAATTTTAGTTTTTGAACCTCTAGTACTTGCACAAGTTTTTTGAATATGGTACACCCTTTTTCTACCTCTAAAAATTGGTGTACAAGGAGTTAACCTCTAAAGGCCTAAGAGTCCCCTTGGGGAACTCTAAGAATTTGGGCAAGTTCCTATAGTGTCAATTTATAACGTTTCTTTTTGAAATGTTTATTGTAAATGGATATTACTAAAATCTTTGTGTGCATACAATTTTTTCATAAATTTGACATTCAATGCAAAAGTTATAGGATTTTGAACTTTTAATTGAGAGAGCGGGCACGTTGTGCAACTCGCAAAACTTTTGCTATAATACTCAATCAAATGTGAGAGTTTTAATAATGGCAAGTAATTTCATTTTCTTTCACGTTGTCAAAAAAAATTCTTGTCTTTAGTGAAAAATAGCACATTAAACCAAGTCAAACATTCTCATACATTCTCACAAATCGTCGGGCAAGGTACTTTTAAAAACTTCTTCTTTTCCACATAAAATTTAGGGATCTTTATATTTTATAATTTTTATTTTTTCCACTAAAAGATGTGTTGTATACCTTCTTATCGACCGTTGTGATTTTCATTCTAAAACATATAAGTTAATTAAAAAATAAATTGCAAATTGGTGATTTTTGAACCTCTACTCCTCGCATAATTGTTTTGAATATGTTACACCCTTCTTCTACCTATAAAAATTGGTGTGCAAGGAACTAACTTTGTGCTTAAAAAGATGGTAAAGAATCTAGACCTTGTGTAGTGAAAATTTTCAAACCAAGTGAAGTCAAAGTTTGTTGATTCACTCAACGCAGGGAAGAAAATGAACTATTTTTCCACTTTACACACTATAATATTTCAATCTATGCGGTCTAAGTTTATGAATTTTTTTGAGAACCTTACTAAATGAGCTTTAATTTTGATCCTACGGTTATATTTAGAAATAAAAGTCTTTATTTCCCTCTTTACTCATTGAACTTGAACGAGCAATTTTAAAGTGTTTTTGGTGTCAAAATGCCTTGGACCTTTATGGGTTAATACCATGATCAACATGATGATATCAAATTTAAACCTTGTATAGTGCAGAAAATTTACACCAAGTGAAGTCAAAGTCTGTTGATCCACTCAGAACAGGGATGAATATAAACCATTTCTTCTACTTCAACCACTATAATCTTATAATCCATGCGATCAAAGTTTATGAAATTTTTGTTTGTAAGTTACTTAATCCCTAAATTACCAAGAGTCCCCTTGGGGGACTCTTTAAGGTTTGGCAGGTTCCTACTATGTCAATAATAACATTCTTTTTTTAAACATCTTTTTGTAGATGGACACTACTAAAATCTTTGCATAAATCTAATTTTTTCCTTGATCCAACATTAAATGAAAAAGTTATAGGGTTTTGAAGTTCAAATGGGGAGAACACGCATGTGAGGCAGCTCTAAAAACTTGTGATTGGACACTCTATCAAATGTGAGATTTTAAATACTAGTAAGTAATATTATCACCTTTGATGTTTTCAAAGATAAATACTTGTCTTTAGTGAAATAGCATATTAATCCAAGTCAAACATTTTCATGCTTTATTGCACATTGTCGGGCAAGGTACCTTAAATCTTCTTCCTTTCCACATAGAACTTAGAGATCTTCATACTTTCTACTTTTTATTTTCCCCATGGCATTATTTGGTGTAAACCTTCGTATTGGCCATATGGATTCTTATTCTAAAACATGTTATGTTCACAATAAAATTAAACATGAATTGTCAATATTTTAACTTCCATTCCTTGCACAATTTTGTTTGAATATGCTACACCCAATGTTTTCCTCTAAAATTGGTGTATAAGGAACTAATATCATGCTTAAGATGATGGTAATGAATTTAGACCTTGTGTAGTACAAACATTTGACACCAAGTGAAGTCAAAGTCAACCGCTTCACTAAACGCACAAAGAAAATGAATTTTTTTTTCTACTTTAAACACTATAATATTTCAATCCCTGCCGTCAAAGTTTATGAAATTCTCTGACTGATCACTTAATAAGTCTTTATTGTTATCCTATGATTTAAACTAGTAATAGAAGTTCTATTTTTCTTTTATACTCCTTCCACTAAAACAAGTAGTTTTAAGTATTTTGGGCGTGAAATTGTCATGGTCATCTAGGGGTTAACCTCTAAGATACCATGACAGTTTCACACCAAAAACACTTCAAAATTGTTGGATTCTAGTGCAATGAATAAAGAGGGTAACAAAAACTTTGATTTCTAGTTTTGACCATAGGATCTCAAATAAGACTTATTCAGTAACTTACTCACAAAATTTCATAAACTTTGAACTCACGGATTGAAAGATTATAGTATTTGAAGTCAAGCAAATGGTTTATTTTCTTCCCTGCGTTTTGTGGATTAGACTTGTACTTCACTTGGTGTCAAGTTTTTGCACTACACAAGGTCTAAATCCATTACCATCTTGTTAAGCATGATATTAGTTCCTTCTACACTAACTTTTAGAGGTAGAGGAGGGGTGTAGCCTATTCAAAACAAGTGTGGAAGGAGTGGAGGTTCAAAATTTGCCAATTCACGCTTTAATTTTTTGTGAACTTAATATGTTTTAGATTGATAATCCGAATGGTCAATAGAAAGTTTTACACCACAAATAGTTGTGGAAAAAATAAAAAGTAAGAAATATGAAGATATCTACATTTTATGTGGAAAAGAAGAAGTTTTTTTGGTACCTTGCCCGAGAATGAGTGACAATGTGTGAAAATGTTTGACTTGGGTTAATATGCTATTTTTCAAACTTTCAAAGAGCCCATTTTTGAGACTTGGTCCTTTAAGGGTTATTAAGTCTTGATTGATATTCTACGATTAAATGTAGAAATAGAACCTTTTGTTTCTTTTCTTACTCATTGCACTAGAACAAGCAATCTTGAAAGAAATTATTCTAGAAATGTAAATCTAAGATTAGGAATTAAGTAAATGATGTTTTCTGTGGACATCGAAAAGGATCCACCATCAAGACTGGAGAAGAAGAAGAAGAAGAAAGCCGCACCGGAGGGACCGGCGTGAATAAAGTGTTTGTTTGCACCACCACTAAGACCATGCCCACCAGGCAAGGAATTAGTAGTATGGGGCTACTTCCCCCTCTCAAGGGTAGACACTATGTAACAAGTAACCATGGGGATAAAACCAAAACAAGGAAAAGCCACAATCATAGCAAGGGAATAGGGAGAAAAAAGAAAAAGGAAAGCAAAAGAAAAGACAATGAAGGGGAGGAAGGACTGGGGCGGTGGAGGAGGGGGAATGAGTGGGGCAGTGGGAGAGTTAGGGTGTTTTATGGAGTGTCATCTGGATCGGGGAGGGTTTGGTTATTCTCAATTTTTCGTTTATGTAGTAGTATGGACATAGCATGTTGGATTGCGATGGTGTTGATATTTTTGAAGGTATGTTTAATTGTGTCCATGGGTATTTTGAAAGTATCTTCAAGGGTGTTCATGGGTGGATATAGGTTGTGGCACGGGCACCAGCCGTGATGACTATGAGGGGGTCGATTTTCCATCCGAGGTTTTTTATGTCATCGATGGGGGGTTGATATTTATTTATTTTATTTTCGATTGTTTCTGGTGAGAAACGGTCGTTACAATACGTAAATTCAATAAATTGAATGGTATAGCTTGGGTCAATGTGGGTGGGTAGAGGGTCGTTATATGGTAGGCCTTTTATGCAAAGTATGTCGGGTTTAAATCTAGCATTACAGTGGCATCGTTGGGTAGCACATGTGCATGGGAGTAGCCAAGATGGGACCGTGTTTTCTTGTGGTTTGTTATTGAAAGTGGCGGCATTCATGAGTATGAGACATCGGGATTTGCTATGTGAGGTGATTAGTTTTCTGATTTCCCATACTGCTTTGTTGTGTCTTTTAACAATGAGGGAATGTATGTGGTGGTTTTGGCATTTTAGTAGAACGTGTAGCCATGTGTCGGGGTCTGTAGAGGTACATATGGGGCATGTTATGGATGGGAAGCGTTCTATTCCGAAGAAGAGTTGTTTACGGGCATTCTTTATATATTAACTAGTGCGGAATTTGATAAGGCATGTAATTTGTGAATCGGTAATGGTGGGATTTTTCCAGAAGTTTGTAGACAATTCATTGTCTATGTTATTATTGCCGGTCCATTTTTCTATGTTAGGGAAGTTTTCTAAGATCGTGTCAATGTCATTGTATGTGTCTTGTTTTTTGAGATATTTTCCCAAAAATCGGACCGGGCCTTTGTCCGGGGTGTCATCTTTGGAGGGCCAATCCTCTTTTTGGAAGTAGTATAGGGTGGCATGTGCATGCTCATGTGGGTCTTTGGCAATTTTATGTGATTTTTCTCTTCCTTCTTTGGCTAGTTTATTGGCTTGTTCATTCTCTTCTATATTAGCGTCGGCTCTAACTTTATGGAGTGTAGTAGGTTGTGTTCGATTTTGAAGTATTTGTACCATGGACATGAATGTTATTTTGTCGGGGTGACTATTGTGGAGAGTAGGGTGTGTTATTTGTGTGTTGAGTAGATATAAGACATTGATGCAGTCTGTAAAGATATGTGCGGGTTCGTTGGCATATTTTGTGTTGATGATTTGGAGTGTTTTATGTATGGCAATCATCTCTCCTTTGAGGATGTTTTGAAGTCCATGGAGTCTTTTGGCTAGTTTGATTTCTTTGTTGGCGTTGGTAGGAAAACCAAAAACGGTGAAAATAAGGTGATTTGACCACAAGGAATGGAGTTAGAAATTAAGTGAAATTTTTTGAGATGAAGAAGAAGAAATGATGAAGAATGCAAGTTGACTCGTATTTTTATCCCCCGTAAATAATTATCTACAATTTTTCAAAGTGGGAAGTTTCTCAAACCCCCTTCTTGTATACTAGACTCTGTCAAAATTGAACGTGGTGGTATCCTTTTCTACACATGAAAACACCTAAAACGGTTAACTCATATCACTGGAAACCTGCACGTAAGTCTACTAAAAAAGAACCACAATTTGACACTATGTGGCACTACATTGAACTCATTTTCGTGGCACGGTTTACTGTCAATGGATGATAGCTGATCCCTGCACAATTCAGCTCCCCTCCCTTTGCCGTTGTTTCACGCCCTTGGACCAGGTCTTCCTCTCTTTCAAATTTGTGACCTAAGAACCATTGCCTGAAGAGCGCCTGTGCCTGGTGGATAACTTAGAATTTCAACGGTCACTTTGCTCTCCTTCCCTCCTTCCTTTAGGTTGTGTTCGCCTCGGTGTGAACAAGTGAGGCTGGGGATGAGAAACAATGGGTGACGCTTGGAAAGGAGAGGAGAATTGGTAGTGTTGGTTTTGTGATGGGTGTGATGGTAACGTGGATTGCACATGGTGGAGGGGAATTTGGGCGTTTGATGGCATGGGAGAGAATGCAGAAGGTGAAGGGGAAAAGTACTGGAGGTTTGGATTCGGCAAGGTAGAATACTGCGGAAGGGGTTGTAGCATAGGCGATGACGAGCTTGTGCAGAGGTCCTCTACTCCCACGTCAAAGTCGAAGTCCTCCGCGGCGCCATCAACTTCGGCGCTCCCCCCGCGGTCTTGACGCCCCTGTGCACTTTCGGCAGCCCTCGCGGCCCTCATGATCATTTTCTCTTGTCGCGCCATTGCTTTCCTCGCTCTCTCTGTCGCCTTCGCAGCATTCGCGGCAGTAGCTTCAACAGTGCGCACTGCTTTCAATCTTGCCGCCTCTTCTTTCTCCGCTTGGCGCCGTGCCTGCGCCTCAGCTTGCTCTGTGGCGCGAAGCTCCTTCACCCGCGTGGCTTCTTCACGCGCAGCGGCCTTGGCCACACTCGCCACCTCCCTCTCTGTAAGTTTCCTCCTCTTTGACTCTTCTGTCTCAATTGCCTTCCTCCCCTTCTCTCTGACCAAATTCTCTCTTGAGTCCTTTAGTCGTTGAGCAGCTTCCTCATACTCTGTTCGAGTCAGAATTTTGGAGGTTGTATAATCTAAGATGGGGTCCCTATTCCTTGGCTTACTACTTTCAGTTACAGTGGGAAGAGTGAGGAACCGGGTTATGGAATCTTGCTCCTCGCCCTGTGGCTCAAAACCCACAATCTCCTTTGACACGCTTGGATCATCGGTTTCCAGGTCAACGAAAAAATGCTCAGCCTGCAAATTTGGTGCCTCATCAAACTCTATCGCAATTTCGGAGGCTTCCAAGCCAGGTATGTGGTCCTCACCATCGCCGTCCAGTTCATCATGGTCGCCATCTAGTTGATTAACGTCAGATTCCTCACCTGGCCCAACCCTCCCTTCAAGCTCACGGTTTTCATGAAGTACGTGATCCTCAACGAACCCCTCTCTCTCTCTCCCTGACCACACCCCTCATGAATTTCCTTACCAAATCCCTCTTGCAATTCTTGCTCATCATGACTTCCACCCTCTCGAATGCCCCCTTCACTGACCCTCTCTGTCTCACTCTCCTGCAGGTTTGGAGATGCCTCTGATGAAGGTTGGAAATTGTCAGAGGGAGACAATTGATCATCCACTCGTGCGCGGTTAAGATGCATGATCCCAGTGGCGGAAAATCCACTCGTAATATTCTGGTGAGTCAAAGTTTTTTTCAAGGCGAGAGAAACCTAGTGAGCCAAAGTTTCTTTAGTAGCTGGTTGATTCATGTTGCGTGAGGTCCAGTAGTCTCTATAAGCTCTGAAAAACTGTTTGAAAGGTTTAAATAGACTCACGTAAAGGGGCTGAAGTGCTTGAGAAGTATGAGAGGGGAGAATGAGTACATCTAAACCTGCATGTTTGGCCTCACGCACGACGTCTAACGTAACGTGTGAACAATGTCCATCTAGGATCAATAGATGCCGATGGTCAGGAGAGATGGTACTGAAACGACGTACCGAAGCAATGAACTGACTGATCCATGCAGAGAACAAATACGTTGTCATCCAAGCTCAGGGTTGCATGGCCATTGTGGCTCCGAGCTTGCAGCGCTGAATGTAATTTGCTCCAAAGCGCTTACCTCGAAAGATATAGAAAGAGGGTATCGCAAACCCGGCGGCATTGGCGCAAACTAGCACCGAAAGCCACTGCCGTTGGTCCGGAACAAGGGAATGGATGCGACAGGCACCCGTCTTCACAATCACAAGACCGCCTCCGTTCTTACCAGCTTGTGCGCCGCTTTTGTTGCAATTCCATATACAATCCGGTGAGTATCCATGCATGCTATAAAGTTCCTCTAAATTATTATAGAAACTTTCAACGGTCTCCTTGCACAATCCCTTTGCACGTATTGTCTCTAATGCTTGTGCTGTTCGCAGGCTCAACTCTGGATGCCTGCGCTTCCAGCCTCTCATCCAACCCCCCCGGGTATGCCATCTCTGAACGGTGTGACTCTCTCCATGGTGATTTCACTTACCTTCATTTTGAGCGCTGTCAGAGAAAGCCCCTGTCTCCTCTCAGCCATGGCCATGCAAAAGTCAGCTAATTGCCGCTCCTCATCTTGACTCAAGACGCTTTTCACCCCGCGAAGCCTGCCTTTCCTCACACCATACAAGTAGTCTGTGAATGATGTATACAGTATGTTGAACTTCATGGCCGCTTTCCTCATGTTCATTCCACCATTGTGAGCTGCAATTGCATCTTTCAACTGCGTGTCTGACCAATTTCCATTTTTCAGGACTTTCTGGGCTCGGTGTGAACCTGCTGGTCTCCCTCGCGGGCGATTCCCAACATCCTGATCGTTGGACATATCTCCGAGGGCCCTTCAATGTTGGTCCGGGCTTGTGGGCGGATCTATGGCCGTTATGTCCTCAACACTGAATCTTTCTAAATTTCGGTGGACTTCATGAACACGAAACCCTGACTGTTGCCCCTGATTTGTTGCAGAGAAGAGTTGGGCGCCATATGGGGGTGGATTTGTGAAGATGCGCACACTGAAGCACCCTCTCTCTGGCCACTTCGATCGCGCTGCGACACCCTAGGTTGGACGGAGCTCCTTGTCCTTGCAGCTGAGCCCCCTGTCCTTGCAGCTGAGCCTCCTTGGTGGCGGCCATCACCATTTGTTGAATTTGTGCTCCGCCCTTGACGTGTCTGTACCCGCTTTAATGGTCCGTAGTCTATTATCTGAGTTCCAGGAAGTGCCTCCTCATCTGAGCTGCTTCCGCTTGAGTAATCCCCCTTGACAGGTACTTGGCAGTTTGAGGTGAGCTCCAACTCGCCATCACGGTAAGATGATGAGCGACATGTGCAATCCTGAGCCATGGTTCACTGAAGCAAATTGTAGCAATAGTAGGATACTAGCAAGAAATTCCGGTCTAGTACAGTACAGTGGCAATGTGGTATCTCAGGTGATGTGTAATATGTTGATGCAATGCAAAGAATCACAATTCCACTTTGCTATTACAATCTGATCCTCATGATCATGGTCACATGCTCATCTTCACTCGTGACTAACTTAAACACTCATGGAACAAAACTTAGCATGCATTGAGAGGCACAAAGAAGACAAGGATAGTGAATGTGAGTTGAATCTCACTTCGTGGCTCATTAAATTCGTGAGCACATACATTACAATTTGATGACTGAAATATCTAAAACCATTAATGCTTGAACAAAATTCTGTGGCTCTAAGTTTCTATATCCATATCTAGTTTGTCAAAAAATCAAGCCCCCAAAGTTAGTATTTGGTCAACAAGGTCCTATTAAAATTTCTCACACAAGCCACGTCGTCAGTGACTTTACTATGTTTGATTTTGGATCAAGGCTGACATGCGCACTGGTCCAGGTCACTCCCTCAAAATCTGCTCACAGTCCATCAAAACCCGGCTGGTGATGTAAAAATTATCCATTTTTGGTCTACCACCTCCTTGTTTCACTGTAACTCTACTGCACGCCTTGAGGGCATTAACCGTTTTTGGTTTTCCTACCTTATATGCCATATCCGGCTTTTTCTCTCTGCCAGTGTCCAGGGCTACTTTCTACTGGTTCTTTGAAGGATCCTTTTGTATAGTAACTATGTATGGGGTCATATTTTGGGTATGTATGTGTGTGGTAATTAGGGAGAGGGGGTATTGTCATGGAATAGTTTAATGTGTTGTTATTGTATTCTAGTTTGGACCATTTTTTGCTACGATTTACTAGTGTTTGGGGAGGTGTGGTCTGGGCTATGTTTGTGTATATTCGGTTTATGCTTAGACTTTTGGCTATGGATGTGAGCGTGTTGAGTTGTTCTGAGGTTCCCATTGTTTTGTTTTGGTGATGGACACATAGTATTTGTAGTGTAGCTGATTCAAGCCTAGGTTTAGTTTGTTTGGATGGGATAATGGATTCTTCATATGTTATTGAGTCCGCTTCGAAAAGTGCAATGATGTGTGAGTCGGGAAAAGGGCCCGAGCGTGGGTTAGGGTTTTGATACCAGTTTTTGTCGGGGGTTATGATTAGGGTGGAGGTGTGGTTTGGGTCATGTTTGGCCGCGAGGCGGGCCCAATGTAGTGTTTTTTGTGTTTCTTCTTCATTGTGGGGGTGAGCTATACCATTGCCTATCCATTTGTAGTCAAAAGCTATTCCTAGTGATCCGAATATTTTATCTTTTTCAAAAGGGGAGTAAAATTTGTTAAGTTTAATGGGGCATGTGACGGGGGACGAGAAGTATGAGTGTTGGATGTTGAATGTTGAGATTAATGAATTTAGTATATGTGTGGATAGTGTATATTGTGTAAGTTTAAGTGGGTTAATTTTTGGTATTCTATATTTGTATCTTTGGTATAGCCAAATGACTTCGCTTTCAAATGGTTGGGTTGTTGGTTCAATGTTTGTAGGGGTTTATAGTTTAGTGTTGTATTGATTCCACAACCATGTGAGCCTAGTGATTGGGATGGTGAAGAGGTGTCGTCCATCTTCTTTGTATAAGTGTGCTTGGTCATTATCAATTTTAATTGTGTTAAGGTAGATGGTGCTTAAACCGTGCACTTAAGGGATTTGAACAGCTTGAATCAAGCATAAATAATTGCAAAAATTTCACATACTTGCAAGAAAAAGACGATTCGTTAGGCAGTGTTCACATGAGCATATCAAACCACCTCAATTAATGAAAAATGTTCAAAGTGAAATCAACAAAATCCTCCATAGACATGCCCTAATGCTACTATTGACAGTCAAGACTAAGGTAAGAACTGGCCATCGTGGTATACAAATCCACCCACTTTGTTTCCTACATGCAACTGCGAGTGTATCCAACTTGCGAACACTACTAGGTTGGTTCTGAGTCTTGGAGTGCATGGTTTTTCTGCTCAGACCACATGCACGGATTAAGGAGACGCACGGATTTAGCACCGTCTACCTTAGATGAGGTAAGAATGTCGTTTTTGGGGTTACATTCCGTTGTGTAAATGTTTAGTAGGGGGATTATTGTGGGTGGAGTGACGGACCTTGTGTCTTGGGGTTGATTTTGTGGGTGGTTAGCTTGGATAATTTCGGTGTAGAATTTGTGTTGAATCCTTTGATAATATTGTGTTAATTTATTGATATTATGTGTAATGCTGTTTTGGTTGTGTCTTGGGAAGAGGTTTCTTTGTGGGAGCCATTTGTTGTAGGTGTAATTATTGTGAGTCCATTGGCATAGGTATTTGGTGTAGTTGTTTTTAATTTGGTTGTTATCTATTTTTTCCTTGAATTCGTGGTGTATGATGTTGTTAATGGGATATGTGGTGGGGTTTTTAAGGATGTGGTTTGGGGGCCAGGGGTGGTGTGGGTGGAAGTAGGGAGGGTGTATCGATGGTGGGGGGTATATCTTGAGATGATGTCGTTGTTTAAAGTGATGAATGGGTCTTTAAGTGTATGGGAGTATATATGTATATTGGTATGAGTAGTATGTGAGGGGGGGTGCATTGGGTGGCAAAAGAGTTGTTGTGCGATTTTGAGGGCACTTTTAAGTAGTTTCGATGGGGTGAAGTGGTAGGTTTAAAACTCCTCATTGTTCATGATGTGTGTTCCATTAGGTAGGAAGATTTGTTTTAGGTTGTAGATATTTTTAGATAGGAGTTTTTGTAATAATTTTTGAGATAATTGTGTGTTGAGTGTAGTTTGGTTTTGTGTTTCGATAGTCCAAACTTTTTCTAGTGTTGTTGGTTCTATTAGAAAGTTAGAGAGATTACTTTTAAAGTGGACTTTTGCAACGTGTTTTAGTAAGAAGAAGGTACATGTTATTGGTGATCTTATACAGTTTGTCTTTTTTATTCTGGGTATGTTTTCAGCCCCCCCATATTGGGCAAGGATGTGGTGTGTTAGTCCCCTATATGTTGTTCCAAGTCTACCACAATCATTTAGAGCATTTTGTAATTGTTCTCCTATGCATCTGAGGTATGCGTTTTTTAGCGAAAAGGCTTCGAGTCCAAAGAGGTTGTGCGGTAATTGGGTTATTATGTTAGACATACATTTTGGCATGTCGCATACTGTTTTTTGAGTGGCAGTTTTTTTTGGTCAAGTTTTTTTATGGCGGGCATTGAGTATGGTACCGCGTAGAAGCTGTATGCCACGCCCGGTCTTAACATTGTGTCAATCATTTTTATTTTTTGTTTCATAGTGGCCGGGCAAGCTACTAGTTCTTTACATTGTTTAATTAGTTTTTTGGTGGTGGCATGGATTTGGGTTTTCCATTTCAGGGAGGGGACGAGATTTATTCCTAAGTATGTGTATGGTTCGTTTTGGTGTAGTACGGGTATTGGTTGGTTTTGGTAATTAATGTTAGAGGTTTGTATTAGGGCTTTGAATGCGGTGGGATTTGTATTTGATTTATTTGGGCATCCAGTGACGGCACATTTTGGGACACCTACATCCATACCTGTCCATTTGTAGTACCTGTCTATTTTGTTAAGTTGTGTTTTTATAGCTTTGATTTTGTTGGTTATGGCTGCAAGGTCGTCTGCGTATGCCGTGGAGTTGATGGTGGTTTGTGATGTTCCAAATGTGTATCCATTGTTGCCTCTATTGAGCCATCTAAGTAGTGGTTCTAGGAATATGATGAATAGATATGGGCTTAGAGTATCTTCTTGTATTGTTCGCCTTTGGATGGCTATGGGTTTAGTTTTTCCAAAGTGTTCTCCTATGTATATGGTTGAGGATTCGGAGTATATATTTCCCACTAGTGCGGTGGCGTCTTTGGGGTATCCAAGGTCCGTCACTATGGCTAGGAATCTAGCCCGGTCAATGGAGCCGAAGGCATTTTTAAAGTCAACATACAGTATGAATATGTCTTGGTTTGTGAATCGTGCATCTTCTAATGCGGCTATTATTGTTTGGATTTGTCTAGCGGTACTTCTTTCAGCGCGGAACCCCTCTTGGCTATCATGTAATATTTTATGTTTTTCGCCATATGATGATAGTATTGATGTGAGTGTGCTTGTAAATAGTTTATAGATGGTATTGGCTAATGCAATAGGTCTATGGTTGGGTAGCATCCTTTTTTGTATAGTAGGATTGTTGCACTTATTTTCCGTGATGTAGGGATTTGTTTTTGTTTGTAGCAGTGGGAGAAAAAAATGGTTAGTAGTTTGTGGAATCTTGGGGGCAAATTTTTTAGTGTAGAGTTTGGTATACGGTCCGGTCCGAGGGCCTTCCTAGGTTTCGTAGGCAAGTGTCATATGTAGCTTGATTGAAGTATGTATGTAGTGGGGTCTATGGGTCTCCTCTTTTTTCTAATGTGAATCCATCTAGGTCATGCCATGGGTATTGTCGTACTGCGCATGTGCATGTAGTGGGGTGGTCCGGTTGGTAGTTGCATGTGTCTACTATAGGTCTGTTATTTTTTGTTTGTTGGTTAAATATTTCGTTTGCAATGTCTTCTGGGCTAGTTAGTAGATTGTTATATTGGTCGATGACGCAGTCTAATGGTGGGGACTCCATAGATTTGAATATTCTTCTATTCATTTTCTTGGAGCTAGTTTCAAATAGTTGCCTGTATTTTGAGATGGCTTTTTGAATGTTTTCTTGGGTATGATTGGTGGTGATTTTTCGGGCTTGTATGTTGGCGTTTTTGCAATTAGTGCTATATTCTTTATCCATGTGTCGTGAGGTAGATGTATGGGGGGTGGATTAGGGATTTGTGGGTGTTGAAGGTTTTGGAGTTTGTTACGGATAGGGTGGTTGCGCCATTGGGGGTTGTTATTTGCGGTTCTTATGGTTTTTTGTATAGTGTGGTAAATGTTTAGATGTTGTTTCCATGTTTTAGATAATTTACGGGGTAAATATCCACCTTGTTGTGATGTTCAATTTGTCATTTGTGGTATGGGTTGGGCTTTGCAGGTTTGTTCAATTGTATTGGATATGTTGTTGATGAGTGTATCTAGAGTGTGACAGGCTTCTTGCCATTGCGTTTGGGAAAGGTGGTTATTAGATTCTAATTTGTTTATTAGAGTGTCAATGTGTAGTGAGTTTTCCTCGAAGAATTTTGTGTTGAATAATTCTATGTTGTTTTGTGGGATGGGGTTCAGGATACATATGTGGTCATTGTTTGTGTTGATTGGTGTACGATTTATAAATGTGTTGTTTGAGATGTGGAGTTGTATAGGTGAGTGATCGGAGTTCAGATTTTCTGTAAATTGTTTCTGTAAATTTGTTGTGGAAGTAAATGTGGTATGATTAGTTGCACGGACGTAGAATCCATCTATTAGGCTCCAGTTGCTATAGTTGTATCCTCCTTGTCTAGAATATGTAGTGTTTGTGGGAATATAATTAAAGTTTAGGTTTTCTGTAAATTGTTTCCATTGTAGGTCTGTTATTTGTGGTGGTGTGTGTTGGTTTCCGTTTTGTCTACCTATGAGGGCAATGTCTCTATTGAAGTCGCTACATAAGATGTGGTTGTGGTTGGGATTGTTGTTAATGTGGGTGGTGATATTAGTTTTGATGTCCTCCGTGAGTCTGATGTCTTCGGGGTGGGATGGCATGTATATGTGGTGGATTAGCCATGATTGTAGTGGGTGATTGGAGATTTCCATAATTTGGAGGCATGTGTATTATTGAAGATAAGTTTGTAGTCGGGAAATAGTCTTTGTATGTTTTTTGTCGATTTTGTGGCCGATATTTTTGTTTCTTGTATGACTATGAGTGCCGATGGTGTGTTAGTGTGTATAATTATGTTTTGTAGGTTTGGGAGCGCGGTATTGAGGGATGAGGCGTTCCATGTTATTATGCTTGTGTTGTTGTTGTTGTTCGTTTGTGGGTTATGGTTTTGTGATGGGATGTGGTTCGGCGGTGGGGGTGGGTGTGTGTATTCCAGGAGGGGGTTTAGGCATTTTAGTGACTCATTTATGATTGTGTTAGGGAGGTAGGGGAAATTTTTGTTTTAACATGTCATTTGTTGGGGGTGTATTTTGGTTGTGTATGAAGTCATATAGTTCTTTGTTTATCAATGTGTTGTGGTTTATGATGTTTAGATTAGTTTCAAAAAATGTTGTGTAAGGGTGTGGAGTACTAATGTGTCTTTCGGGTGGGTTTTGAAGATTATGTAGAGTGTGTAGGAGTGTATTGGTCCATTAGGTTATGTTTTGATTTTGTGTGTTTAGGAGTTGATTGCAGAGGTCTATGTTGGGGTGTATAGTAATGGCTAGGGCATATAGAATGTGGGATAGAGGGTATTTATTATGTTGGTTTATATATAAGGCGATGTGTGGGTATGTGTTGTTATGTTGTTGATGTGATATATATGTGGTTTTGAGAAGGGGGGCAAATTTTTGGGTGATATGTTTGTATTTGGGTTGTAGTTTTATGGAGATACTGGTCTCCTTCTATGAACAATGGTCTCTGCTAGAACACAATAAAAGACAGAAATCAAGGTTTCAAGCTGGTTCGCAAAGTGAACCCGTAGATCACCCAATGAATTATCGCATCTGCAAATGCTTGTTGCTAGAACTTCTGGTGATGAATAACAATTAATACATCGTCGACTGCATTATCTACTTAGTGCTAAATCATGCCATGTTTCCTCATGTGTGAGGTGGTGCAACCTGCAATAGTGTCTCCATTCACGACCTAATTTTCTTTGTTTGAAATGTTTGGAGGTCGCGGTATCCCGTTGTACGTGGCAACGGGAGCCACCATCGTCCATGAGCTCGCCCATGAACTTATATAATCATACTTAACATGATGGTAATGAATTTAGACCTTGTATAGTGCAAAATTGGACACCAAGTGAAGTCAAAGTTTGCTGATCTTGTAATGGCATGGAAGAAGATGAACCCTTTTCTCTACTTCAAACACTATAATCTTTCAGTCGGCGAGGGTTGAGTTTATGAAGTTTTGCGAGTATGTTGCTTTAAAAGTCTTAATTAAGATCATACGGTCAAAACTATAAGTAAAAGATTGTTTTTTCTTCCTTACTCATTGCACTGAAATGGGCAATTTTGAAGTGTTTTTGGTGTGAAATTGTCGAAGTACTTTAGGGGTTAAGCAGGATGCTACTTCTTTACACACCAATTTTTAGAGGTAGAGAAGGGGTGTGGCATATTCAAAACAAGTGTGCAAGAAGTGGAGGTTGAAATTGTTAATTCACATCATATTTTATTGTGAACTTAATATGTGTAAAATTGATAATCCAAACAGTCAATAACAAAGGTTCTCACCACATGTTGTTGTCAAAAAAAATAAAAGTGAAAAATATAAAGATCTCTAGGTTTTATGTAGAGAAGGAGAAGTTTTTTTTGGTACCTTGATGTGAAAATGTTTGACTTGGATTAAAAAAAGTTACACTAATGGCAAGGATTTTTTTTGTAGGTAATATTCTTTAAATGTATTCAAAATCTCAATCGTCAATAGAAACTTCTAGCAAAAAATTTGGAGTTGCTCGAAGTCCTCAATTTCATTTTAAAGGCTGATGACTTTCATATTATGATTCCAAATGAATCCTTTTTTTTTACAAAGATCTTACCAGCAACAATCTAATATAAAATCTTCAAAAATTCGGATTTCGGATTTTAGGGACTTGCCCAAAATGAAAAACATCCTCTACGGTTAAATGGGCCTTTAGGGGTTAGCCCTTAACCCCTAAAGGAATGTGACAATTTCACACCAAAAACACTTCAAATTAGTTGGCTCTAGTGCAATGAGTAAGGAAGGAAACAAAACCTTGTATTTATAGGTTTGACCGTAGGATCTCAATTAAGACTTATTAAGTAACATACTCACAAAATTTCAAAAACTTTGACTACACGGATTGAAAGATTATAGTGTTTTGAAGTCAAGCAAATTGTTCATTTTCTTCTTAGCCTTCATTGGATCAAGAGACTTTGACTTCACTTGGTATCAATTTTTTGCACTACACAAGATCTAAATCTATTACCATTGTGTTAAACATGATTTTAGTTTTGTATGCACCAATTTTAGAGGTAAAGAAGGAGTGTAGATATTCAAAACAAGTGTCCAAGGAGTGGAGGTTCAAAAATTATCAATTCACGTTTTATTTTATTGTGAACTTACTATGTCATAAAATGATAATCCAAGCGGTCCATTAGAAGGCTCTCATCACATATTTTTGTTGAAAACATAAAAAGTGAAAACTATGAAGATCTCTAAGTTTTTAGTAGAAAAGATGAAGGTTTTTGCCGCTCGCTTGAAACATGTAAAAATGTTTGACTTGAGTTAAAATGTTTTTTTACACTAAAGACAGTAAATCTTTTTTGATATCTTCAAAAAAGGTAATATCCTCTACATTTATGAAAAATCTTAATGTCAATAGAAACTTCTAGCAAAATTTTGGAGTTGCTCAAAGTCCCCATTTCTAACTTTTAGTGGTACTAACTTTCAAACCAAAAAAAATAACGCAAATACCTCCACAAAGCTGTTATCAGGGACAATCTAGTATAAAAATTTCAAAAGAAAGAGATAATTTTTCCCGAATTTTAGGAACTTGCCCAAAATCAAAATCGTCCACCCCTATGTTAAATGGTCTTCTAGGGATGAAACGTCAATCAGGAACCGTATACACAGGACCATACTTTACTCTGTAGAATACAAAAAAATGTATTAAAGTTTTGCAAAGATTAACACCTTTGGATTGAAGAATCTTCAACTAACATCTTTCATTCCGAAGTCATTTCAATCAATCTGAACCTTATCATGTTCTAATATGACACCGTACATGTAGAATACGGTGGGCACCAGCGGCACCTTCTGACGTCTAAGGGTTAATATGTTTAAATTGGACAACCGCAATCAAAACGTGATGCAAAGCCTTCTATTGTGAATGCTCGCCTAGAATTTTCTTGAGAAACCATCTGATTCTATAAAGTTTTTCTTCTCAAAACCACCTCATTCATATTCTTATTCCAATCCTACCAAGCGTGCTAAAGAGCTAATTGATGTGATGAGGGATATGGCAATTGATGTGGTTGGAAGGGTAGTTTTCCCTCTGCAATAAAGGTTCCCTTTGCTTGTGTCAAAAAAGAAAGAAAAAGAAGGGTAGTATTAGAGTTTTCCTGAAAGTCTAAGTTTTAAAGGGTGGCTACCTTGTGTCAGTCAAAAAGACCCGGTGCAACATCTTTTAAGGACCTCGTGTCTTTCTCTATTCACCAAAGCAGGGTGAGATTTAAATATGGCAATATTTGCAGGGTGAAAAGTCTCACCCTCCATATTTTATGGGCCACGCGCATGGAGCAAGCTAATGTAACCAAATTAATAATTTGGAGTCATCAATGCCACCTTGCATCTACGTTTGGACGGTGACTGTGCCTAGATGATTAACCTTGTAGCATGTTGGTTGGCTGACAAAGGACCATAATTTATGGAATAAACCCCAAAGTTAACCAAACCACCATGTTTCTCAAAAACAAGTGGACTTTCAGGTGTACAACCCAATTCAACGTTTTGGGGTGACAGGCAGGGTTTAATCCCTAAAGGACCACGACTACTTTTGCTCTAAAACGAGTCCAAAATTGCCACTGCCAAAAAGAGACATGAAAATCACATTTTGAAGTGAATTTCGGATTTCCAACCGTAAGATCTTAAAATAGACTTCTATATAAACATGCCATCAAATTTTGGTTGCAATCCACCGCACGGATTGATAGATTTTAGTGTTTAAAGTCAAAACAATGGTTCATTTTCTTCCCTGCATTGAGTAGATCAGCAGACTTTGACTTCACTTTGTATCAAATTTTTGCATTGTACAAGGTCTAAATCTTTTACCATTGTCTTAAGCATGATGTTATTTCCAGCACACCAATTT
Organism: Bryoerythrophyllum caledonicum; assembly: GCA_963971425.1. Lineage (NCBI taxonomy): Eukaryota > Viridiplantae > Streptophyta > Bryopsida > Pottiales > Pottiaceae > Bryoerythrophyllum > Bryoerythrophyllum caledonicum. Next base: position 21,393,772 of record OZ020514.1, read on the forward strand.
TAGAGGTAAAAAAGGGGTGTAGCATATTCAAAACAAGTGTGCAAGGAGTGGAGGTTCAAAAATTGCCATTTCACATTTTATTTTTTGTGAACTACGTATGTATTCAAATGATAATGCAAACGGTCAATAAGAAGGTTTTCACCACATATTGTTGTTGAAAAAATAAAAAGTGAAAAATATGAAGATCTCTAGGTTTTATGTAGAAAAGATGAAGTTTTTTCCCCCCGATGCCCGACAATGTGTGAAAATGTTTGACTTGGAATAAAATGCCTTTTTACACTAAAGAGAAGATTTTTTTTTGAAAATTTCTAAGAAAGGAAATATTCTTTATATGTGAGAAAAATCTCAATGTCAATAGAAACTTTTGTCAAATTTTTTGGAGGTGCCCGGTGTCGTCACTTTTGGCTTTTAAGTGGTACTAACTTTCAAACCACAAATCCAAAAAATAAAATAAAAATATGTCCACGAAGCTCTTATGAGAGGCAATCTAGAATTAAAATTTCAGAGGAAAAGGATTTTTTTATCGAATTTTAGGAACCTGCCCAAAATCAGAAATCCCCTCGAAGGAGACTCTGGTCCTTTAGGGGTTAAACCCTGAGTACTTTCAGGAAAATTCAGATTTGTTTGGAATTGAAAGCAACGCCCTTCAAGGTACCTAGAGCTAATGTATCTACAGCTGGCATTCAAGGGGGTGGACGACATTGGAGCTATAATCAGGCTGTTAACTAACATTTTGGTTTAGGGATGAATGGCTTGGTCGACAAGGTTGAATGTGAGGCCAACTTTTAGTGGCAGCTTCTTGAGCACGATCCCTGACAGTTTGCAAGTCCAAGGGGTTGCAATCAAGCAATGAAATCTGAGTTCCAACAAGGACGAATGGTGACCACCACCACGTAGACCACCATGTCCACAATGTTTTCTTGGGAGTAGCCCACACGAGCATGCGCAATCTATACTTGAGAATTTCATACAACGAATAACTGCCTTAACCTCTTATCAGTGGACTTTTCCGTGGTCGGAGTGGTGATTCTACGAATTTACCTTGAAAGATCAACCTGTACACACAACTTTCAGTTTGTTTCTGGTGCTATTGCAGAAGTGTAGGCAGAATCTGGACGCCTACAGTTTGGACCAACAAGCGTTTTTCGAGAGTGGCCCCTCGTCCTGTGCGGCTCATTTCTCTGGCTGTCTTAACCCCTAAGGTACCGTGACAGTTTTACACCAAAAAGACTTCAAAATTAATGGATTCTAGTGAAATGAATAAAGAGGGTAACAAAAACTTTTTTTTTTTTTTTTGACCGTAGGATCTCAATAAAGGCTTATTAAGTAATACATGTACAAAATTTCATAAACTTTGACCGCACGGATTGAAAGATTATAGTGTTTGAAGTCAAGCAAATGGTTCATTTTCTTCCCTCCGTTTAGTGGATCAGCAGACTTTGACTTTAGTTGGTGTCAAAAAATTTCACTACACAAGGTCTAAATCTATTACCATCTTGTTAAGCATGATGTTAGCTCCTTACACACCAATTTTTAGAGGTAGAGACGGGGTGTAGCATATTCAAAACAAGTGTGCAAGGAGTGGAGGCTCAAAATTTGTTAATTCACACTTTAATTTTTTTTTAACTTAATATGTTTTCGATTGATAATCCGAATGGTTAATAGGAAGGTTTACATCACATATTGTTGTGGAAAAAATAAAAAGTGAAAAATATGAAGATCTCTAGGTTTTATGTGGAAAAGAAGAAGTTTTTTTGGTACCTTGCCCGACAATGAGTGACAATGTGTGAAAATGTTTGACTTGGGTTGGTATGCTATTTTTCACTAAAGACAAGAACTTTTTTTTGACAACATGAAGGGAAATAATATTACTTGCGAGTACTGAAAATCTCACTTTCAATAGAGTGTCCTATCAAAAGTTTTTGGAGTTGCCCGAGGTGCCCGCCTCCCCATTTAAAATTCAAAACCCTATAACTTTTTCATCAAATGTCCAATTTAGGAAAAAAATTGATTTCCCACTAAGCTCTTGGTAATGTCTTTCTACAGTAAAAATTTCAAAGAAGAATGTTGGAAATTGACACCATAGGAACCTGACCAAACTTTCAAAAAGCCCATTTTTGACACTTGGTACCTTAGGGGTTAAAATTGAGGGATGTACAGTAATTGCGCAGAATCACCACTCCGACCACGGAAATGTTGCTGCCAGACATGCATGTAGAAGCTCTCGAAACAGCAGGTACTCGTGCCCTCTGCAAAAATAACCAGGCGGCAGTAGTACTACAACGTGAACGGACCTTCATTGGTTGCATGTCTAAAAACCTAGAATTTCGGTGGTGCACCAACAAACGTGTACTTGCTGTTCCGGTGCACCAGCGAGCGTGTACCTGCGCGCCACTCCAGGATTCTAGTGGTGCACCAGTTTAACGTGGAATGCGTGGTTTTTACCGCGGTAGTATTATCGCAGCTACGAAATTTTGGTGTGGGTAGCGAGAGTTGTCACTTCGTGGGTCTGGTTGTGTGGAAGGAAGATGCTGCTCGGCAACAGTAGATGAGCATTCCCATGGTTCTGGACTTACTCTGGCAACGAAGAGGGGTTGATGAGCGAGAGATCTAGAGCCAAGTGTAATGTTTGATGAGGTTGCCGGCGTCCGTGGACCTGGGCGCGCTGAAGGCGCTGTTGGTGGAGCGCTCGGAGATCCCCGCGGACGAGTAGTGGCTGATCTGGAAGGGCCGCGTACTCAAGGACGACCTGACGGTGAGCGGCTACGGTGAGCGCCGGATTGACCCGCAGATTGGTGCAATTAGGGTTTTCGTGAAATCGATGTCGCGTTTGGGTTTGAGGCAGATTTTGGGTCTGATCTGGGGGGCTTTTTAGGGCAATGTATGCCGAGTTGCTGGTGTTGGATTGTAATTAGTGGTGAAGTGTGATTAATCGGTTCAGTGGTGGTTAGGTCACGTCTTGGACAGTTTCCGCGGACGCAGAATTAACATCGTGCTTGTAGTTCTTTGAATTGATTAGGTTTGTGTTTTGCCAAAGACATGTTTGTTGTAGAATTGGTCCTGGAAGATGGACCTGTATGGTATGGGGAGGAAATCGAGTCTGTAGGTTTTATTTGAGCAGTTGTTCTTATTTGAGTTCTTTCCTGTTGAATTACTTGTTTTGATCGGTTTAGCTGGTTATGTGTCGTCTGAGTTTCATTTCGGCTGTGTATGGAATAGAGATGGTTGAGTTCTGTATCTGATTCACTGTAATCATGCTTGATCTGATTCATTGATGTGCTTCACATGGTGATTAATGTTTATTTTGCTACAATGGTAAATTATGAGAGCCTGATTCTGATGTGTGGATTCTGATGTGTGGTTCTGTGTGGTTTGGATTAGGTTTGTTCAAACTGTGGTTATGATTGAACTGCTCTCCCTGACTTGTTGTGTTCGGCTGGTCATGCGTTGTGTGAGTTTTTTTTCTAATGGCAGTTTTTACTCAATGGAGTAGAGATTCCTTTTAAATGCCCAAGTAGAGAAACAAAGACGAAAGAAGTTGCAGAGGATTTTTCATCTGATTCGATTTGGAACTGCATGGATGCCACTTTTTCAAGGTAAATCAGGCGTCTTAATCTCCTCGTTCTAATGTTGAAGCATTTTTTCTTCAGACTCGTTTTTGTGGTCGTAATCTAGTCTCAAAAACCTTTGTGATCAGCAAGCATGCCCTGTTGTTAGATAAAAAGCCATATGTTTTCATTTTATCTGATGACATTTGTGGCGATTCCACAGCATTATTCCTCATCGAAATTTGTCAGTGGATAGATGGCAACGGAAGACTAAACTAGCAACAGGTGCAGCTGCTGCCAAGGGTAGATTTTAAGCGTTTAACCAGGTAAAGCTCGGTGGTTCCGCTTGGTGTTCGCTGGTTTTGACTCTTGTGTAGTATGTATAATGACATTTTTCTCTTGTCTCATGATGCAGAGCATATCTCAGCAGCTTGCTTCAGCCTTGAGAAACCCAACGGAACTGATTACAAGCATACGTTCAAGTCATTTAAAGGAGCAGGTAGTCAAGCTTGACAGCTTCCTTGCTCGTAGCTGAAGATTCATGTTAAACTTCTGCACTCCCTTTCGGCTAAGATCTCCTTGTCTTTGCAGCAACCTTCTCGAGTAGCGGATAATGGTGGTGCATCTGTAGCTCCATCTGATGTCACTGATGAAGAGGTGGGTCTGTTAACTTTAGAAATCATTTAACACTTCAATTTCTAATCGGCAGGCATGAAGGTGATTCATCAAATTTGGGGGTAGTAGTATCATGCGGTCATTGTTGTTTTTAGCTCGTCTTCCTCCAGAGTATATGACGGTGCCATGGGAGGATTGTTGACCTTCTTTTTATGTCTTTTCCAGGCCAGTGCATGTGATATTGAGGTGTTTGACGTCTCCACATTCTACCAACAGTTTCTAGTTGAATTTTTGGAGTCCTCGAATCTAGGCGGACTTGGTAAGTAATTGTGACGTCCCATTACTTTTCGGTTGTTAGAGCACATATTCAAAAGATCATGTCAATCAATAATGCTGCCATGTCCATTTGTTTGAATTGCTTAGATATTTCTGTATCATGCTCTTGGTGGGGGAATCGGCATAGCAGAACAAGTCTCATCAAAACTTTATGGCTAATCTGAAGTAATTCGTCAAAATGTAGCAATTCGCCATTCATTCATTTCCATTTCACTTCTGGCGGTTTCATATTTTCTGTAAATCTTTGTAGGCATGTAGAGACTTTGTATACGCATGGAGACAAACGTTGAATGTGTTATGAAGATGTGATTGCAGATTCGGATGCCCTACCTGCACTCCAGTAAGATCCTTCAAGACCATGTGCAACTTCTTTAATGCAAAACTTCTTCTCTTCTCATCCCGAGAATCATGTTCTGAAGGATTTCACATTACATTTTTTGACCAAGTGCCAGCAACAGCATTACCAGCAAAGCTCATAGCAGCAAGCATGCAACAATTCTACTGCTTGTAACTCCTAAATTTCTTTTACCATGCCTTTTACCGATCCTTTAATTGTTAGAATCGCAGTTTCTGCCACTCGTGGTGAGACTTGAAGCATACATTCTTCATGTTTGGGAACCCCAATTTGTTACTTATATGTTCCTTGTTCAGATGAGAAATTAAAGAGGTCCAAATTAATGCATGCGGAATCACGGCTAACTAACAACAAGCTTCTAGATCACATCCAGTACCTCTGGTACCGGTCGCTACGCTACGTGGAGCCCATTCGAGAGTTGGCTATTCAATACACTAGCTGCTTGTAACATGAAAGCCCCTACGTGGCTTTGCATCTCAGGTACGAAAATGGAATTTGATTTAGAGGTTTGATAAAACCAATTTATTATAACCAAATACAATGAAGTTGGTACATTTATGAATGTATTTTAAATGATTTTGGTCATGACACTTCACTATATCAGAATAAAGTTTTAGTTTTTGATGAAAAGAATGATGATATTATACTTGTAGCCAAGTTTAATGCATTTAATTCTATGTCGGAAGAACTTAAACACGAATTTAATGAATTAACAGAAAAAATATTGGATTTGAAAGATGGAGCTGCTGAATTTAAAATAAATTCCGCAAAATCCCATGGATAGATGTTTTCCGTCGGATGGAGAGGAGGTGAGTATTTCTATTTCATTGTATTTTAATACTTTTGAACAACATTCAATATTTTTTATTTTAATTTGCAATTATTTTTATTTTTATTTTATTTTTTTATAGGAATGCAAAAAGGTACAACATTGGGAAGGTACAATCCTAGTACCTTTATACAACAAACACCATCACGAATTCAAAAATGGAAAGCAGACTAGAAGACGGTACTAAAATGGACTTCGTCTATTTATTTAAAGAAATTTAATTTAATTGCACCATGTTTATCTGAAGTAATGTTAAAGGAGGCCAAAGAAAGTAACATCCCAGATTTTTCTGATTGTGAGTTTCATGATTTAAAATCAGAGTTACCATTTGTAAATAATTTGGTTTTTACGGTTGATAGCTTTGATAATCAAATGCACAAAGATAATGACATAAGCTCATATGCATTTGGGATTTTTGCACCTATATTTAAAAATAATGGAAAGTTAGCCACTGTTCAAAATGGTTTTTTCTTAGTAGGGGGTCAATTTATATTACCAACTTATAAAATTAGTATAGAATTTGGTCGTTGTGATGGGAAAGTAGAATTAATTTGGAGAGCTAATATGGATTTTCATGGAACAATGCCATCAAAATTTTTAGATGATTTCAGTAGAATTGATAGCAGTGTCCAAATTAATAAAAATTTAGTAGGGAGAATTCAAAATTTAATGCTGGAAAAAAAAAAGGGTAAAAACATTAATGGGAGAGTAAAAGGTTTAAAAGAGATTGTAATTGAAAAACTACAAAAATTTGAAACCGGTTCGCAAGCACCAACAAAGTTACCAAGTGTGGGACCAGTTTGCGAAGACCCGTGAAGAGTACGAAGACCACCTAGGTATGTAATTCTCTTATAATATCCATGTGAAAATCTTAGTTCTCTAAACTCTCTATTAATGTAGGCATATTTGAATTCGAGCTAACCTCTATGTCTCTCATCTATGATTAATGTTTACAGAATCAATTTATAGTAAATGAAAGAGCTACTAGAGGACCCTTAAAAACGTTGTTCTCATACTATTTTGTTTATGTGTAGGTGACCGAGAATGTGAAGGGAATCTGTTGGAAATTTAATTTGTAGAATATGGAGATAAATCACATGTCAATAATATTGTGACTCTTATTTATCTTACAAATGTTTGTAAGCTTAATTCTCTTTCTTGGAGGAATGACATGTGTTGCATTTGTTAGATAGTGTTATGTGTCTTCTAACGTTTCCCTATTTTGTAAATGTGATTGAGACCTGGAACTCTAACTAAATAGGTGCAATTGATGGCCACAATATTCTACATGTATAATGTTGTATTTTAAATTTATAACGTTAAGATATTAAAATGACCTCCAAATAAAATATGTTAATTGTGGAATCTTTAATATTGTATTGAAAATCACAAATTTACTAAAGTGTTGTATCTAATATTTTAGGAGGTCCCCGAGCGGCACTTGACAGTTTTTTCTTTAATCCCTAAATTTCTATGACAAATTCCCACAAAAGGACATCAAATTTATTGATTTTGGTGGAATGAGCCAGGAAAGAAACAAAAACTTTAATTTTTAGTTTTTACCCTTGGTTCTTAGTTTAGACTTTTTAAGTGACATATTCAGAAAATTTCATACACTTTGACCGCATGGATTGAAAGATTACAGTATTCGAAGTAGAAAAAATGATTCATTTTCTTCCTTCTATTGAGTGAATCAACTATCTGTAATTTCACTTTGTGTGAAGTTTTTGAACTACACATGGTCTAAATTTTCTACCATCATGTTGAGCATGATATTAGTTCCTTGTACACTAATTTTTAGAAGTAGAGAACCAGTGTGGCATGTTCAAAACAATTGTGCAAGGAGTGGAGGCTCAAGAATTGCTAATTTACATTATATTAGTTTGTGAACTTAATATGTTTTGGAATGAGAATCTAAATGGTCAATAAGAAATTGTGCACAACATCTTACAGTAGAGAAATTTAAATTGTATAAAAATTAAGATCTCTAATTCATATGTAGAAAACAAGAAGTTTTTTGGTACCTTGCCCAACAATGTCTGATATTATTTGAAATATATTTGACTTGGATTAGCATGCTTTTTTCAACTAAAGACAAGAATTAGTTTTTGACAATATGGAAGGAAATAATATTACTTGCTAGTATTGAAAATCTCACTTAAACAGAGTGTCCTCTAATATTTTTTGGGAGATGCCTGATGTGCCCGAGCTCGCCAAATTTTTCTTAAAGATGGCATAACTTTTGCATTGAACGTCTAATTTAGAAAAAAATTGTATTCACAAAAAGCTTTTGGTAATGTCCATATATAATAAAAATTTCAAAACATAATTTTCTAAATTGACATCGTTGGAATTTGTCCAAACCTTCAAGAGTCCCGCGAGTGAACTTTTGGAAATTTAGGGGTTTAGATGGCATAATCTTTTTTTTCCAAAGGTCAAATGAGAAAAAATAAATATTCCACGTATTTTTTGTTATCTTGCATCTCTATACAGAATTGCAAAAATTGCAAATATGAATTGCAACCATGAAAACGTGGCCAAGATTTGCAAAAGCCCACATCGGGACTTTTCCATCTAGGGGTTAAATAGATTTACGTTTAGACTATCATGTTTATGCATGAATATTAGAACATATAAATCATAGTACGTAAGTACGTATATGCATAAACATGATATGTGTTGACATTGTCCACACATTCATTTTTTTGATAAATTATGTAAATATCTAAACACTGATTAGCCCCTAAAAGCTCGTGACAATTTCACACAAAAAACACTTTAAAATTGTTGATTCTAGTGCAATGAGTAAGGAAGAAAACAAACCTTATATTAATCCTTTTGACCATAGGATCTCCATAAAGACTTACTAAGTAACATACTCACAAAATTTTATACACTTTGACCGCACGGATTGAAAGATTATAGTGTTTGAAGTCAAGAAAATGGTTCATTTTCATCCGTGTATGAGTATATCAGTAGACTTTGACTTCACTTGGTATTGAATTTTTGCTCTATTCAAGGTCTAAATCATTTACCATTGTGTTGAGCATGATGTTAGTATTGTATAAAACAATTTTTAGAGGTAGAGAATGGGTGTAGCATATTCAAAACAAGTATGCAAGGAGTGGAGGTTTAAAAATTGTTACTTCATAATTTGTTTTTGAGAATTTAATATGTTTTAGAATAATAGTCTAAACGGTCAATAAGAAGGTTTACACCACGTATCGTTGTAGAAAAAATAAAAAGTGAAAAATATGAAGATCTTTAGATTTTATGTAGAAAAGATGAAGTTTTTTTCTCTGCTTGCCCAAAATGTGTAAAAATGTTTCTTGAGTTGAAATATTTTTTTACATCAAAGACAAGAATTTTTTTTACATCTTCAAAGAAAGTAATATTCTTTACATGTATCTCAATGTCAATAGAAACTTCTAGCAAAATTTTGGAGCTTCCCGAAGTCCCCATTTTTAACTTTGAGTGGTACTAACTTTCAAACGATGAATCCAAAAATAATTAAAAAAATATCTCCATAGAGCTCTTATCAAGGAAAATCTAGTATATGTTGATGGCATCGCATATGCTGCATTGCAGATGCGCTAACAGGGTTTGGGCGGATATCTGAAGGATACAAGCGGATATCCCCAGGGTATGAAGAGGAAATCTCTTATATATAGTGCACGTCTTGAAGGCGCAGTCTTCCAGCCGCCAATTCTCTGTGTGTTGTCGTGGACACGCTCCTCCTGGCGTTGTCAACATTGCTCCGTGAGGTGTAGCAACATGAGTGACATGTGCGCCTGGATGTAGTAGGATTTCAGCGATTTGGAGTTGATGATTGTGGGAAGCTGTTTAGCGTTGTTAGATATTCTTGAAATTGTTAGCATCATTTCACCTTGGGTTTGTTTTAATGTTGTTGCGTATGAAATCAACGTGGTTGACTTATCCTTGTTGTGTGTCATGTGTTGCAGAGGGAAAGAGGTTTTGTTTGTAAAGTGGAGAGACCCAATATCCAACATGCCTCGACTTCAGTCTCACAGCGAGAAGCGGAAAGAAGTGCCGGTGCGTGCTCGTAGAAGTCTCAATGAGGAAGACAATGATTTGCTCCTAGGAATACACACGCCCGCAGCGGGAGAGCGTAGATCAAAGACTGGGGAGGACCGTAAGCGGCTCGTTGTAGTCAAAGGTAAGGCTCCGGCGCATCAAAAGTCATCTTAGCAGAAGAAGAGAAGGGCAATGGAGCTTGTCTCCGAGGACGAGGACAACAAGATCAATTGCTCTAAGGAAGGCAAATATAGCGGGGACCTTAGGGAACAATCGTGGAAGTAGGTTTCCAATGTCCATCTCTATGAATATTGGGTTTGAAAGATACGCATGTTGATGTTGGTTAGTATAGGACTTGTTGTAATTAGCATATGTGCGTTATATTTGACGTTAGTAGGGTGTCTAAAGTGACGTCTATTGGGAGATGTTCTCGTTCACCATGACGGCAAGGGACATATGACTTTTTCATTCAAACAGGTCTACGTTACATTAGATGTCGAAGGCGTTTGTATTCTGTTACGATTGACGTCTGTTGTAAAAAAGATTGTTTTCCTTGATGTCAATAGGTTAATATATTAAAAAATAAGTATATGTTTTGCAAGTACTAGGATTTGATGTATAGTGCAGGCCATGAGCAGGTGCAGAACTTCAGTTACTCTTCAATACCTCGAATCCCTAAATCCCTATTGAAGCTGTACGTCCCATACCTAAAAGAGGCGGTTTAGGTGTTATGAGGAAACCAATTGAAGTAGACGGCGAGGGGCAACCCTTTGGATCCATGAAGTTGGCCTTTGCCAACGATGTGGAGAAACACGCAAAGGACCTTGACCCTAGGGTTGGCTGGGAGAAACAACCAAGGCATTTGAGGAGAAATTTATTTAAAAGAGTATACACAGGTATGCAAAAAACTGAGCCCCTTGTTTTTTTCAATAGTTCGGTTTGATGATTATTGGCTATGGCAAATGTATGATAAAAGAGGGCATAATAAGATTGTTATGAGCCTCATGTATGTGATTTGTTTCAGATTGGGAGGTGTGCGGCAATTGTGACAGAGTGATCGAGAAATTTCTGGGCCCAATTATAACAAAAGGCCTCATTATTTTGCGATTTAGGATCAATCAGTTGATTGATGGAAAGAAGCCCAGACTGGAAGATGTGAATAAGGAGTATTGAGATGGTATAGTGGCTGAGCGCAACACTCAAAGTGCTCAAGCAAGATCAGCTCACATGCGTTCAATTTCAAAGGGTAAGGCGTCAACAACGGCAGAGTTGCGAGCCATCAAGAGGGAGGTCGTTTCACGATTGGTAAGCATGAGAATGCATTGTTGTCTGAACCGTTCCCTACATGTTTATTTTATAACTATGTTAGAGGATATATTCTCGCATGTGTTGTATAGAACATGTGTTGTCTACTAACCACGTTAATATGTACATAAACTTACAGGTGTTTCTTGTTTACTACACTAGAAAAGGTTACACGTAATTAGGTCATTGTCACATGTTTTATTTTATATTAACAAATGAGGTAGTGTCATCCTTCCTTTATGCGAATGTTTGTGCCCTGTCACGTAGACCATGGTGTTAAGCAGGGCACGGTTTGATGCCGAGGTAGATGCGGAAGTGGCAAAGAATTCCAGCGGCAGTAAGAAGAGAAGCGCAAGGTCTGCCCTGATTACGGAAAAGATGTTGAGGAGGTATGTAGTCGTGTTGCTGAGTTGGAGAGTAGCCTCGCACGTATGGAGGAAAATGTAAATGCGTCCAATATACGTATGGAAGATATGATGCGACAAGTTCTTCACAATCACGGAATGAAACAAGCGATGGTGTTGGAGAAGATGACTGAGCCGTCATCATCAACGAAGGTGGTGGAAACGTCTACGTTGACGTCAACCACGACGGAGGTAGAGGCAACGATATTGGAAATCCTTCTACCGCAGCTGAAGACCGTGGCCCCCCCCCGTTGAAACATAGTCTGGAAGAGCTCCTGTTGCCGTCATCGTCATTGAGGAGACCACAAAAGACCTATCCAAGTCTCATGAGGTTTCACCCGACAATGATTGCTTGAAGAGGCAAATGGAATTGGAGGACGTGTACTCCATGGAACTTAAGGATGTATATCAAGCTGTGAGTACGGGCAATGAAGTGGTGGTTGAAGAGAACATGAAGGAGCAAGAGGGGATTGAACGACTTTCTAGCAATCAGGCAGACCTCCAGGTACGCACAAAGTCCATTTATCCTTCTTTGAAAATTCCTTGAGTCCTCTTGCCGTTGAAGATGATGTACTTTGCGACGTCAACACGTTAGACAGGACATCTTCACGTCAGTTGTGACGTCTTGGTTGACATCACAAATAACATAGTGTTATGTCATTGAAGACGAGGGCAATTCCTTTAATTTACATGGAGCGTTGTAGATGAATTGTAGATTGTCATTTGTAGTTTAATATGTCATCCCTATGAGCTTTAGCAGGAAGCCACTGAAGCACAAGGTGAGCCATTAACCCGCCCACGACGTGCTATAAAGACAACAAAATAGAGGGCTTCTGCGGGCGGAAGCAATGGCTCGACACCAAAGCGAGCAAATCTACCGAAGCCCCCACAGGTTTTGTCAAAGCTAATAAGTCTCCTTATTTTTGAAGGGGGGGTTTCTTTTATTTTCAATACAAATGGTAGTAAGCTTGTCAATGTCAAATGTGCTAAAGTTTAAATTCACATACATAGTGCTCTTCTGGAATATAATAGCGCATTCTATGAAACTAACCCTGTGAAAATGGCTACATAATCGTGCAGGCTCCGAGCGGCACAGAAACGTAGGCCATTAAAAAGTAGTGATGTGGCGTTGCTTCCATGACTTTATTGACGTCACAGCGTACCAACAGTGTTTTTTGGGATGTTTGAAAAAACATCTTCCATTTTCTTTTGTGTTAGATGAGATATGCTTAATATGTTATAGTTGGATTTAGTAGAACATGAGGATGTATTGCTTCTGATTGTTATAGACGACAAATACAACAACAGTGTTGCCGGGTTCATCACTGTGCATGTTATTGGAAATGTCAAAGCCAACAACCCATGTTGATGGCATGTTCATCTTTCACATTCACGCTAACATCCTGCCTTGTCTATACTCATGTTTAGTCCTCGCTAAAGCGGACACCAAATATTTAGCCATACTTGTTGTGGATGTTACAGTAAACACTGAAATAAACAAAGAGAATGCGCAAGTGGACATGGACTCCAGCATGGCAAATGTAAATGTGAACATATTGCTGGACGGGTTCTTGACGTTCAGCAGCAGCTCTCAATGTTTGATGTGGTGTTGTAAGAAACGCGCCATCATTAAGGTAAACATATTCCATAACAGAGACATGTTCGACTTAACGTCAATTCTAACAACCCTGGGTGGAGATAAAATGCCCAAAAATTAATGACGTCAGCTGATGTAGACTGTACATGTCATGCCAAGGGGATCCACGTCAGGAAAGTAAAAAATTTCACGCCATTGCCCGGTCAAATTGATGTTGGATGAAAAAAAGTCCCACGTGGCAACATCTAACAAAATCATTGCTTATGTGGACATGTCCATCCGTCCACGTGGAGCCTTTTTCAAAGCAATTTAGACCTCGTTCTTTTGGACGTCATGATGTTGACAACCCCAAATCACCCGTCTCATGGAAAATTTTGCATGTTTTTTGCCTGTCTAGGTAGACGGATTTTAGGTGACATCAACATCAATGTCAGAGTATTTTTTTTTTGACATTCATTCGTGTTTGACGACGCGTTACGTAAAACACGAGTTTCTTATAGTGCTAGCATTGGCACTGACACCTCTTGAGAGACTTGTGAAGGAGAGTCCTCAATCAACAAATCTAAAAGGCCACCGACAGGAGGAGCCATGTCTGCGAAAACCTAAATGAGAGAGTGGAGACGGTGAGGGAGAAAACAAAAGAATGGTGAAGGAGGTACAGAAAGAACGGTGAAGGAGGTACGGAAAGAGAGATGAGGGTGAAGGTGGAAAGGTAAAAAACTGTGGATAGTGTGGATAGAGTACTTTTGGAACTTATCAAAAGTGAAAATTGCAGGCTGGTTTACCCGTTGCGGACGGACGAGGGTGCGAACCCGATGAGATGTATGCCATTAAGTCCATCAGTCTCGGTGTTATGGCGACTTAAATCAATGTACCTACGTTGGAGAAGTGTAATTAGTGGGTGGGTGGGGAGGATTGTATAAGAGAGGGTTCAGGGCTGCAGCAATCCATATGTTTTGTCTTTCAACCATAAGTCTTGTTAGGCCATAGCCACGGTGGAGAGAGAGGAGATGGCTTTTGGAAGTAGAAAGAGGGAGAGGGAAGTCTCTGATTCGGTAGATAGGAGAGTTTCACGAAGGATGGTGAGCGAGGCTCAGGGTTCGGAGAAGGGAAGACTGCTTTTTTTACAAGTCGAGTACTGAAGGGCGATCTGTTCCGATCGGCGTGTTCTGGACGAATTGGAGGATGACGCTGAGAGCAAGTTTGTTCAAGAGGAGGACTACGGCATCGACTGTAATGCGGAGGACGAGAAGCAGATCGACTCCGATGTGGAAGAGACCCTTGATGGAGCTGCTTCGGTTGAAGAAGAGGAGGAGGACGACCCTTGGTATGAAGACGAGGAGTAATCTTCTTCGGATGGCGGCTGCAGCCCATTTCAAACTGGGTGTGACACAGGGTCTGATGTCGATTCGGACATGTACGCACCGGCTCACTGGAAGGATCTTTAGAGCTCTTCAGAGAGGTAGTGCAAGGATAGAATTTGTTGTTAGATCCACGAATTTTGCTGAGACCAGTCACTGCTTTTTCCTACATTTGGTCTTGTATCAAACGCTTTTGTAAAGAGACTTCATTCCAGAGTAGCATTGTCCTTTTTGAACAGCCGAGCAATTATTTTTTTAGTACTTTGTTTTCGACCGGATATCTCTGGATGTCTGAACGGCATTCCTTGCATGTCAATGCTTCAAGCTCTGAAATGCACTGTACTCATCTTCTACACGATATTACCACAGAAATGTACAGTACACCATATTACATGGTAGTTTTATAAACGTGTTAGCTTGAAGTTGTTATCATTTTGTCGATCACGACGAACGAAATTTCACGCTTGTTTTATCACTATATTCGATTCGTATTGTATCACTGAAACCATCCGGAGATATCCGGCTGAATGATTAAAATAAATTAATTGGGTATCCCTTTCATATTCTTTGGTGCGACTATTTTACGAGACTAAAATCCTTCTTCCTTATTTCTGGACTTTGCAAAGTCCAGAAATAGTTAAATACAGCATAATGGAATTCTGTTGGAGTTTTTGGGTGAAATCAACCGTACAGGAGATGAGGCAAGATCCTTTACCCGAGCCCAATGGAGATAGCATCCGGGCTTGTCCGGATAGATGGACCATGGGAAGGTGGCAAGAGGTGTACGGCTTTCCACGACAAGGGGCGGGATGGACAAGTACGAAGAAGGAGGAGTATGCCAAGAGGAGGTTCGGCAACAAGGACGCCAAGAATGGTTACGCGGTACAAGATTGCGCGGACCCCCGCGCCAGGAGGATCTTTGCATTCCTCGTACCAATCTTACACCCCGAGAAACCTACCCGAGTGACGGTTACTCTCGCTAACACCGTGTATGGCTCCTACCTTGGCGAGAGAGTGGTGAATTGGGCCATCATCGTGAAGGATGTGGTGATTCGTTTGACCAGGAGCATTCACAATGTCAAGCGTGCACCCCCCTGCCCATTTCTGATCCACCTATATCACCATTTCAAGGAGACAACTCCGGAGGAGGACATGGCATACGGAACGCAACTGATGATGAAGAAGTTTGAAGGGACAGAATCAGAATCCGAACCGGGGTCTAAAGGAGGGAGCACCTCATCACAGTCAGGAGAGGAGATTGTACCACCCCCCGAACGCCAGAGACAAAGACAAGGAGGAGCCCCATCCACCCGCACCCGCGTAGCCATACGCGCTGCAGCCACCGGACCAGCACAACTTGGAGGAAAGTCTTACCCGGCCTCCGAGCTACTCGAGGCCATTCGCGTATGTGTGGAAGACTCGGATAGGACCTTGGGACAAGCGAGCAGCTTGGTGGGTAACCCTCCACATGAAGGGTTGATCGTTGCAATCAAGGAGAAGGTCGGAGGAGCTGGCGATCTTCGCCTCATGGAGCAGAAGGTTAACTGACTAACCCTTGAGGTGACAAAGGTAACGAGTCGAGCGTTGGAGGCAGAGAGAAGTTGCAAGGCGGCTCTTCTCCAAGCCAATGCCTCGGCGTCAGCGTTACAGCAAGTAGACGAAGCATTACGTTTCCCCGCAGATGTGGTACTTAAAGCCAAGATGTTCGATGCTCGATTGGAGAGGGATGACCACATCTCCAACAAGTGGGTGATTGCCTTCGTGATGGAGCAAACCGTGAAGGTTGAGGCGGCTTATGCCAACATGCGGTTATTGGTGAGTAATCTCACTCATATTCTACCCAAGTTTGTGGAAGATTCCGACAGTTCCGGCAAGGATGAAGACTCGGGTTCGGAGACCAACCCGGAGGAGCGTTACCTCGGCAATCATGGCCCACGGAAGGAGAAGGAAGTGGTGGACCTTGACAGCCCGGATCTGCCCCCTCCACTCGTGAGTTCGAGGGTCCCGACAGGACCATTCCCTTCGGAGGTCCCCGCACCGATGCAGAGCGGTTGGAAGGAACGACCGGGGGTTGCGATGGAGCCCCCACTTCCCGTGCATCCGCGCCAGCTGCCAATCGGTGATTCCCCGTCACTACGCCTATTGTGGCCCCTTTGCAGAGCGGGCTTCACATTGTAAAGACCGCAAGTGAGAGCTCCTCTTACTTGTACACTCCAGGACAGATATCCGGCCAGGATATCATCATGGGCACCCCGAGTCAGGCATCGGCCCCTCCGACACGATCCGGGCCACATCCGGGCATGACTACCGTGTCAATCACCCCGGATGGCCCGGATTCCTCTTTGCCTTTGAGGGAAACCTCGTTGAGGGCGACGCTTGGCCAACCCACCCCTTCCACCGATGTGTTTGCGCCATTGGTGGCACTTGCAGCAGCCGCGCCCACCCCGACTTCAAGCCGGAGTTCCAAGAAGCGCAAGAGGAGGGAGGAGCGGAAGAGACTCGAGGATCTGGCCCGAAAGTAGGTCAGGATCTTGGTTTGTAGGTCACTGTTCAGTCCGGGATTTGGCCCCCGGTTGACTTTGGTTTTGACTTGGTTTTGCCTTGGGTTTTGTGTAATAAGTGACCTCTGACGGTGCACGTCGTGTGTAGTGGCAGCACCGCCACCAAGAGTTTAGGGTGTCACCGGTTTTAGTTAGAAGGTATCGTTTGAGTTTGGACTCTTATGTGAGTCCTTCGCAGTATAAGAGAGGAGTCTCGTGGCCTCTCTCTTCACTGCTTGATGTGTGTACTTGCTTTCAGTTTAATTCTAAACCTACGCTCTCAGAAAACCTTCGACGGTTGGAGAGGTCGGATTCTATATGACTGTGAGTACCATCTCAAGTAGTCCACTCTTCAAGTCCATACTAACCGTCGAGTCATTGTTTCCTTGTTCCATCAAGTAGATTAGTCGTGGTGGATGGGAATAACAGGTGAGATGGTTAGATGATTAGTTGGGCGTGACTCTAACTCTGACCCCTTGTGATTGTTTCCTTGTTCCCTCAAGTAGATTAGCCGTGGTGGAGGGGAATAACAGGTGAGATTAGAAGTGGTTAGGGGAGGAGGAGGGGGGAGTGACGGGTGTGGAAGGAGTCTTGATATGTCTTGTGTGACCGGTCGGCGGCAGTATGTCATCGATTGTGAAGATGTACTCTAGATCCCAGACGCATCAACCTTTGGTCGGATAGGTTGATCCATAGGAGCACTACACACCATTAACCCTTCGTGTTGAGGACGGAGTAGACTAGTTTGACCTAAGGGCAGTAAGTCCAGACCAACTCTAACAGCTCGGATTATCTTGAGAGAAGAAAGGAGATCCAACTAACCCCTTTGCGAGGTGACCATCGGAGTAATAGGAGGAGGACTTTGTTCCCTGAAGAAAAGGAGTGGGAATCGGGTACCCGGGGCTAATAGCTAGGCGATCCCACGACGTACTATTCCTTTAGCTGATTCTGAGGTGAAGGAAGGTCTAACAGCTCGAAGGGTGGGTACGCCACGTACGTGCCACAAGAGTAAGTGTTAGTCCTTAAGGCCCAAGCCTTATTCCCTCTTGTGGGGGGAACCCAGTGATACCACAACCATCCCAAGTTAGTGTGTAGGAGTGATTGGAGAAACTGTGAGGAAGAAGTAACGTTTACTAAAACTTGTTTGAGTCCGTGAACCGTCGTTCATGGTGGTAAAACACTCTCCGGATACGCAAGTATCCGGATGTCTATAATGTATATAGTTGTAAAGTCCATGTGTGATCCGGGCCATGTACGATCCGGGCCATGTGTAATTCGGGCCATGTGCAATCCGGGCCATGTACGATCCGGGCCATGTGGAATCCGGGCCATGTGCAATCCGGGCCATGTACGATCCGGGCCATGTACGATCCGGGCCATGTGCAATCCGGGCCATGTACGATCCGGGCCATGTACAATCCGGGCCATGTACGATCCGGGCCATGTGCAATCTGGGCCATGTAAACTTGTAAAATACTTGGGGGGGGGCGGTTTGTGTAATCAACGCTCACCCCTTGTAATCTAAACCTTTCTCTCCTTTCTTTTGATGTATATATTGTATAGTTGACATTGTACAGATCATGGTTTGTTATTAGCCGTTGTAGTTCTCGGTGACTCTTTGTGGGAACGATTACCTAAAGGGTATCTTTGTGTTAAGATGTGAATACTTGCCAACGCGTACTACGACACCCTCCCCTATTGTTAACGTCCCTTTACCCCAGTCATCTTTAGCTTTGGCTAAAAATAACCAAGGTCTACCAAGGAGAATAGGGTAGGTTGATATGGACTCAATTACTTTAAACACAATATAATCAACTTTATAGTCAATCCCACCAATTATGGTATTTAATTGCAACAATTTACCCAATGGTTTCACTCCGCTTTGGTCTGCCATTCTTAGGATAATAGGAGTACGTACTATATTAGTTATACCCAACTCTTCCATAGTCTTAACATTCATAAGGATAACACTACTTCCACTATCAATTTGGACTCCATCAACTAAAGTTCCATCTATAATGACATCAACTGTGGGTGCGTCAGGATCAAAAGAGATATCATGGACACTTACAATCTTAGGTTGAGGTTTGCTTGTCTCTTTGTTTGTTTTTGGTTTAGTTTTCTTAACATTGTTGTCCTCAACTATTTTGGCTCTTTTTCTTATTAAAGAGGATGTTAATTCATTCCTACAAGATGGTGACAAAGCAAGTAACTGTCTTAAAGAAATCTCAGGTTGCAATCTATCCAAATCTGTAAGGATGTCATAAAGATTCATCCCAACAGCTAATCTCATTATTCTATTATGCTTTCTTTTTTTCAATATCACTGATGGTTCTTTAACAATGGTCTTTGAAGGTCTATAAAAAGTAAGTTGTTCCAACGGCTTTGTTGAAATACTTGATTTATCTTTTGGTGGAGATACATCTTTTGGTTGTATAGGCTCTTGCTTATACAATTTTGCAACAACAAATGTGAGGATCTCTCTCCTTTTGCAAAGGAATTTTTCAGAGTCTTCTTCTTGTGTGGTCGCAGTACGTTCCACCACAGGGGGCCTTGCACTTTTGTTCGTACAAGGTGTAGACAAATACGCTAGGGACGTGGCCCTCGGATTCCAAAGGCAACCTAGGCTGCAAGGTGAAGCTTGGAATCATCGACTTCGGGAACATCCCTGGTTTCTCTAGGAAGGCAAGGTCAACGTTGGAAAAGTTGTTCTTCGACGAGTTCATGACGGTGTTCACATCGAAAGGGCAACCCTCCCTCACCGACCTTCCAACTTGGCTATTCATTTGCGGCGACATGCAATCCAATCTTCAAGAGGAGGCGTTTGTAGAGAGCCCTTTGTTGTGCCATGGGTAAGATGTGCAGCAGTCGACCTATGTTCCTTCCAAGAACAAATGCTTGGGGGAATTCGCCCCAAAGAGCAACAATGCTCAAGATCCTATTGGCCTCCTCTTCCTCTTCAAAAAAGAACTCACGCATATCTCAGCAGTGAAAAAGACCTACTCCGCTCCGGAGCATGTGCTGCACACAAAGCTTCGCAAGTACAACAAGCTGGCGTACTTAGTGAACATGAACGAGCTCAGAATGGAGTTCTTCATCAAGGTCCTGGAACTCTTCTACAAGAGGGGGGGAGGCAGTTGTCCAGCTATTTGGCCGGACTAAATTACTAACGGTGAACGTGGTAAGTTTACTTGTAGTTTAGCTTGAGTCGAGCTAAACTGTAGATTCCTTGATGACTTGTGCATGAATTGTTTCAGAGAAGACCTTCTATTTGTAAAGTAGCACTTTAGCTCAAGTCGTACTAAAGTACCGGCTTAGACTTGTATGCTTTTGTATGGATGACAACAATTGCATCGTATACCTTGAAGTTTAAATTGCTAACTTTTGATATCTGTGTGCCACAACCTTCACTTTAGCTCAATTCGATCTAAAATATAACTTAACCAATCTATTGGTGTGCAGATGTTGCATCAGGAGGCATTCTGCATCTCGCACAATACCGATGAATCGGCCCTCGACGACGCCGTAGAGTTCGCGTTGATGTTGGATCGGGCCGATTTCGTTGTTGGTACATATCACGTCAACAGGGAGATCTTCCCTGAGCTTGGCAAGGCCGTTGCCAAGGTGAAGGGAAAAGCGACTGTTGATCTCATCGATGAAGAGGAAGATGTGGACCCGAGCCTCATGGATGTGTGCCCAAGCTTGAGCACGACCACTGCGGGCGATGAATCCCCTGACAACTTCGATGACGCCACTCCGTCGGAGTTTCAGAGTGGCTCTCAATCAGAAGCACGGGACACAATCGGTTCCTCGCGGTAGCGACTCGAGTTCCCAGAGTAGGATTCGCTGGATAATTTGAACATGCCTCATTTAGCTCCCACCTTAGGCGGGTCATCCGCTCGGCCCGCGGCCAAGAGGAAGAAGTTCGCCAACGCGAGCGGCCGCTCTCTATTGGCTTCGGCAAGCAGTGCTCAGGACGATAGCAGGTTGATCACCCTCCAGAAGAAGCTCGAAGAGGAGGCCACCTAGTAGAGGTTGTTGGAGCAGCGGCTGACGGAGCAAGACGAGGAGCTCAAGAGCGTGTAGCTGAGGCGTGACAAAGAGATGAAGAGGGACCAAGAGTAGAGGCATGCCGACATGATGCTCTTGTTGGAGAGATTGATGGCGGCTAAGGTACCTGCTATTGTCACGACACCGCCAGCAATTTATGCTGCAACCTCCCAGCCCTCCCTCTCAGCGAAAGAAAGGACAGGGAGTTAGTGCTGCGATTCACTGATGCCGTCTCCGGCGGGTATCACCCCCGTCTCCATGGGGCCTAATCGCTTCATGTTCCTCCATCCTCGTCGAACCCCCCTCCTTCCCCTCCGAAGTCGCCCGCTCGGTCCTTATCTATCGAAGATGTCTCCAGCTAATCGTCAGGTTAGTGTAATGTAGTTGCCGGTGTAAATAGGCAGAACATTTTGTAAATGTCCAATTTTGTACTCCCATTTTCCTTGTTAATATTACAGTGCTTAGCGAGCACTTTAGCTCGTCTCAAGCTAAATTGCTTGACATCTGACGACTCTGCCTTGTATCACAGTCCTATGTGTGCATGAGCTGATAGTTTAAAGTTGTTGAATTTTCCAGATCTAAGTTTTCGTAATGACGCGATTGTTCACCCAGTCATAGAAGAGGTCGTCCTAAGTGTAGTCCTAGTCCTAGAAGAGGTCGTCCAAGCTTCAGCCCTGCTTGTAGAAGAGATCAATCTTAATTCTGTTGTCCCAAAGCCTCCTCTTCTTGTCCCGGAACCGAGCCCCCAAATGGTTGGGGGGCACTTGGAACCCCTAAGCAACATGCAGGGTTCGTTAGGATCGATGGGGGCCCGAGACGAATTCCTGCAAGATGATGAAGTTCTCAAGGTATTCTTCTAACACTTTCCACTCTCTACTCTCCCCATGACGCCTCCCCCCCGTTTGCCTCTTTTGTTTCACGTTTTGTTGCCCTGCCGTTGTTAATGAATCTTTAGTAATATTGTTCGTTCTCCTGGCATTTTTGAACGAGGTTTGCAAGGCATCAATAAGTGGTGCCAATACTCTAGAAGAAATACCTAGAGTCCTATCAAATTTTGAGGGCAGGTGGTTGAATGTTGTGCTGGATATCAATGGGATTCTATGCACATGTAAGCCTACGTGGCAAGCCAGGGAGTTCAAGAACTTTGACTCGTCTATATACTCGGCTTTGCTGCCGACCGAAGTAGGCCCTAAACTAGTCCGAGTGTGCCCACGTTGTGCTGAATTCCTCACGAAGTTGTCTAAGTTTGCCATCATCACGATCTGAAGTTCAATGATGACATCTACAACCTCGCAGATAGCATTGTCCTTTGTACCGTCTCAGAATCTTTGGTCAGGAGAATTGCGATAGGGTTCTGTCGTAGCACGTGTTGGCAAGTATTCACATCTTAATACAAAGATATCCTAAGGTATTCGTTCCCACAGAGAATCACCAAGAACTACAATGACTAACAACAGTCCTAAAACTATTCAATGCTAAACATACCACAATAGATACATAATAAGAAAGAAAAGAAAGGTTAGACCATACGGTTTAGTCTTATCTACAACCACCCTTCCCCTTTACCGTAAGGGAAGGGCTTACCTCCTTGGGCGGAAACCCACGGCGGATACCCACGGCGGAAACCCACGGCGGAAACCCACGGCAGAAACCCACGGCGGACACCCACGGCGGATACCCACTTAGTCCTTGTGGAGGAACGACTATACACCCATGTATACTATGGACATCCGGAGATCATGAGCATCCGGAGGGGGTATATCACCACGGACGATTGCTCTGTGGACTCGTAGAGATTTTGGGGTTTGACACATGTAACGACTATCCTTCCTTTCTCCTTCTCTGTCGACTCCTACTTCTAACTTGGGATGGTTGTGGTTTCAGTGTATTTCCCCCATAAGGGGAGTAAGGCCCTTGGCCTCTAGGACTTGTGTAATTCTCGGGGCGGCCACGTAGTTTTACCTACCTATCATCTAAATTAGTAGTCCTTCCTTCACCTCGACATGGCTAAAAGAGCTTTATCTAGGGGGTCCGCATAGACATCCGCACAAGGGACCATTGACTCTACTCCTTTCCTTCAAAGAACAACATCCTTCCTTCCTCACCTCCAATAGACATCCGCACAAAGGAGATTAGTTAGCTTTCCTTCCTTCTCTCAAGGTAACCCAAGTCGTTAGAGTAAGTCCTAGTTATATCCGCATAGACATCTGCACAAGGGATCTAACCAGGTCCTATTCAATCTTTAACACATGGTTTTTGGTTCAGTCCTCACCAATAGACATCCGCACAAAGGAAAAGACTGAGACTAGACTTAATGTTTTTGAGGTAAGGTAATGCTCCTTATGACTCAACCATCCGACCAAAGGTTAATGTAGCAGGAATCTAACTACACCCTCATAACCGGCTACATCCGCAACTGATAGGTCACACAAGGCGCACCGAGACTCCTCCCTCACCAGTCACTCCCCCCTTGTCCTTCCCTGAACACTCACAATCTCACCTATTATTTCCATCCACCCGGACTAACTCTACTTGATGGAACAAGGAAACAATTGTATGTGTCAGAGTTAGAGTCACGTCCGACTAACCCCCTAACCATCTCACCTGTTATTCCCATCCACACAACTAGCTCTACTTGATGGAACAAGGAAACGATGACTTCGAAGGTTAGTTCAGACTTTGAGGAGTGGACTACTTGAAATGGCACTCACAATCATGTACGCAATCCGAGCTCTCCAACCGTGGAAGGTTTTCTGAGAGCGTAGATTTAGAATTAAAACTGAAAGCAAATACACACAACAAGCAGTGAAGAGAGGTGCCAAGAGGCTCCCCACTTATACTGTAGCAAACACATACTAACGTCCAAAGCAAGAGATGCCATCTAACTAAACATGGTGGCATTAACTACCCTTGACGGCACGGCCGTCATCCCACCAACTCAACACGCCAAGTCAAAAGGCATCTAAACACAACTTCCAAGGCAAACCAAGTCAAAATCCAAAGTTAAACCGGGGCCTAGTCCGCGAATGTACAGTGACCTACCAACTAAGATACTGACCCTACTGCCGGGTCGACTCCTCAAGACTTCTCTTCTCTTCCTTCCTCTTCCGCTTCTTGGCACTCCAGCTCAAGGTCGACTTGGATGCGGCCTTCGCAAGAGTCGCCAAGGGAAATAGCAAATCTGCGGACAACGAGGAAGCCGGTCCGGACACGGACGCACGAGGGAGGGTCTCCCTCGAAGTCAAAGAGGCTTCCGGGCCACCTGGAGTGAGTAACACGGAAGTAATGCTCGGGTGAAGCTCGGGTCGAGTCGGGAAGGCAGGTACCGAGCTTGGAGTCGCGGTGAAGACCTCCGCAGCGATGGGTCCGGACTAGTCCTTCGTGGATACCGGAAGGTGCAAGTAAGCGGAGCTCTCACTCGTGGACCTCCCCGGGTGAGATACACTCTACAAAGGCGCCACGATTGGCGTGTCGCGAACGGAGTCTCCAAGAGGGAGAGTGTGGGGACCAACCCTGGATGAAGGCTCCCTCGTGACACCCGTGTCCTCCTTCCAACCGCTCTGTGCTTGAGTGGTGATCTCCGAAGGGGAAGGGCATGCAGCAACTCCCATCACTGGAGCTCGTGGTGGAAGGTCTGGGCTATCAAGATCAACCACCTCCTTCGACCTGTCTTGGCCACCCAAACCTTGCCCACCCGAGTCCGTATCTGATCCCAAATCTGCATCCTTGCCCAAACTGTCAAGATCCTCCTCAACCTTGGGGAGGATGTGGGTGAGGTTGCCCACCAACACCCTCATGTTAGCATAAGCCTCCTCCAACTTAACGGTCTGCTCCACCATGAAAGCAATCACCCGTTTGCTGGAGATGTGGCCATCTCTCTCCAGCTTGGCATCGAATATCTTAGCCTTTGCAACCGCATCCGCTGGGAAGTGCAACGCGTCCTCCACCTACTGTAAAGTTGCCGCCGAGGCATTGGCTTGCAGGAGAGCCTCCCTGCAAGTCCCCTCTGCCTCCAATGCTCGACTCTTCATCTTCGTCACGTCCAAGGTGAGCCGGTGGACCCTCTGCTCCATGATGCGGAGGTCACCCGCCCCTCCAACTCTCTCCTTGACCGCAGCGATCAATCCCTCACGTAGAGGGTTGCCCACCAAACCGCTAACGTCTTCCAAAATCCTATCCACGTCATCCACATACACTTGAAGGGCCTCTATCAATTTAGAGGCCGAGTAAGTCTTACCTCCGAGTTGTGCTGGTCCAGTTGCTGCAGCACGGATGGCTGCACGGGTCCTAGTGGCAAGAGCTTCTCCTTGCCTCTGCCTCTGGCGCTTGGGCGGTGGTAGCGCCTCCTCTTCTGACTGCGATGCACTGCTCCCTCCTTCAGATCCTGGCTCAGGCTCCGACTCGGTCCCCTCGAACTTCTTCAACATGAACTGGGTCCCATACGCGATGTCCTCCTTAGGAGTGGTCTCCATGAAGTGGTGGTAGAGATGGATCAAGAAGGGACAGAGGGGGGATCGCTTGGCGTTGTTGATGCCCTTCACCAACCTGAGCACTATCTCTCTGACGATGATGGCCCAATTCACCATCCTCTCTCTCAAAAAGGAACCATACACGGTGTTGGCAAGGGTGACCGTGATTTGGGAGGCCTTCTCGGGGTGCAGGATGGGCACGAGGAAGGCAAAGACCCGTTTAGCCCGCGGGTCAGAGCAATCGTGCAATGAGTAGCCGTTCTTGGCATCCTTCGTGCTGAAACATCCCTTGGCGTACTCCTCCTTCCTCAAACTGGTCCATCCTCCTCCTTGTCGTGGGAACTCATATACCTCTTGCCACCTATCCATGGTCCACCTATCGGGACAAGCACGGTTGTTGTCCCCTCCGGTTTAGGTAGTGGGTTCCTCCGCATCTCCTCTACGGTAGAATCAACACAAAAAATCCAACAAAACTCAAGAAGGGAGAGGCAACCCATGCGTAGGAGGTCCTCCTAGAGCTCCGTGAGCTCAAGAGGATCCTTGGAGATGGCCAGGAAAATGGCCATGTGTGAGGAGGTCCGGTCGCCATCTTTTGCGATGAGGTGGGGTGTACCTGGCTCCACCTCGCTCGGGTTTTCCTCTTGCACGAGAGGTCCGTCTCGCGGTTCCGCCGCCCCTCCCCGGCGCCTTGCTCTCAGCCGCCTGGCCTGCTCCATTGCTCTCCGGGAGGTCCGCCTCGTCCTTCCGCCTCCTTGCTGCAGTCTTGCTCTTCGGGAGGTCCGCCTCGTCCTTCCGCCTCCTTGCTGTAGTCTTGCTCCTTTAGAGGTCCGCCTCGTCCCTTTGCCTCCTTACTGCAACAGTGTTCTCCCACAGTCCGCCCCCGTGGTCCGCCTTGCGAGTCCGCCGTCTTGGGCTGGGTGTGTTGGAGAGGTCCTCCTCGCGCTTCCGACATCCTACTACAGCGGTGCTCCTTCACAGTCCGCCCTCGTGGTCTGTCTTAAACTCCCGCCTTGCCCTGTAGTCTTGCTCTCGGGAGGTCTGCCTAGCGGTTCCGCCGTCTTGGACTGGGGTGAGTCGGAGAGGTCCGCCCTGTGCTTCCGTCTTCTTGCACTGTGGGGAGTCGGAGAGGTCCGCCTTGTGCTTCCGCCGTCTTACTGTAGCGGTACTTGCATACAGTCCACCCTCGTGGTTCACCTCGCGTTTCCGCCGTCTTGGGTTGGGTGTGTCAGAGAGGTCCTCCTCGCACTTCCGACACCCTACTGCAGCGGTGTTCCCTCACAGTCCGCCCTCGTGGTCTGCCTTGAGCTCCCGCCTTGCCCTACAGTCTTGCCCTCGGGAGGTTTGACTAGCGGTTCCGCCTGTCGGACTGTGGGGAGTCGGAGACGTTTGCCTCGTGCTTCCGCCCTACTGAAACAATGCTCTCCCAAAGTCCGCCCTCTATTGCAGGGGTGCTTTCACACAGTCCGCCCTCGTGTTTCGTTGGGGTCGGCCTTCGGGCTTGGGCTTTGCAGTTACGGTCCGCCTTCGGGCTCGTGCCTCGCTTTTACGGTCCCACCCTCGTATTACCGGGGCCCGCCCTTCCTTGTATGGCTACGTTCCTAGATTCCGCCCTCGGGGCCCATGATGTCCGCCCTTGGTGGGAACTGACGGGTGCTGGTGGATTCCACCCTTGCGCTCATGAGGTCCGCCTCAGTGGAAGCTGCAGGGCGTCATGAGGTCCGCCCTCGCCCTCCTGAGGCCCGCCTTGGTATGCCGTCAATTCACTAGCTTGGGGGGCTTAATTGCCTCCGGTTGAGGTGATTCGGTTCTCCCAGGGCTTAAGTGAGTTTTTAAGATTAGGCTTTAGGCTTAGCTCCGGGATCTCCGTTATCCCTAGTAAGGCTATTAAAATAATCCCTTCTTCGTTCTTCCCTAATTCTACTTAGAGGTTATTCCTAGTTTAGAATAATATCCAAACTTAACCGTTTGGTTTAACTCTAACACCCTAGACTACTTAAATAACTTTTTTTTGAAAAATCGTGGTAAGGCAGGTTCCCGATCGTAGAGTTGATACCAGAACAATCTACATAAAGGAATTTGGCACTCAAAAGGAGGTCTTCTTGAAGACATTATCTAACCATCTCTTCAATTGGTTGGGTCGTGAGTATACTCTGGCGAATACGCTTGTCATTGACGATAGTCTGATAAAGCACATGCTCAATTATTCCAAGAACATCCTTCTACTTCCATCATGGTCGCACAATCATGATGGCGCAAGAGAGGATCTAGTACTGTTGGAGGAATTGCTGCAATATCTCTCTGACCTTCATCTGTTTCCGAGTAGTCTAGCGTAGTATTGGGCCAAACATCCCTCGGTCCGGGAGATGTTCTATAATGATCAGAAGACTTGTGGTGAGTCTGCGAGTATCTAAAACGCAATCCAAGCATCTCAGAATCTCCGTTCTTAAAGCCGTTGGAAACGCTTAGATCTCTATTACACTTTAAGTCGGATAGTGTAATAGAGATCTAAATTGTATCGGTTGGCTGCAGCTCCATTTTGAATTACTTGTTGGATCATTTTTTGTGTATATATATTTTTTCATAAATGAAATCGAGATGTTTCACCACTTTGTTTGTTGTGCGGATTGGATATCTACCGCTGATGGAATGTCGTCTTGTTTTGAACGATTGAAATTTTCATCTATTGATCTGAGGTATGTGCGCGTCACTTTGGTTGAAAATACTACAGGACTATGATTGTTGGGCGTCCGTGGATTCCTTGTTGGGCCCAGAGGAATTTGTCCTTTCCCTTCAGAATAGGGCTTCTGTTGCAGTCTGCAGCAATCGCGCAGTCAACCATGAATTATTCGACCATGGCAGTGGACGACGAAGTTGTTGGAAGTCCTATTGTGGGGGAGCCATTTCATGATAGGATCAACTCTCCATTGCCACAATGGCCTCGTTCAGTGCGAGGGTCTCCACGTCTGAATCGAGATAATAGTACTCTCGCAAAGCGTATTCTTTATGACGGTTAAAATGATGCTCCTTACCCACGCTCGCTCGCGGTGCGTGTTATGCTCACCTCCTAGTTATTGCACTATTGAATCGTTGTTGCACTATTGAGTGGTTTTTGCCTAGGCAATCTTGGTTTGTTGTTGAGGTCCATCGCACTCATGTAATATATCTTCATTCGAGCACATTTTTATTTTGATGGATGGTAAATATGCTCTGTGAATGTACCCTTCAACATTTTAGCTTCATTCGACCTAAAGTGCACTTGGATGGATCTTAATGATACAACTTTCATGTGTGCCGTGTAGGTGTATTCGACCTAAAGGGTATTTGTTTGGATTGTATGTGGCACCTATTGTGCACGATCTATTTGGAAAATGTCTTCGCCCTCGTATTCTCTGAGGTAATAACGTTGGAAACAAATGCTCTCCTTCAACTCCCACCCGCCGCCACTCGGTGCCCAACTGAAACACTGATGAGGTGCGTAGGCGGGGTTTGCGGCGTCTTCTAGACAGTCCTTTAACCCCTAAAGGACCAGAGTCTCCTTCAGGGGGATTTCTGATTTTGGGCAGGTTCCTAAAATTCGAAAAAAAATCCTTTTTCTCTAAAATTTTAATTCTAGATTGCCTTTAACAAGAGCTTCATGGACAAATTTTTATTTTATTTTTTGGATTTGTCGTTTGAAAGTTAGTACCACTTAAAGCCAAAAGTGGGGACACCGAGCACCTCCAAATTTTTTGACGAAAGTTTCTATTGACATTGAGAATTTTCACACATGTAAAAAATATTTCCCTTTTTGAAAATTTTCAAAAAAAAATCTTGTCTTTTGTGTAAGAAGGCATTTTATTCTAAGTCAAACATTTTCACACATTGTCAGGCAACGGGGGAAAAAAACTTCATCTTTTCTACATAAAACCTAGAAATCTTCATTTTTTCACTTTTTATTTTTTCCACAACAATATGTGGTGAAAACCTTCTCATTGACCGTTTGGATTATCATTTGAATACATACGTAGTTCACAAAAAAATAAAACGTGAAATGGCAATTTTTGAACCTCCACTCCTTGCACACTTGTTTTGAATATGCTACACCTCTTTTTTACCTCTAAAAATTGGTGTGTTGGGAAATAACATCATGCTTAAGACAATGGTAAAATATTTAGACCTTGTACAATGTAAAAATTTGATACAAAGTGAAGTCAAAGTCTACTGATCTACTAAACACAGGGAAGAAAATGAACCATTGTTTTGACTTTAAACACTAAAATCTATCAATCCGTGCAGTGGATTGCAACCAAAATTTTATGGCATGTCTATATAGAAGTCTTTTTTAAGATCATATGGTTGAAAATCCGAAATTCACTTTAAAATGTGATTTTCATGTCTCTTTTTGGCAGTGGCATTTTTGGACTGGGTTTAGAGCGAAAGTGGTCGTGGTCCTTTAGGGGTTAATGCAAGAAAATGGCGCAACATGGACTAGACAACGTCAAAGGGCTTTTTTGAAGAAGCGTAAAGAGGCTTATGGAGGAACTCCCTAGACCATTTAATTTGTGATAGGACGATTGTGTTTTGCCTTGGGATAAATGAGTGTTGTGAGTGACTTTCTTTCATGAAGTTTGAATAAAGCTTGGATTAATGGTGTATGCTTCTTTTACTGTTATCAATTTTTTGGACATTTGGCTAATTTGGTCCATCCATGGAATGAAATATAGTATTCTTGGTATATTGATATTTCAAAGATCATATATCTTCAAAGTCATGGAAATCTCCCAATATAACGAATATGGTGTTCAAAGCAACAAAGAGAAGAGTACTTAAACTGAAAGCCCAAGGCTCGGATGAAGTATGATCTTAAGCTCCAAAACTAGATTCCCTAAAGGTAGGAAACAACATCTAGATCCTAGAATTGAAGGTTGCCTAGTCAATGGCGAATTACCGGTTAGTCTGGTAAACCGGAAGGCACCGGGTTTGAGACCGATAAAACATTCTCTAACAAAAGTAGGTAGCCGGAAAAATCACTCAAGTAGTAGTGACTGGTGCACAATGGGGCCCCATCGACATCACTACTCTCACTCTAGCATCAATCTACCGCACCTAGTGTCAAAACAGGGTTGTTGCAAGTGCATCCCCTTGAGTGTTTTAAGTGACCAAAACACTCCAAGTGGTGACTCGTGTATCATTCCAGGGATTCACGTGAAGCTAGCTAGGTTAGGACAATCTGGTTAGGACAATCTGGTTATGACTTCTTCTTAAACTTCCTCTTATTCTTCTTATTCAATCAAGCCCAATCCGGTTACCTCACCTTTCCGGTTATCCGGATTTTATCTTTCATACTTTCTTGTTTCTGGTTTTGCATCCAGATGTGGGAACATCAAACCACACACACAGTAACCAGTTCTAGTTTTCCCTCGAGACGTTAGCTATCGGAGGACGCATTCTGTTTGAAGAGGGACGGTGTATAAACTCTTTTCTTGTAAATTAGAGTGGGGAAAGACTCCACTATCAATGCTAACATCCTCTATACATAACAATCACACGCGCCAGGCTGGTGTCTACTTCTTCACAACTGTAGGGATGCTACCAAACAGCCGATCACGCAAGAGGTATTCCGACCCTTTGCTTACTACAACGACAAGAATCCTAGAGACTTCGGATCCGGTTGTGACCACTTACGGTTTCTAACCTTCCCGCGGAATCCCAGAGAAATACGGATCCCTCACCTCTTCCTTTCCACCACATTCCAGGCTCCACAAAGGTTACACAACCATTTGGAATGGGGTATGTCCGTGACAAGGACCACTTCGGAGCTCACACGAAAAGAGATAAAAAAGGTGTCAAGATTAAAGACACAAACTTTAACATTATAAAATGGGCAGCGCATCTCATGCAACCTTAGGGAACGGTGCCCTGTAGTTGGGTGCTTGCAAACACTCTTCCTAACTCTAAGATAACGGGAACTGGATTCTAACTCCAGCAGCGGCCATGTAAGGCGTCCGACCTACACACTAAAACCCAAGTATCTCGGGTCTAATACCATTGGAAGACTAAATACGTAAATGGCTTCGCAACCACCTACTAAATACCAACACACAACAAGTGCCTAAATATCGGGGTGGCCCACAAAGTCAATCGTGCCCCTTGAAACCTCAAATGACCATCTAAACGCCAAAACAAGCCCTGACAGCCGACCTCCTAATGGTAACCCAACCAGATCCAAAAATCACGGATCAGATCCACAAATCACGGAGCCGGTTCTGACTTCCTGTTTTTGCATCTGGTTTCCGATTTCTTGTTTCCGGTTTCGCATCCGCATCCGAATCCGCATCTACATCCGAATCCGCATCCGCATCAAATTCGCATCAAATCTGCATCAGCATCCGCACTATCCTCCTGGTCCGGTTCCTGCAAATAAATACCTTTTGTGGCCGGATCCTCTTCCTACCTAAAATCCTAACCCTACTCCGCACACGGTCAAAGTCCTTGCAGATTCCAACCACTCATACCTTTGGCTACTAACCCTTACTTTCCAAAATTGCCAAAGGACACAAGCACAA
This sequence comes from Bryoerythrophyllum caledonicum, assembly GCA_963971425.1. Lineage (NCBI taxonomy): Eukaryota > Viridiplantae > Streptophyta > Bryopsida > Pottiales > Pottiaceae > Bryoerythrophyllum > Bryoerythrophyllum caledonicum. The sequence goes on from OZ020514.1 coordinate 21,425,761, forward strand.
GCTAGAAAGGGGTCTGGAGCATACTTCCCCAGCTCACTATTCATCGTCACCGATGATCATTATTCTCTTCCGGTTCCGGATATACCCTTTGAATTTGGTTCCAGTGCCTTATATCCGGATTCCTTCCTTAACATTTTTATTGTTTAAGATTTTGGTTGTCTAGGCACTACGATACTTTTAATACAAACTAAATATATGGATAGACTAACTACTCAAAATACCAAAACTACATCTTCATAATACTTCCACTAATTTAAATAGCTACCAAGTTGAAAAGTAGGTTCCGACACTTAGGAACATCCTATCAACGGATAGAATAAATCCACAATAACATGTAACATATAACATAGGCTCATCTGGAAGACTCATCCAAAAGAATGGGATTATCTCCCGGTTGATCCATGGGAGGATTGACTAAAAGATTGGGAGTATCCACGGGTAGATAGTCAAGAGAGTCCACCGGAAGGTTGGAAGTCTCAACCGTGAGGTCTACGGGTGGATTGGGTATATCCACCGGTATATTGAAAGTATCCACGGATACATAAGAAGTCTCCACCGGATGAACAAGCATAGCTACGGAAGACTCAACCAACTAATTTGTTTGTAAGATAGAAAGATCAACCGTTCCTTCCCGGGAGGTTTTCCCGCGAGACTTTGTTGTCTCTTATAGACTTTCACACCTCACTCCGTGGAAGATGGAGAATCCGATCTACTCACTAGACATTGAGTAGGTGGATCATCATCTTCTCAAGAAAGAGAATTAATATAGACAAACCTTTTCTTCTTCCGGGATGGGCTCCGGTCCTGCAATGGTATGGTGGCACTCGTCTGTCCAGCAAGTAACTTGGTCAATGCCACCATAGTCTCTTGTGCCTTCACCTTCGTGCCAAAGTGCTTCTTGTGGGATGTCCGGAGATCCATCTTCACCTTGGTCAACTCTTTCCAGTCCTATTGGGCTACAACCAAAATGTCTCCGGTGTTTTCTATTCCAAACACCTTCCGGAGAGCCCTTTGAAGACTCCTTGCTTCTAGAAGCTTCGTCTCCATCTGCTGAACATCCTGGGTCACATCGGAGAGAACTTGGCTATGTTCTCTACTTGTGTGAGATTCTTGGATGGGCGGGGTGGTGGTGGTGGTTTTTCCCAGTGAGACTGAGATGACCTACCCTCGTCGGGAAGGCCTGATAAGATGACTTACCCCGTGGGATTGCTGGTAACGTCAACCGTAGTTCAAAATGTTGAGGAAAAGCTCAAGGAGCATGGTCCTGGAGAGCCATCCCATGTCTCCAGTCTCTTCTCTTTTGGTTCCAGACAGTCATAATACTCATACTAGTGCATGAGGTATGGAATCAAGAAGGTCTTAGAACATCCACTTTGTTGAATTGTCCGGAGCTGTGGCAAAATTGCTTCTTCCAACAAAAACCCCCAATCCGAGAAAGAATCCTCGAAGAATGCCTGTATATAGGTGGTGGCCAATTGCGCTATGATTCTCTCACGTCGGTTGAGGTGGAAGATTGGATTTTTAAACTCAACCACCCTTCTCAACCGGTTGTTTGTGAGTTGATCAATCCAGTAGCACTCCGATACATCATAGGAATTTGAGAAGTGCTTATCCAACATCTCCCAATTGACCTTGGGTATCCATACCTCCTTTTCTTGCAAAGAATACACCTTATGCCATACTTTTGTGGTCCATGTGTGAGGATTAGCCTGATAAACTCCCCAGGGTGTCTTCAGAGGTAATAATTGCGTAGCCGCATATCCCTGTTGGAAGATCCACGGTTTCTCATATAATCCCATGCAATCCATCCGGGTGAGGTCTTCCTCCAATTGTCCTCCTTGCTCCGTTTCCTCCCATTTGTTAGGATCAATCTTGGAAAGCTTCAATGTACCCGATAGAGTCATGTTGTCCAGAATGGACTAACTTTGGGATGTGCATGTACTTCCACCAATCATCTTACCAACTTATCACAATTTCCGGTCTGGCCCAGAAAACACAAGTATACCGAGTAACCGGTGCACTTTCTCCAGAACACCTTTCTAGATTGATGTATATGTAGGCATCTCACATATCTAGTAACAAAACTAACAAAACAACATAACAATTAACCACTTCAAGAAAAAAAGATGACTCAGGAGAACAAGAATTTTTAAAGGAGGTTTCATGGGTGACCGGAGAGACCATGAAAAATATGGAAAATTTAGGCAAGACTTAGGAAGAGGGCAAGAATACGGAAAACACAAAAGAGTACTTTGCCACAAGGTTGGAACAATGGAAAGAAAGAAAGTGAATAAACAGAACAAACGATAGATGCACAAGTAACAACAAGTCAAGGCTTTTAAGTTGCACAAGGTCTAAGTAGAGTCTACTGGTAGACTTTCCCTAGACTGGAAAGAAGGCAACCGGATTTCATCCTGAAGAAAGAAGATAAAGGAAACAAGTGAGAGAAGAGGTTTTACAAACAAGGGGATTTCACAAACAAGAAAAACTTTAACGATTGGCAAAAAATACGTTGTTTACAATTTCTTGCCTCCTCCCGGTTGTAGTTGCTATTTTTTTGCAATCGTGGTCTTGTCTCAAAATCTTCTCGCACCACTTCCACGCCTAGAAATTGCCACTTTGTTGCGTAGAAAACCCTTTCCACCACAATCTTCTCACTAACCCTAGGTTGCAACTTCAAACTCTAGCTCCACAAACCTTCGGTAGTTCTAACTTAAAAACCCTCCTTTTCCTCTTGTTCCTCTTGCTCTAGCTCCTCTAGCTCCTCTTGCTCTTCCTCTTCTTGCTCTTGTCCTCTTGCTTGTGCACTGAACCTTCCTCGTGTCGTGCACCGAACCTTCCTTGTGCTTGTGCACCAAACCCTCCTCGTCCTCATGCACAAAACTCTCATCATGGCTGTGTACAGAACTCTCCTTGAGGTTGTCGTCCTCCCCCTCACGGACTTCATCCTTGTGGTCTTCATCCTCGTTGGTACCCATGCGATACCCGGGTTTAGCTTGGATATCAGGCCTTTTAGTTTTAATTTTAATTTTTCTATTTTTTGTATATTTGTTTTCTTTTTATTTTTCTTCTTTTTATCCTTTTCTTTCATTCAAAGTTAAACTTCTATTCTTTCACTCTGAATAAGACTCTAAGTCTCTAAAAAAACACTAAACTAAAAAAGGACTTAAACAAGTAGAAAGAAAACTACAGTTAATTTATCTATCTAAGGAAAGCATTGACAGGTTAAGTTAGCCCAAATGGAGATTGGAATCCTTTTCCCAGAGATTCTTTTAAGGTTTTACCAAGCATAAAACTTGGTGGTTTTAAGGTTGTTTTATCACCACTATAACACTAATTAACTAGTTAAGAATTCATCTACTTTTACTAATTACTACACAACCTACTTCAATATTATACCAACTACTTTGCCAGTTATCTAAACTAAAAATCACAATTTTAGCTATTTTTTTGGTAGGGGCAACCAAGTGGCAGTTTCAGACTTCGACACAACAACAAATGAGCCCTTCGCACACCAAAATGTCCTAGGTCTTCGTGTACTTGCCGTACCAACGAAGCCGTGTAATCAAGCCTTCTAACTATGCGCCTGGTTCCATTCGGCCACACTGAAAATAGAAGGCCGTTCTCCCAACAGAACCTTGTTGTACAATGCCAAACGAAAAAACGCACCATTGTAGAAAGAGATGGGGGAAGTATCCACTATTGTAGCTTGTGAAAGATAAGACAGTCTTTCCACACATTGCTAACAACTTGGGCCCTATCTAGTTCCTCATCCATTGCGAAATCAAGCTATGTCGAAATGGAGCCAGACATCAACCTGAGGTGAGTTGCTACATGCCACCCCGGGAGTGACTCCATGTCACAATCTCCATGTCACATGGCACCAGTCAGATCCTCCTCCAAAGACCATGAATTGCAAGATAGACCATCCGTATCCTAGTTCGTAACGTCGGCTTGATGTACAACGTCAGAGTCATACTCCTCAAGCAACAAAACCCACCTGGCGAGCTTGCCTTTTGTTTGTCAGACTCCGCAAGCCACTTTAGAGGCTGATGGTCGGTCACCAACGTATAACGCTGCTTATATAAATAGCGCCTTACATGAGTTTTGGCCAAAACCACGGCCAAAGGCTCCCCTTAATCGAACAAATAGTTTGACTCCGCATTGTTGTTGCTCCTAGAAGCAAACGCAATTACTTACTCATGTCCCTCATCATCATTTTGAGTCAACACTGCCTCTTATTCTACAACGCTCTTGTATGTATGGAATTGAAAGGGCCGTATAGCATCCAAAAGCTACTACATAGGCGTTGAACAAAGCTTCTGCTTCAAAAAATCAAACGCTTGTGTCGTAGCCTACTAGTTCATAATTCTCAAAGTTAATCGAAATTAACCATAAGCGAGCCCACCTAATCAGATCATTTTTAGGAATTTGTATTGTGCATCAAACTCTATAAATCTTAACAACACTTCACACTTAATACCTCAGCACATCCTGGACGATGGCAACCGCGGTACCTTAGTAATCGGTAACAAGTAAACTTCATTGTTTCAGTTAAACTTTGTTGAGCGTCAGAGTAGTTTTCTCGTAAGTTTTTATAGTGCCCGGAAAGTCACTGCCCTCCATTCTCGCAGTTCAAAGGCCACAATATCCACAATCTAACCCTACACCTTGAAAGAGTTAAAAAGGTTGCAGTCCATTTATCGATTTTCACAATCTATCGGAAACTTGTCCCGGTAAACCGGTCACGCAAGCCGAGGTTCCAACTACAACTACATCCAATGAACCAAAGAGATAATATACATGACTCACAACAAGTTAGTGCTAAGCAAATCCTATAAACTAGACAACGTTCCACACGGATCGTCAGAACTTGTCCACTGTAAGGGTAGAAACTCCGGAATTCTCCGGACTCAGGCTTAGCTGAGATCTCTTCCGGTGTACCAAGAGGAGTGATATCACCCCTCTTTCCACCAATCCAAACACTTTCCACTTAAGGGAGGCTATCATAAATAGCCGTGGGCTTCCCGGATCCCATCTGATAAAGCAACTCTTCCCGATCCCACCGGTGAAGGGTCTGGAGCATGAATCCCGGATCTCACTTTACATATCTAACCTGGATACTCACACCCTCGAGAAGTCTTTACTCACACTCAATCACAAAACACACAGCAAGTCACAACCTTGCACACCTAGCAAAGACAGACTAGGAGGACTCAACTCTCTCCCGGTCTACTCACACAAGCTCAACAAAGACTCTAGACACAAGCAATGAAGGCAAGGCACGAGCAAATCAACAAAGAAAAGAGTATTTAACACAAAATCTCAAGGCTCCTTAAGTACACAAAGGCTACTAGCTACCCTCCAAAACTAGATCCCCAAAAGGTGGAAATGGCATCTAGCGTGTGCACTAAAGCCAATAGCTACCTTCCAATAGTAGATCCACAAAAGGACAAAACGACATCTAAATCCTAAAATCAAGGATAGCCTAGTCACCAGCGGAGTACCGGTAGGCCGGTAAACCAGAAGACTCCCGATCTCGGGACTAGTGAATCTTTCCCTAACAAAAGTAAGTAGCCGGAGAAACCACTCAACTAGTAGTGACTGGGTGCGCAATGGGGCCCTATCGACATCACTACTTCCACCCTAGTGTTTAAATCTAACAACTTAAAACAACATTCCACCAACCGGTGGGATAAATCAACAATAACACATTACATAAAACAAAGGCTGAACCAGAAGACTCTTCCAATTGATCCATATAGGGATTGTTCCTACGGTTAGAAGTACTCACATGGTGAAGAGAATTCACCGGGAGGTTAGATGTCTCAACCGGGAGGTCTACCGGTGGATTGGAAATATCCACCGAGAGGTTGGTTGTATCTATTGATACACGAGGCATCTTCTTGAGATCAATTAGTATAGCCACAAAGGACTCCACCAAGGACTACGGTGCTGAGGACGGGAGGTCAACCGGTTCCTTCCCGGTAGAGTTTACTGGAAGGCTTTGTTTTCTCTTATAGACCTTCACGCTCCACTCCTTGGAGGATAGGGAATCCACCCGACTCACCGGTGTTTAAGTAGGTGGATCATCCATTCCAAAGAGGGAGATTTGACATAAACCAATTTCCTCTTCTTCCAGGATAGACTCTGGTCTTGCAACGGTGTGGTTGTACTTGGTCGCTTGGCGAACATCTTGGTTAACGTCATAATAGTCTTTTGGAACTTAGCCTTCGAGTTGTAGATCTTCTTCTGAGCGGCCCAGAGATCCCTCTTCACCTTGGCCACTAGCTCGAGCTTCTCCCGAGCCGTTGGTAAGATGTCCCGATTGTCCTCCACTTCAAAGATCTTCCGGAGAACCCTTTCAAAGACCTCTTGTCTCCATTATTTCTATCTCCTTCTCTTAGATCTCTCGGGTCACTTCTCGATTGAACTTGGATATGTTCTCCACGAGAGTGAGTTTTTTCGGATGCCCCGGGTGGTTGTGGTGGTTTCTCTTGGTGAAACGGGGAGGTCCTTCCCTCACTTGGATTGCTTGAGAGAAAAAGGCTTCTTGTGGAGTCGCTAGTGATGCCAACCGTGACTCCGGTTGTCGAGGAAGATCCAGGGGAGTTTTTGGTAACACCAACCGGGTCTCCGGTTGTTGGGGAGGATCTCGGGGAGGATGATTTGGAGGAGACATCCCATGTCTCCACATCTTTTTCTCATCCGGTTCTAAACAATGGTGGTGCTCAAACAAATGCATGAGATAGAGAGTCAAGAATGTCTTGGAGCCTCCACCTTGTTGAACCGCCCAAAGTTGAGGCAGAATTGCCTCAACCAGCAAAGATCCCCAATCCGGGGAGGATTCTTTGAAAAATGCTTCGATGTAGGCCGTGGCCAACCGGGCCGTGACCTTTTCACGTCGGTTGGGATGGAGGATTGGGTTTAGAAACTCAACCGACCTTCTCAACTGGTGATTTGTGAAGTGGTCGCTCCGGGAGCATTCCGATGTGTTGTAAAGATGCTATATATGTTCTTCTAGCAGCTTTTGGTTGACTCCGGATATCCACTCATTCTCTTGACAAAGAGAGTACACTTCGCGCCATACATCCGTGGTCCAAGACCAGGGATTGGCCCGGTAGGCCCCCCGAGGCATCCCGGGAGGCTGCAACTCCGACACCGCACGTCCCCTCTGGAATACCTACGGCTTTCTTGTAAAGTCCTCTACACCCCATCTGAATGATGTCCTCCTCCAACTATCATAGTCCCCTCCCACTTGTTTGGGTCAATCTTTGAAAGAGTTATCGGCACCGGTAGAGCCATGTTGTCCGGGATAGACAAAATCCTCGAAATGCCTGTACTTCTCCAATCTCCTTATTAACTTGTCACAAACTCCAGTCCGGCCCAGACACACAAGTCTACTCGTCAACCGGTGAACTACTCCAGAACACTTTGCTCGAATATGTGGATATAGGTGTCTCACATATCTAACAACACACTAACGACACAAGGTCACATAAAATCATCACAAAGAGAGAACTTGGGAGACAAAGACTTAGAAAGAGGATTTCCCGGTTGACATGGAAGACCGGGAAAAAGATAGGAAATTTGGGCAAGATCTAAAAAGGATAGGAGGATGGAGAAAACTTAAAAGAAAGACTTGCCACAAGGCTAAGACAATAGAGATCAATTAATATGACACCAACGTAGACTCACATTTATAAGAAGTCACAAAATGGTCTTAATAGGGTCCATCGGGGGGCTTTTTCTCTAGACCGGGAAGGATGTTACCGTGGGTCACCTTGGTAGAAAAAGAGAGGCAGAGAATTTGACAAAGCAGTCAATATGCACTTCTCAGCCGACACCCCCACAATTCTAGAAATCATTCTTTTCCATGCAATGAGCACGGTACTACATAGACCTTCCTTTCACTCTCTTGTTGACAAAAACAATAATGAATATCACAATGGAGTGCACCAAAGTGTAGTAAGGACGAGCATCCAAGGATCCCAAACAACATCAATGAATCCACTACCCACAGTACCCTAGTAAACAACATCAAATGAAGCAGCCTAAACCAACACCTTCAAAACCCTACTAGGAGAACATCAAATGAAGTGGCCATCAACAAAGTGGAACTACACGTTGGGTCTCCACACCAAAAAGATTGACGAGAATCGTAAGATCAGGTGACAATTGCCTAGCATCGAACGGTTCTGCAATTATGGAGGACAAGATATATTCATGGCCGAGTTATGGTTGAAGAATTGGCGGGAAGCCAACGGTTGAATTTTTTGTGGTTGTGTTAAGACGGTGGAAAGGCAGGAAGAATGGAAGCTTTGTCATCACCTTCTCTTTGCATTATTGATTCAATAATTCCGTTGTTTTTCTTACCACTGGCTAATACTAAATTAAGTTTGTGGTTCCAAGACATACAATAAATGCTCCCTTAACATGCCATAAGTAATTTAACTAAGCTTTTAAGAGGTTATAGGGTTTAGGATTTAGGATTTAGAATTTACAATTTAGGATTTATGATTTGTAATGAAAGATTTATTGTTTTGAATATAGGATGTACGGTTCACGATTATACTAAATATAGCGGTGATGAAGTATATGTCAAAATATAAGAAGGGAAGAATAAGGTCATCTTATTTACACTAGTTGAGCATGAGCTTCCAAAACAAATTCACTTGTAAGATCAATTATTGCATTGTATATAATAGTACTATTCATAAAGTCTAAACTTAAGTCTATTATGGAGCTTTAACAGCATTGAGATGGACATGTTTCAAACATCATAGAATGAGATGTTTTTAAAACTCTCTAATCTATAGAGTTGAACTCGGAATTTACAAAAATTAGCAAATATCTTGTGACTCTTTTACATCAATTGATAAAAATTCTCCTAATTGTAATATTTCTCTAAGTCTTGAATGTTACTAAACTCAGTGTATTCTCAAAGATAAAGTGCCAATATCTATGGTGGTCTAAAAGCCAAACCCAAAATTATATAATATTAGACCTCTTGTTCCAAAAATAACCTTTCAAATCTTTTTGTTCACAAACTAGAATAAGAAGATAAGTATACATTTATACATATGTTAATATGTATTAAAATATATATATACGCTATCGATGTATTCTCACAAATGCAATTAATTTTATTTTATTTAAAATGAAATAAATAAATAATATTTATGTATCTATATGTATCTATATATATATATATAAATATACTAGTGGATGCCCGTTGTTCCCAATGGACCAAAGACAATCCTTAGTTAAGCAAATGTATAACTTTTCTAAAATTAGAAGATACCAAATGACAATAGCTTAATTATACTAAGTTGAACTTTGTCTTGTTTCAACAATGAATGGCTTGTGGATGGTTATGGATGAGCAGTCATAGGTAAGCCCACAGCCATGGGCTCACCCATTCTAGACGGACTGTAATGTTTTATATATAAGAGATATATATATATATATATACTTACCAAATCCAATTATGTTTGAGGAAGAGTAATTTTAATACTAGTTTCTAAGAAGAACAAGAATGTCAGTCTCTGAAAGAAGATCACATGAATGAAGTGTCTGTTTGTTTCACCACTAAGTTGATGCACAGTGGACAAATATTTAGTAGTATAAAACTAGTTTCTAATATATACATATAGTACTAAAATCATATTTTTTAAACATATCAGATAGAAGTACAAATATTCATAGTCTGAAATACCATTTATACTACACTATCAACAATAGTTGATTTATATAAATATTAAACTCTACATCATACAATATACAAAAGGACATACCGTATGAAATAAACTTACACTTTTATATATGCAGGTGTGTTTAATATTATGATTATACTTTATACCTATGGTGAATGTTTACATGTAAATTTATATAGGTATACCTTCGCTATTAATCCCTAAAGTTCCTTATCAATTTCACATCAAATACACTTTAAAACTATTGATTTTAGTGCAATAAGTAAGATAGAAAATAAAAGCTTTTGTTTTCATTTTTAACCATAGGATCTCAAAAAATAATAAATAGCTAACTTAAAAAGTAACTTTCTCACAAAATTTCATTGACTTTGACCGTTCGGATTAAAAGATTATAGTGTTTCAAGTATTTGCTTCCTTGCATTGAGTAGATCATCAAACTTTCACTTCATTTTGTATCAAGTTATTACACTATAAAAGTTCTAAATCTTTTACCATTGCCTTAAACGCAATGTTATTTCCTTACACACCAATTTTTACAGGGAAATAATGGGTGCAGATATTCAAAAAATTTGTGCTAGGAGTAGAGGTTCAAATATGGCCAATTCATTTTTATTTTTTTGTAAACTAAATGTCTTTTAGAATGCTAATCCAAACGGTGAATAAGAATTGTTATACCACATCTTGTAGTAGGAAAGCGAAAACTAAAAAATATAAAGATTCGTAAGTTTTATGAGGAAAAGAAGTTATTTTGTACCTTGTCTCATAGGGTGACTATGTTTGACTTGGGTTAAAATGCTATTTTACACTAAAGACAAGAATTTCTTTTGAAAATTTGTAAAGAACTTAACATTCTCTATATGTATGGGAAATCTCAATGCTAATAGATAGTTGTAGTAAAAGTTTTTAGATGTGCCAAATCCCCATTTTTCACTTTCAGTGGTACTGATTTTTAAACCCCAAGGGTCAAATCCACAAGTAATAATAAAAATACATCCAAATAGCTCTTACCAGAGACAATCTAGTATAAAAGTTTCCAATTTTTTTTTATTTTTTTATTTTTTTCAAATTTTTGGAACCTGCCCAAAATCGAAAAACACCTCTCAAAGTAGATTTGGTCCTTTAGTGGTTAATAAGAGGATAAGGGGATATAGTATCCACTGATGGAAGTCAACGATATCCATGTTATACTTTCTTCTTCAGCTATAAGTGAAGTTTTCGTTTCATTTTTAATTTGGTTATTTTTAGATAATATATTCTAATTTTGATTAAGTAAACATATGTTTGTCGTATACTTTATAAACCAACTATTACTTTGGTTATCCGCTACATACTCAACAAAACTTTTTTATGTTTTTGGAATATTTTACACTTTTATTTTAACATTTTCACTTCCTATACCTTGGAAACATGGGTATGTCAAGGATTACGTCACAGAGATATTCCATGGGGATTCATCATAGAGGTATGTCAAAGAGATGTGTATCATGGTACTTCATGAGAGGTACAACACAAAGGTACGTCACGGGAGATGTGACGGGGGTATATCACCAAGGTATGTCCTAGGGTTACGTATGCAACCCAAATATATAACGGATATCTAAAGAGATTAATGGGCCTATATTTACATGAATGGAGATTGCCTTTAGCCCATAGGGACAAAAGAGGGTTTACTAATTCTTTGATTTAAAGATTGAAAATTTAGGAGAATCACATCATTTTATATAAAGGAATGTTTGAAGTAAAATTAGATTGTTTTCAAATTTCAAAATTGTCACTTTGACTCATTACCGCTAAAAAAAGTAATGTCATGCAAACAACAACAATTAATACATAGTAAGTTGTAAAAAATTCAAATAAATTTTATGTTGTCATCATTCCTAATACTTTTCTTGAGATAGAACTCAACCTAATATAGATTGCATTATATTAAAATTTCAACATCACTATAATGTCTATTCTTGAGAGAGGAAAGTAGTTCCATAGGACTAGTCCTTTGTCAAGTGGGCATCAATTTAGTGGTGGAATGAACATACACTTTATTCATGCCGGCCTCTTTCAAAGATTGGAGATGTTTTTTTGTTCTTAATCATCTTGAAAGAAAAAAAAATGGTTCAACTACATTTACTTTAATTTGTAACTTGGTAGTTTGTTAAAGAACAAATTTGTAAATTGTTTTGTAGAGGAAATAAAAAACATGAACATGTCGCAAAGTGTCGAACAAGAGATTAAAAACTTAAGTTGGACCTCTAAAAGAGAAAAAATTTACACTAAGTCAAATAGTTGACAAGTTTATTTCAAACTAAATAATTAAAAAAAATATAATAATATGATTCATGTTCTTGAGTTTTTTCAATGAAAATTGAATCATTTCATATTACTTTAAAGAAGTTAATGCAATTCTACTCTTTAATTGAATAATCAATCAACCTAAAGTTCCTTGACTATCTCCCTTACTAGAAAACTCTTGATTGTAGAGTAATAGTGGAATACATACTTTTTAATCACTCATGTAATAAAAAAATATTGTTAAATTGAAGAATATTAAGGTTTATTTTATTCCTGCATTTAGAAGATCAATAATTTTGACTTCACTAGGTGTCAAGTTTTTGCAATATAGAAAGACTAAATTTTATATCATTATGTTGAATATCATATGAATTCTTTGTCCACCAATTGCAGATGTAGGAAATTGGTGTTGTAAACCTAAAAGATTTGTGCAAGGTATACATTGTCAGAAAATTGTGAATACACATTTTATTATCCTGTGAATATAATATAATATATTTTAGAATGGAAAATTTTCAAACAATCAATACAAAGGGTCACACATCACATCTTGTATATATACACGAAGTGGATCCTTATTGTCTCCAAAGAGCCAATGACAATCCTAGTACAGTGATTTAATGCCTGTAAATGAATGACCATGATTTAATGCCTGTAAATGAATGACCATGATTTAAATTAGATAATTATTACCTATCCTTGTGATACCATGTGACAATACTTTTGTAAAACCCTGAAACATACTTATGTGATATCTTGTGACATACTCTGATACTCGTGTAATATCCCTCGACATACTTATGTAATACCTCATGACATACCCCCTGATATCCGTGACGTACCCCCATAGTACCCCAAGTATCTACGCATATAAGTTAAAAGTAAAAATAAATCTCCCTAAGGTGATATAGGGGCGGAGAATTTTTTACTTAAACTAGACCAATTTCCATTAAATTTCTAAAGAAAAAATACAAGTTCAGGCCATTACTGTTTTGTTAAGAAAGATGATACCATTCTAATCCTAAGCCCAATGAAGCCCTATTTTACTTTTTTAATTATAAACTCAAGTAGAATAAAATATTAAAGTAAAAGTTTCAAAAAAAAAGTAGTCAAATAGAAAGGATAATGGTAAAAGTATAATAAGTCAGCATTTAGAAGTCATTTACTGCCCATGACACTAAACATCAAAATCAGTGTAGTTAGCTAGGTGGCACCTGGAGAAGGCGGAGTCTTTCCAAGTTTGGCGCCAAACTCACAAAGTGTGGAGGTGAAGTAGGCATGGGCGCTTCTAAGGTCGTCAAAGACAAGAGTTACAGGGTTTGTAGAACGGTGGCATTGAGTCGATAGGGTTTGCAGAAGGACGGCGGTGAAGCTTGTGACGGTTTAGGGTTAACTCATGAGCGGCGTACAAGGGCTGTCGACAGACACATGGAGGTTCAACGCTAAGGTGACTCTTCATCTACGGCTTTATGCATGCATTGAGAAGGAAAAGACTCGACAAGAAGGAGAATCAGCTCGCTAGGATTGCTAAGGGAGTGCGGGACAACAATGCCCATATGTGTGGTATGTGCTAGCCCAACTTGCTTTCCAGCCTTGACTTAAGTCTTCACTTTCCAGGCATTTAACTTGCGAAGACGAGATTCAAGGGCCTCCAAAGTTATAAGAAATGAACCGTTACTGTAGTGAACAACTCCAGATTTAAAGCCGATATGACCTACTTCTTTTTGAATCATGATAGTGATCACGATTCTTTTCTGTAGAGCTTTTGAGGACGTGCACAACCGTGACGTGCTCCCGCAACACATGCTTACTGGGGAAGGATGATTTGAACAAACACTCGTGTATACGTGTGATCTTCAACAAATATTGCGACGCGGGCCATCCCAGGTGCATTGAGAAGCCCTTTGTTTACACTTGAAGCTTCGTGAGGTAAGAGAATTGTCGCCAAATAACACATGATTCGTAACTTTGGCAGCTTTGGCGTCTAACATCCGTAAGTTTTCTAGATGCAATTCTTGGCAGTCTTTTTGAAGAGATTTTTGTGTGCTCTGTTGGCTTCAATAAGACAGCGATCGATACGGATTTCACCAATACGTTGACAACTATTGGGACGTGCGCTGAGAGGACTTTGGAACCAATCTTTTAGAGTGTATCTATACCAAAGTCTCTGCTTAGGATTTACTTAGGCTCACCTAATTTTCCTTGGTCGTTTGCAGGAAGAGACGATCAACAGCGATGTCGAATTTTTTTTGCTGGCCTGTGATGGGCTCTGGGATGTTGTATCCAACCAGGTATGTTGTGTGGCCTCTCTTGTCTTGTAGTGTATCTTTACACATACAAAGATTCTTTATTTGTGAACCAAATATTTGTAACATCTACACTGATTTAAATCCTCGTACGATTGTCTTTCTATCCAATACTTGAGGGGTGTTATTTTGGTTTTTAGAGTTGCAATCCTTGTACAATCCATCATGTGGGTTGTTCATGCATGATGCTGTGATAGTGGTGCAAAACATTAAGGATGCCGAAGAGGCTGCCAAGAGGTTGACAGATGAGGTGGCGACATCTTCTCGCTCTTATGAAAGTCCAGATAATAACCCATCATTTTTCTGTGACTTACAATCACTGTCTCGGTGAAGCTTGTGACGACGGTGAAGCTTCTGTCGGTGAAGCTTCGGTCAGTGAAGCTTCTGATGTTTTTGGTGAAGCTTCAGATGTTTTGGTGAAGCTTGTGATGGCCGTGAAGCTTCCGGAGCCTGTTCTTTCAAAAATCCCGACATCTTCTTCCTATGAGTGCTCCGGCCTTTCACCTGATATAGAAGTCACGATCTGTTTGTTTGTTTTCAAGGCAAGTATGCAGTGGCAAAATGCTCCTTGACGTGGTTGTCTTTGATTGTAGTTAAGTAAATCCATGATACAATGATCGTACACAAATTAGCAAATGAACGTCTAGCGTAATAGAATTCACATTATGCTACGAAAATAGGTCAAATGAATAACCAACATATTGGAATTCTATCATCGTTTCTACGTAGCATCTTCATTTCTACGGTAGCCTGGGTGAATTCCATTATGTTGGACGTTCATTTGATCAATAGTACATAGTTTCTATGCTAGCCTGGCTGATCTGATGGTGTTATGGTACCCACACCCAGAGCAAACGTGCTTCTTATGTGTCTCTATTTGTGTTATGTCGCACCTCTTTGCTAACAGTCTCTGAATTTGCTGATTTTAGTGCAATACAGAATAATTATTCAAGGTTTGCGATATATAATTCAAGTTGTTTTCTATTGTGATGATGCAGATTCAACATCAATCAATCCTTGGTGATTATTGCCACACAATGGACTTATATAGAGGAATTGGAGTTTAAGAGCAATACCACACAACAACATCACCTTTTAATTTTAACATAATTTGTGTTTGCAATCATGGTGAGTAATCTAAACTATTGAGTAGATTTTATTGTTGCAACCAAAATTTTGCTCATTGTGAGAAATTTTTTGTTTGTATAGATCACTAATGCCACCAATGAGAACATATTGCTCACAATGATCAAAATTTTGCTCGCAATGAGCAGAAATTTGCTCGCACTGAGCAGAAATTTGCTTGCACTGAGCAGAAATTTGCTCGCAATGAGCAGAAACATATTCCTCCATTGTAATAATGCTTTCAATGAATATATGTATGTTAATTTCAAATATGGTACTCATTTATGATTCATACCTTTCAGAAGTTCGATGGTAAGCATGTCCTTATAGATGGAAAACTTCATGATGGCTACATTATGAGCTATATAATCATTTTTTGGAACCATTCACCGATATTGGTCCCAAGGGCTCATCATTCATTCCATAGGCAGACAAGCCTAAATTTGGCACTCTTTGGAAGCCTACAAAAACATTTCTTGAATGGACCCTACATGTATCCAAGCACGACGCGCACATCCAATTAGGCCAATGCAGTATGGTTCAAATGTGTTCTTGCTTCTTGCACAAAATGAGGCTACTACAGGGTTGTTAGGACGCTCGACGTCCCTGACGTCCAGACGTCAGGACGGAGGACGTCCTCCGGCCTATCAGGACGTTCGGTGACATAACTAGTTTTGTCAATTTACCCGGGGGTAAATAGCCATCCGCAGTCCCGGCCGACCGCCCATTCCGTCCGCTTGGGCCGATGGCACGGCCGTCCGCGGCCGACCACACGGCCGTCCGCTTCATGCGACTTGCGTCCGTCGTCCGCCGTCCGCGTGGCCGTCCGCCATGGCCGACCGCCAAGGCCGACCGCCAAGGCGGACGACCTTCTCACGACAACTCCCCCGTCTCCTATTAGATTGACAATGAATCGTCTCCCAACGGTCAGAATCATCGTGAGTATAAAGAAAACAGCACATGGAGCCTCACTTCACTTCTAAACTTTTGTTTCCCAAGAGCTTTCAGCTGCATTATGTATCTATTGCTTGGTAATCATTGAGTTCGAAAGTCTTGAATATCAGAGTTTCTTTAGGAACTCCAGATATTTCTTCCACATACTACCTATCACGTTTGTTCATTTCTCGATACTACACCCATCAGAATGGCTACCAAACCTTGGTCTCCTTGGTATGTCGAAATCACTGAAGTACAAGGCAGGAAGACCGACTCCGTTCGATGCAGTCTTTGTCACCGCATTTTTGCAAGAAGGCTAGAACGACAACTAAGTCATCTCGGGTACGAAGAACTCCATGGCAAGCGCAATAGCGGTGTTGGCCTTTGCACCAAATTAACACCCCGTGTACACACTTTGTTTAAAAATTGTCGTGGCCACTACCCGAAACACAATGGAGAACTTTTCACCAAACATTGCCCCACCCCACCATTGAAATCTGCGCCTGCCTCGGATATAGCACGCCCAAGTCCACCGGTGAAGATTCTTGTGTAGGGTCCACTCAAGCCCCCCCTGTGATTTTACCATCAACCATGGTTGAACCAACCCCCACCTTCCACGACTTCACCGAACAAGGGAGTATAGGTGCCACGTTTCCTAGATTGGTGAGGCAATCCGTGCTCGAAGAGGGCTTTCAAGAAGTGGAGCGGCGGGAGCTAGACAAAGTGTGGGCGAAGTTTTTCTACGAAGCAAACGTGCCGTTTGCTATAGCACGGAATGCTGCATTTAAGGAAGCTGTGATGAAGACTGCCTCTTTCAAAAAACCATATGTTCCACCCTCTTACCATGACATTCGAACAAGGTTGTTGGGACAAGCGAAGGCTGATTTGGAAGCACAACTCAATAAAAGACTGTTCGAGAGTGTTCGGAAGTTTGGAGGAACTCTAGCCATAGATGGGTGGACATCTGTGACTAGTCGCCCTTTGTGCAATGCAATGCTCGTGTCTCCCGCTGGAGAGCTCTTCTTGGGAGCTGTAGATACTACGGGCAATGAAAATAACGTTGCGTACATGGCATCCATCATGTTCAAGTTCATTGAACAAGTTGGCCCCCACAACATTGTTCAGGTGTGTATTGACAATGTTCCAGTCATGCTCAATGCCTCAGCATTGGTCGTCAAGAAATATCCACACATATACATTCAAGGATGTGTCGCGCATGCCATGGACTTATTGTTGGAGGACTGGGGGAAGGCTTTATGGGAAAAGAAACTCTCGAAAAGGCCAAGTTCTTGGTTAAGTTTGTCAAGAATCGGCAAATGCCCCTCGCCCTGTTTCGTAAACACGAGGCGAAGTTCAGCCTATTGCTCCCCGGGCAAACAAGATTTGCATGTAATTTCATAATGATAGATCGCCTGTTGAAGGTCAAGGAATCATTGGAGCAAACCGTCGTTGATCCTGAATGGCGGGCATATGCCTCTAAGAAGTCACTCTCGGCTAGAGATAAAGTAGTCATTTCTCGAGCCATCAAAAGAGTGGTTCTAGATGAGCATTTCTGGGAGCGGTGCACGAACTTCCACGAGATGGTAGCCCCTGTAGTGTATGCGCTTCGGGAATTCGATGCCAAGGAACCTTGCATGCCCAAGGTTTTCCACATCCTTCGCGACCTCGAGAAGCATGTCCAAGCGTTGCGTGATGAACCATTTAGTCTCGATAGCAATTTAGCGTTCATTGCTGAGGACGAGTTCTACGCACGGAAACGGATGATGACCACGGATTTACATTCCGCCGGTGCACTTCTCAATCCTTATTTACTCCATGACGAAGAATTGGCCGATGATCGGGATGTCATCACGGCATGCAAACGAGTACTACAAAAGCTATGTGATCCTAAGATTTACCTGGATGTCGTGAACGAGTTCCTCGCATTTCGAAACAAGGATGTACCATTCCATGACATGTTGGATCCTAAGGACCAAAAATGTTCTCCGTATGCTTGGTGGGATTTTGAAGGTGCTTGTGGAAAGCTCCTTGCACCAATTGCAAAGAGAATAGTAGCGCAGACAGTGTCATCTTCTTCTTGCGAACGCAATTGGAGTAGGTACTCTTTCGTCCACGACAAGAAAAGCAATCGGTTATTACCGGGAAGGGCTGATGACTTGGTCTTTGTGTATACGAACTCGAAGTTGCTTGCGAATGCAAAGTTGACGGATGAGAAGAGGTAGTACGCGGAGAACTTGGATTTAGAGGATCCACAACCACGTGAGTCGGATGACCCGGACTACTCTGACAATTCAAACACCGATGCCCTTGCCAATTACGATGCAGAGCATCTAGACGATGACATCGACAGCAGCTCTTCTCAACGTATCGATCATACTCACGGCGCCCCAATCACCGAGTATAATTTTGTCGATGACGACACTCTTGCAGAGAAAGAAGATGACTTGTTGCCCATAGCGCGGTACTTGAATGGAGACGGCATGGTCAATAGCAATAATATCATTTGTCGTGGACCGACTCCGCTTCCGGAAGACACGAAGGACAAGGGAGGAGAAGATTTCTCATCCTCACGTGCAACGGCACTACTGTGGGAAGTCGTCCCACAGGTTTTCGGAGGTTTACCATAAAATCCGGCTTAAATAACAAAAATAGTGGTGATAAAATAAGTAAAATTGCGTTAGGTAGTACGGAATCAAAAACTAGAAAATAGGATGAGCGCCGGATCAGCTAAGTCCTTAAAAGGTCTAACAAAGTGCATAATCCGGACGACCAGTCACGTGTGAATCCGGGTATAATCTAGGGAACCCGGAAGAACCTTGAACCGGGAGAGGAAATCAGGATATACCTACTACGAAACCTGTCATAATGGCGATAGTGACGTCAGAGTCGTTAAAAAGCTTTGATGGTGACGTCACTACCGTTGGAGAAATCCCGTACTTTGGGACCGTTACCAAAAAGGCCAACCGACGGGGAATACCCAAAACAGTTTTCTTCCTCCCCCTCCATTTCTTCTTCTCTTCCTCCGGACTGTTTTCGATCCCTCTTTCTTAGTCCTTCTACAGGTTTCTAAGCCGGTTGCTCCTCAAGCATTCGGCAGTTGTAGAGAGCTCTTGTGAAGTTAGTGCGTGTAGGTACGACCGGAGGACTGACGGGAGAACGCCATGGCCGGCGAGCGATCTGGGAAACAAGAGAAGGTGAAGAGCGCTGCCACCGGGGGACCATCCATCGTGAGGGTGATACCGGAGTACCCGGCGGCCGACCGAGACATGCATACCTTGTTCCACTTTCTGGACATCATGGGGTGATCCGGCCTAATAGCAGCGGCCTGGGGAACTAAAGATGAGAAGGTCGTGACGGAGCTCATAGGCGCACCCGACAACCAGTATGACGGAAGTATACGCGCACCCGGAAAAGTGGACCCGGGCGGAGTGGAAGCGGACCTACGGCTTCACTAATGGGGACGTCAAGGTGACTGAGCGGAAGGATCAGCTCACGGACGGCGAGTTCCGGGGACCGGCTGATCCGAAGGAGGGATACTCCATCGCCGACCTAACTGACCCACGAGCCGAGATCGTAATAGGGTTTCTATACCCTATTTTTCATCCGGAGAAACCCAAGCGCTTAGTATTGAAGTGGGCAGCGACGTTTTTAGGAGCTATGCGCGAGATGATCACCGTCGACTGGGGTTCCCTCATGCATGATTTGGTGGAGCGACTGATCAAGAACCTCCACCGGAATCGAAAGGCGGGGTCGCCGCTTCCGACATACCTGACCCACCTCTATCACCATCATGAGCTGCTTAAACAGGAAGAACACGACGAATAGGAAGCCTTGCTGACCATTCAGAGGTACGGAGGGGTGGAGGCCGATGAGCAGGGTGATGAAGACGAAGAAACGGAGACAGCTCCGGTGCCAACACCCAAGACCCGGAAAAGGAGTCGCTCAGCCCAACCAGAATCACCACCGGTGCGATCTCCACCCACCCGTCTGGACCCGGCTCCCGAAGGTGAAGATGAAGATGGAGCGGGGCCGTCCAAGCGACCAGAGCGATGCCCGACCCCGGATCTTCCGACACTCACCAGGAGGCAGAAAGAAGACATCATGGAGCTGCTCCAACAGGTTGCCTGGAGAGCTTCCCGGATCAACCAGACCTAAACGACAGCACCTCCCTGATATACACCATCATGGGGGAGCTCCGGCTTGAAAATTTGGAGGAAATCCTGCCTCGGTTGAAGAGCCTTGGGGAAACTAATTTCCGGTTGGAGCAGATGGAAGCCCAGCACCGGACCCTTTTGCAAGCCCGGTCGAAGATGCAGCAGGACCTGTCGAAAGCAGATGCAGTGCTTGAAGAAGCCCAAGTATTCCGCAAGGCAGCAGAAGCGAAGGCAGCCGCATCAGCTCAAGCCCTTGGCGAGGTGCGGGAAGCGTTGAGTTTTCCGGTTGACATTGTCAACCGGAGCATTTTCTTCACGGAGTATCTGGAGAAGGGAGGTGAAGCAGACCGGGGTCAGGTCATCCGTTTCCTTCTAGACCACGCCCGGAAGATGGAGAAGACTTGGGGGCAGATGCAGTTACTAACGAACAATGCAGCCAGCATCGTCATCCCGGAGAAGCCGGTGGAGCCGACCCCCACCATCGATCTTACCTCGTCCCCGGAGGCAACCGGACCTTCACAACAGGCACATGAACCCTCTGGGAAGGGTAAGGGACCGATGGAGGAGACGGTGGTCACTCCGGAGACAGCCCCGCCCGGACAGAGTGGCAGGGCGCCTCCCAACAGTCCGGAGACGGTCTGGAAGACCCAACTCCCTTCAGCACTATTTCAAGATTCTCCTTCCAGCTTCTGGATCCCCCTTTCGCCACCGACCTCCAGTCGACGGAAGACGACCTCTCCCCTTTCCCGAGGTCATCCGGGTACGGCCACCAGTCCCAAGGCAGCACAGGGGACTTCCCCCGGCACAGCAGAGAAGGCGACGTAGGTGGCAACTGCAGTCGATCAACCCGACTCTGAAGCTCCCGCTTTCGGAAGTGTTCCAATACCGGATTCCATTCCGGATAAGGTAAGTGGCAGGAAGCAGACCGTAGGAGAGTCTCCGATGCGCCGGAGTGGACGGAACAAGAAGACTCCTTAGTTAGATTATTAGTTTTAGTAGAAGATTTGTTAATACCGGTCATCAAACTTGCAGTAGCGATTAACGATGGGGCTCCAGATTGCACCCGGCTACCAACCTGTCTGTTGAAACCGGAAACTTAGAATTGTTGACTAGCGGAAAAATCGGATCTGAGATCCATAATTTTCGGATCTCAGGTTTGAAATCCCGGACCTTTAGGGATAAGATTTTCTAGGTTAAATTCTCCGGATTTCTTGCAGATAAGGTAGTGCGTGGATCCGGTTGATTTTCTAGTACTTAGGGTAATGAATTTTCTTAACTCAGGATCTTATTTTCCCTTATGTTTGAATATATTTCGGAGCTATCACTAGAATTGCTACCTAGTTTGTGCAACATATGATGTTCTTTTGTAAGGTACAAGGTCCGTTGCTGTAGTACGTATTACGCAAGTTTTTGTGAAGAGAAGGATGTTTTGATGAACTAAAGAGTGAGCCGGTTTGAATTTTTAGCAGGGGAGTGTCCGGAATAACTGGAGGAGATTGCAGAGGCGTTCCTGGTCACCTTCAGAGTCCGGAAGAACCAGGAGGGGAAGAGATATATTGCAGAGGTGTTCCTGGTAGTCTCTAGGGCACGGAATAGTCCGTGTGAACTTGGATTTCGGTCCAAAACCGGAGTTTATCCCCACGGTAGGAAAAACCTGCTATGTAATTCTAGAAGGAGTCCTCCCCAGTGAAACAACATCGCTATCTTTGTAGGGCTACAAAAGTGCTACCGGAACGTCATTGTAGTCCGGACTTATCTTTGTGTGACCGCATCCGGAAGGCCTTTCGGATGTCGTGAGAGTTAAGTCTAGAATCACCACCACATCACCGGTTAGTAGATTAGGAGGAGAGTGATTGTCCGGGCACTATAAAATCCGGGGCAGTGGATGTCTAGCCACTTGAAGTCACAAGGCAGTGGGGAATCCGGCCACTTACACAAAATAGGATTAGTGGCCTTCGAGTCACTCGCTTAAACCTTCCAGAAGTTGCTCTAAGGGGAAACAGAGGTAAATCAAACTACCCACCTGGTTTGCCCGAAATCATTTTCGGAAACAACTGTACATAACTTCCGGAAACTAGTTCCGGTACATTCTGGATATGTTTTGGACACCGGTGTACGGTTTAAGGATCCGGCTCCTTTACGGAATAGAATGACTAACCTAGGTGATTGATAACTTAGTGGTTCTGGATAATTTGAAAGGATAAATAGATCTCTATGGGAACGAAACCGGAGTGGTTCACTTTGGAAGTACTTAGTGACGATTGAGTGCATTCCGGAGGAATACTGACTCTGCAAACTACGACAACTATACGGGTAAAAAACGCAAGGGTCCTTAGTGAAGAGTGTTGACGAAGGCGTCCACGGTCTCGCACTTGCGGACAACCGCGAGCAAACAACGAAAGAGCCATTCCTAGACGACACGGTTGTTCTCGGGGAGAAAACTATGGAAGGCGGTACTTACGGCGGTATACGGAGTCTCATTCACGTTACGGAAAAGAAGGCATCCTCCTCTAAGGATCAACCATCCTTGCAAGGTCGTGCGTCGCGGTCTGTATTTGCAACCCCTCTTGCAACGGTCACTACAACCAATTTGAAATCCTCCCACGGTTTGGTATCCCTTTCAAAACATGTGCGACCCCGAACGTCGCAACACCAATCCGATGGCCTACCTAGTGATGGCGATGTACCTCTGTCTAAGCTCTTCATACATCACCCCGAGGTTCAGGGAGGTTTAGGGTTACAACCTAGGCGGCCTACAAACGAAACGAGGAAACGTAAAGCTTCCATGCATCCATTTCTTCGCACGCGACCTAGTAATCCCATTGATGTCATTGGAACTTGTAAGAGATTCAAAACCGTTAAAACATTGTCGATCGAACGGAGAATCAAACAAGAACCCGCCACGGATAATGAAGACGATCCTTCGGGATCTAGTGGAGCTGAAATCAAAGATGACAGCGATTACGAACTTCCTACCGATGTGAATGCGTAGGGAAATTTGGCCCATTTACGTAGTATGCATTCACCGTACTTATTTTATATGTTAATATTGTAGTTCGAGTTTAGGGTATTTTATAGTCGTTCTGCGTATGCATTAAAAGCTTCTATTGTCTCAATTGATTCTTGGATTAATTCCGAATATCAATAAATTTTTTTCATATATGCACAAGTTTTACATCCATCTCTTTTGCTATTCTATTGTCTTGTGTTTTGTGTATGGATTTAGTCATCCCATACGAAATGACTTAAACATGTCATTCTTGTTGTATGCAGAATGTAATTCGAGTTTGCAAACTTCTGTTCATTTCACTGCTTTGCATCCACCTAATGCACCACAATATTTCTAACACCCACATACAATTAAAGAATTCAGAAGTTGACAAAATATATTACAAATTGTAAACCTTTATTTCAAAAAGTATGCTCCACCATGGCATGCTTCCGACTTCTTGGTACACCATTCCTTAAACAACAACTACGCTAAGCTTTACATTCATCTACCACATTCTATTGCCTTGAAGAAGAAGGCTCGTCGGTATGATCCGTTCGAGTGCTACTACAAGTCCGCGGTCTCTGGCTTGGCCTAGCAATCCTCCCCCCCTCTTCGTACTCTCGATCCACGGCTGCAATTTCCCTATGCATTTCCGACCACCAACTATCGTCGTTGTCATTGCCATCATCCCTCTTTCGCTTCCCGCCAGGATCCACCTTCTTCGCTGCAAAGATTTCCATGGCCTTCTTTATTCGTTCCACCACATTGTTCACAAAAGCGTCATTCTGTGGGAATGACACCAATAATTCCCCTTTGGATTTCTGTAGCACGTTCCGCCAATAGCCAATGGTGTCCCCAATCCTCCGATTAAATGCTTGCACCGCATCCCAATAAGAACACTCTACGTCTTTAAAAGAATCCTCTTCTGTTGAACTCCGTAGCTTTGCGGCCTCTTCCAACTTTGCAAGGACCAGGGCTCTTTCCACCAAAGTACAATTGTACTTCTTGTACTCATCTCTCAACTCAATGCCATCTTTACCTCATGCCATACACCATCTTCTCCCTTCTCAGCTCTCTTTGGAGGAAATCGGAAGAAACGCTTGTGCTCAGTGCTCCAATGCCCCCCAAAGTTGCGGCAAAACAACTCTTGTTGCTTGCCATCTTCAATCTCTCGCGCCCGTATCTCCACCTCATAGTCTTGTGTCATCCAAAATAATGGATCAATTTCCATCCCATACTCCTCGTATAGTTGGTGACAAGAAAGCTCACTATTCCACATAAGTGGTTTTCCCCACTGACGATAGTTCAAGGATTTCTTCGGAAGTTGATCCAAGGGGAGATTCCATCGGTTGAACTCGTGCCCCGGTGGCATAACATCTCTTATCTCCATCACTTCGTAGAATCTTGTGCTAATTGGAAAGCGACACATAGGACACGCCGATTGTATCATAGAACCTGTGGAAATGCAAGTAATACGAAAGTTATGGCCACATTAGCCCAATGTATACGCTCCCTCCGGACCGAAATGATCTTGGCACAAGCTGCATTTGTCATTGAGGAATGCCAGGACAGGGTCGCAAATATGGATTACTCTTCGCTCCGATTCTACAAAATGTGATGAGAAGGTATTGTAGGGCATCCATCCTCCCTCTTCTTCTAAAGCCCAGTCAATACCATGGCTCTTTCCCTTCCGATGATAGTTTGTGCGATCCATCATCTCCGGTACATCACCCCAAATAGTAACCTTCGTAGACTCATGTCCACGTTGACCAACGAATTTCTTCAATCTCTCCAATGAGGTATCCACGAGTTCACATGATTTTTGTGATTCGGCGGCAAATTTCTTGAGATCATGTTGTGCTTTCGAGACAATGGTCTCCCTGTCCTGAAGGCGATGAACCCAACCCAACCAAGGCATTGTGTTCTCGTTCCATGGTGTGTCGTCCACTGATCTCAATGTCCTCCGCAGTGTCTCTAGTTCCGCTCGTGCCTCGTTCCTCTCCTTATTTGCCACCTCCAACTTTTGTGACATCGATTCCATCTCCCCTTCACCTTCCACTATCGCCTTCTTTTTTCCAGGCGCTACTGGCCGTACCAGGCTACTCCCAGCTCGTATTGCCAATTGAACAGAAGATGGCTCAGCTAGTCTGTTAGATTTGACCGGTGTGGCATCCTCTGCATCGTTCCCACCAAACTTGGAAAGAGAAAGGTTGTCAGAAGTTCCGGCGCTGTCCTCAATGACTACCACATCCACCTCACGAACCTACGCATTCATCTTCTCCGACATCCTTGTAACGAGTCTCCTACTGGACTCCAACATACCTTTGTTATCTTCTAATTCCCATTTAAGCTGTCTAGTGAGGGTTTCATTTTTGTAGGCCTCCTCTTCCATATCCATCACTTTCTGAGTTAGCGCGATCCTGTCTTTTAACATTGGCGTTATAAAGGAAGCCAACGTGTCGAAGCCATCAGCGGCTCGTACCACACTCGGAGTGATAGTTGAAAATGTATAAGCCATATCTAGAAGATGAGGAGCCATTGCTGCAAGAATTTCAGCCCCGTCCACCAAATTACGTGCCACTCTCACTATTCCATGTACTTGTTTCCATTCGTTCAAATCACTTCGCACATCGACTGGATAACCAAATTCTGTTACTTGAGCGCACACTTCAGTCCACTTAACACTCAAGTCGAGCAAGCCTTTCAACTTATCCTTGTTTGGCATTATTCGAAGCATTTCTTCAATCTTGGAAATCAAAGTACCTTTGTCAATGATCGGGTCATTGGAATTTGGTTCCAATGCTTCCCGCGTTGAAGTGCTTGGCCCGGCATCCATTGTCTTTGGTGCCATGCCTTCCAAAGTTTGAACGTTTGGAACAACGGTTTCTTCTCCATCCATATTCTCCCCCCCCTCGTTCCGCGTTACCATGGTCTTCACCTCCTACAATTACAATATTCGGAATATCTGATTGTATGGGGTCTTCTAACGTTGTTGTCTCCAAACTCTCTTTGGGAATTTTAGTTGACAATATATTGTCGACCACAATATCCAAATGTTTGTCAGACTCCATCACAACGGCAACCTCCTCCACCGATGGTTGTATATTTGGCACGGTATCCACCACGGTCATCTGACGAGGCTTTTTCTTCAACTCCTCCAAAATAGCCTTGGTCAAGGTCAATTCAGGATTGAATAAATCATGAATATGCTTCTATTTTTGCCCAATCCTAAGCGGATATTGTTTTGTAGTCGGAAACGTGCTCCAATCCACCTTTTGTTTCAACACGACCTCGGTGTATACCATTGATAGAAGGCTATAATTGAAAAACCCTTTGCTTCTTGGGCGATTTCCAAACAAAGCCCGCCAAACCTCCTCCGCACGATAAATGAAGTGATCATTTTTGCACATCCACGGCTTGCAAGCAAAGTAAGTCATATGACTTATGTGGCAATCTCTTGGCCAAAGTTTATCGATGTGGTACATCTTCACGTATTTCTTGCATGTCTTGGATACCGAGTAATCCACCATTTCAGCCTCCCAACCTTCCTCCGCCTGAATGTCTTCATTGTCCAAAATCTCCCACCGTAGATCATGAGTAGCACCTTTTTGTTTGTACCGTTTCTTCGACTCTCCCGTTCCAATTTCACTCACATCTTCCACCATGATCTGCTTCTCCGTCGCCATGATAACACTTGCTTTTAAAAAAACAAACGCGGACACTCCGGTATTAATTCGTGAATGAATGGTTTGGGAAATTAAAAAACGGTTTATCCGGTCACAATAAAAGGACCCCAGTCTCCTCACCTAGTAAGAGCAACAAGTACAGAAAACTATAACTGCAGCACATCCGACTCGGCATGAGAGGAGAGGAAGTGAGGAAAAAAGAAGTGGCCGTCCGCATGTACATGCGGACGGCCGCCTAACCTAACCGGCCGTCGGCCGAGCCCAGCCGACCGCGCCAGCCGGCCGTCCGCCATACGGCCGTCCGCCGGGCTCACGTCCGCCTGGGACTATTTCTTTTTGGTTCTTTTTCCAATTTTTTTTTCCATTTTTTTTCCTTCTTTTTACCATTCTTTCGACCCTCCAAGGACGTTTAGGGGTTAATGTTGAATTGTATTTGGATTGAAAATATGTTTGAAAAAGTAAAACTAGATTCAAAATCGGAGATGGAAAATAGCACCCTTAGATTTAGGGTTAAGGGTTTAGTATATATGAAGGGGCTAGTTTTTAAGTTATATGTAAGAAATATGCTACATTACACCAATTCTTTGCCATGTGAATGCCACGTGGAAATTGTTGAAATTTTTGGATTGAAACATTGATAAGTTTGTAATAAACTTGCTTTAAAAAATGGGTCCATTTCAAACATGGGTGACTATGAAAATCTACAAAACTACAATTCAAACTCATCTTGCCATTGCGGACCTTTATCGTTCTAGGATTCGAACCGGATACTGCATAGAATTTCAATAGTGGACCAATTGAATTTGTAATTTATGTGAAGGCGTTTAGGATCGTCCAGTTTTAAAGTATACAGTGGCAAACAAAACTGAGTACAATTTTTACTCGCTTCCATTCAAAAAATCATACCATGAGTATAGGTGGGCAAAACCGAAATGTGTACAAGTCAAAGTTGTAGTACATGATGTATTACACAATGCTGAAATTTTTGAGGTGGAGTTGAATTGTGGTTTGGAAGATATCAAATGCCAAAATAGAGTATGTCTTTGTACTCACTTTTGTTCAAGATTGGTACGAGAGCTTTCAAAATATACACAATTTGGAATGAAGCCAATTTTCTTTAGTGTTGTCTTTATGGTATTGTAAACCATCATCTTGAACATGTGTAGGCCTTTCATCAATAGAAATCAACCTTTGTGTGCTTGAGATAAATCTCAAATTGTGGAAAAATAGATGTTTTCTTGTGAAATTGCATTCTTAGTATATATTAATGTGCAATTAAAACTATTTTTGGTATGAAAATCAAAGAAGGGGCAAAATGGAACGTCGAGTATTTTATGATACGAAGTCATCAAAATGCAAGTAAGTGAAATCAAAGTGGTGGATGGAAAGCTTCCATTGATGAGCATTGTGACATCAATAAGGTCAAAGAAGAAAACCATCACATTATTTCAATATACATAATCAAGTTTATTAAGGAGTTTATTGAATACTAAAAAAATCCAAATACAAAATGAAATGCATGCAACAATGGCCAATACTGATTCACGTTTGTCACTTATGATGCCCACTAATATTCCATGCTATCAATTCCACATAGGATTATCAAATGTCATTTTCACAAGAAAACATCTATTTTTCCACAATTTGAGATTTATCTCAAGCACACAAAGGTTGATTTCTATTGATGAAAGGCCTACACATGTTCAAGATGATGGTTTACAATACCATAAAGACAACACTAAAGAAAATTGGCTTCATTCCAAATTGTGTATATTTTGAAAGCTCTCGTACCAATCTTGAACAAAAGTGAGTACAAAGACATACTCTATTTTGGCATTTGATATCTTCCAAACCACAATTCAACTCCACCTCAAACTTTTTAGCATTGTGTAATACATCATGTACTACAACTTTGACTTGTATACATTTCGGTTTTGCCCACCTATACTCATGGTATGATTTTTTGAATGGAAGTGAGTAAAAATTGTACTCAGTTTTGTTTGCCACTATACATGATGCTATATTACCTTGACTATTTCTCTGAGAAATAAATTAAATTTCCAATGTTAAAAACTATAATTTGTACTGTGCTTTGGATGGAAGATTTTCGAGTTGTAGCAGTTTTTATGTATATCAACCGAAGAATCTCTCAACCATGGCGGGGTTTGAACAATAGATTTTGATCAACTTTTTTTACTCATGATACATAAATACATACAAATAGTGCCAACCATGGTGGTTCAGTGAAGACGATTAAAATGTGGTGGGATACTGTGGGCACCCTTGAATATTTAGTTGATTTGGGTTGTAGGATCCAACAAATGATTTGTCATGCCAATTTCGGCAGTGCACAATCTGCATCCTTTAGGTTTTTGTATAAATTCATGGCATTAAATAAATTGTTTAAGTAATACGTTTCTGGAATTTGGTGTAATGTTATGCTATGTCATGCTTACACAATTACTAATGCCACATTTAACTAAATCTAGACTTTGAATAGTCCAGAACGGTCAAAGTCTAGATTTAGTCATCAAGAGAATGTGCAAAAAATATGGCACAAAGGTGCATCGGGAGATCTATCGAAGAAATCGAAGATGGTGAAATTCTTCTGAAAGGAAGGAGCTTTATGGAAGAAGCGTTGGAAACATTAATGGGTGTGAAATGGTACCATGTGCCCTTGCATTCACATATAGGAGGATCTTCCGATGTGACCAACTGTACCTAGAGAACTTGGAAGTGAATCCCTCAAAAGTATGAGGAAAGAATAACTGATGATAAATAAGGGTGAATGGATCCTTTAAAAATCAGCTAATGATGTTCCAAAGCAGATCAAGGGGGACATGCTAGTAGTACATGCGAGAACAATCTGGTAGAAAACAAATGTGGCATACAGTCGGATCCAGTAGACACAATAAGCAATTTAAAAAAAGGCCGAGACATTAAAGATAAATCATGACAGCAACAGGCAAATCAATACTAGAATAAATTGAGATGTAGAAATCTAACACATACAGATATAGGAGGGATAGATAGATCTTCCTATCTATTGGACTGATTCACTGAAGATAATTCATGACAACAACAGGCAAATTCATAACCGAATGTATTAAGTTACGCAAAGCAGACACATGCTGGTATAGGAAGGATAGATAGATCTTCTTATCTCTTGGACTGATTCACTGAAGACAATTTATGACAGCAATAGGCAAATTCATAACCGAATGTATTAAGATACGCAAATCATACACATGCTGGTATAGGTCCAATCGATAGATCTTCCTATCTCTTGGACTGATTCACTGAAGACAATTCATTACAACAACAGGCAAATTCATAACCGAATGTATTAAGATACGCAAATCATACACATGCTGGTATAGGTGCAATCGATAGATCTTCCTATCTCCTACACTCAAAAGCACCCAACAAATGTAACATACAATCGGTCCCAGTAGGCACAGAAGGCTTTTCCAAAGAGGATTGATTTACTAAAGAATTTTTATCACAACAACAGGCAATTCAATATCGTATGTATTGGGATGTGAAATCTTACACATTCAGATAGAGTAGGGATCGATATATCTTCCAATCTTCTAGACTTAGGGTCGATATAGGATATCGCCTGAGGATCGATAGGTCGTCTAGTCTTTGAACTCAAGGATCCGCCGCGTTTGCAGCTTCAAGGTTTGTCATTGCTGCTATTCGGTCCCTCCGTGGAATTGTCCGAGTCTGAGGGTTCAATGTACTTGACCAAGAAGAAAATACGACGGAATCAACATGAACGTGCATCGGACGTCGTTTCTCCGGAACCCACGTCGCCGACCAACAATCCTCGTACTTCTTCTTATGGTTCTTGAACGCATTTCTTGGCTCCCAGAATTGGATAATAAACATTCCATATTGCTCATCACCAACTACTCTATTGACTGCTGATTGCGCTCTCCCTAACCAGACAGGATAAATCTCAGGGTCAGATGGACGGAGAAGGACCCAAGATCCGGAAACGACGTCTCGCCATGGGATCAAAGCGACCTTTGGTCTGCTTGAACGTGGCCCACAGAAAGATTCAGGCTCCTCATCTTCAGGTGTGACATCTCCTCTAGTAATAAGGCTCAAAGGAGCAAAATTTATCGCACTCCAATCTTGAATCGGCCAAAATCCTTCTACCAAAGCCGGGGGTGTGGAAGGAAGAGGTTTCTCAAGTTCCTCAAGAATTGCATTCCAGTATGCAATATACGGTGGAAAATCACGTCGAAAGCCCTCACATTTTTCCATCGCCTTCTCCCAGAATTTTATATAACCTTGAATTCCAGATTTAATGAAGGACCTCTTATCAATTGCTTTGGAAACCCTCTCTTGCCTTCTCAATTGCCTTTTCTTGATTGCTAGTTGGAGAAGGAACCTCGTCTCCCCACACTCGCCTGTAAGGCACTAGCTTTGGGAGGCCGGAAGGTATCTTGGGACTTCCGTCGGCATCCGACTTCCAAAGCCGTATACCAGAGTTGATTCCGGGTAGCCAGTGAGTGTCAACTGCGTTCTCTTTGTAGCGCATGACGGGCCAACCATCATCATCTACATAGAATTTGAAGAGGTGCATATCTCCTAAACCACTAAGTGTATTTTGGCCATCACATAGAAAGCCTTCGACGAATGATTTGAAATCCGCAATCTCCTGAACAAACTCGGGCATAAAGCCCAACTCCAGCGATTCCATAAAAGACCTCATCAAATCCGCTACCACATAAGTATTCTGATTCTTAAGGGCCTTGGATAAGTGGCTGAAGTAAGCATCGATATCCTCATGCGTGTGGCCGACTAATAAGAATCCAACTTGGATTTCCTTGAACACCCTACGATAAGCCAACATCGATAAGAAAGCCATGAGAAACTGGTTCTTATTGTCTTTTGCGGAGTTGTCCAGCTGCAAATACAGATTTTTGGGAAGTAGGACGACTGCAGTTGAGTGGTTTGGTTCCACCGTAGGTAAAAGGTTCATACATCTAGACTTTCCTTTCAGCAAAGCCTCAAAAAACGAGTTTGCCGGCTCGTGAGGAAAAAGTTTACCCGTAACGCGAATGGGAGGTTCTTCAAGACAACAAAGCAATCTCGCTAGGGATGAGATTGTGTAATTTGAGTCCCCTGGCCACAAGTCGATAGAATAGTGGGCGTACGCACTGTCTCCATGTCCATGCGTCACCATACTAGTGACGTTCATTGGGAGCTGACCAAGAGGTGAAGTGAGTTTGGTGGAAACACGCATGCGTCGGATTGCAGTCTTGGCTGTATCCATTTTATCGTGGATAATGCAAAGAATCTCCCCCTTATTGCGCTTTGACTCCTCTCTCCAACTATGGTACACACGCCTACATGAAGCTTGAAGATTCAAGTGCTAACTCCGTTGTTTCACAAAGGATACATACTCGGTAGAGCCCTTCACCGATTTGTTGATGAACTGTTGAAGAGTGTCGTAGAGGGTGCACTTGGCAAAGGAACTCCCAACAGGCTTAACCGCAATGTTGTTGAAGAACTCCTTGATTCTACTCACAACAGACTGCAAAACAACGGGCAACCCATACTGTAGATTTGTCTACAGACAGAGCCAAACAACAGAAATCAGGAAACGTGTCATTGTGGGCAGTGAAGGGATCGAAAGATCTTCCTATCTACGAAGAGATGGAATCGATGCCATTTACTGGTGATAAAATCCAAGCAATAACTCATGAATAGGATAGGAAGATCTACCTATCCTCTAAAGCATCCACATGAATGAGTCAAAGACTAAATTGAGGTGAATTGTGACGAATAATACCTCTGTGGCGTCAGCTTGGATCCTCTTCCAACTATGCCCAGAGGGCAGAAACTTCAATGTGTCCATCCGCCCTGGTACAATCGTGCGCATTTGATGAGGCATGTGATTAGCGTTGTCACTTATGCTAGCAGAAATCGTACCCATGGCTTGCACGGTTCCGAGGCACGGACGTTTGATGCCTTTGTTCCCGTGTGTTGACAAAATGATGCCCTCCTTGTACTGGTCGATATAGGTGTGGAACGTTGACTTTGGAATACCATGGATCTGGTACCATGCTGTTGAGCAGACATCTTGTCCAAGCAAAGTCACATACTTTCTTTTCCTATTATTTCCCAAGTAACGCAATTGCCCACCCATAGCTCTACCATACTCCCGTCGGTCATCGAAATCTTTCAGCCATAACTTCTGCCGAATGAAGAGCGTATCTTGGGGCCGGAATAATCTGACGCATTCGTCAGGACAACATGACAACAAACTGACCACCTGAATTGCTTCGGAGAGAGTCTTCTTTGCATGAGAGGTGAATTTCTCCTCGATTCGCGGTTTGCGACGAACAAAGCGGTATGTTGCTTTCGGACGACCACCAAGGTAGGCGTTGGGGTCCACAAGAGGAGGAAGTCGGATGAAGTGGTCCACTGTCTCGCTCAGACCATGCCCCCCATCGAATCTACAATCAAGAATGGGCCACCTCTGATGGCTCATGATGTCGTTACGGTCTCCGATGAATACGTCAAAGACAGTGACGCCAATGTTCCCCTCCCCCAATGTACTGTCTCGGAAAGGCTCAGCAGGTAGGGCGCAATTGATGCGACCAGATGCAATCGGAAGTCCATCGCAATTATAGCGTATCACCACCATCCCCACCCATTCCTCCTACGGAAAGAACGGACGAGAGTCCGCAGATTCGGAACTGCCATCAAGTTCTGGGTCGACCGATACTGGCTCATCAGAAAGGACAACGCATGCTGACACCGAAAGAATAGTTCTACCGATTGAATCAGCCAACAAAGTAAGACCCTCTTGAACTGGGTGAATCAAAAGACATCGAGCCGCAGGACAAATTTCCACAGGTCGGAGAAGAGTCATCTGAGGCATGTGAACGTTGATGTCAACATCAAGCCAACACCCTGAGGGGGCTGCTTCAATAACAGTGGCGCGTCCCACAACCCCATGGCCGGCATAGCAAAGCAGAACAGCCATTCCTGGCGCTAGTTCACCTCGGCAGTCTTGCATGCCATTGTCACGGGCATAAGAAGGAAACATCCTAATTGGTCCGATAATGGCCTTGCGCAAGCATTCAAAACAGTCCATCAACAACCGGACAAGAACACCATCAGGCACAGAAGAGAGATTGACAGATCAACATATCCAGCAAAATTCACACTCACCCTCAGAGACAAGTCGACCACAAGAAAGATCGAAATACCTTCCTATTTAGTGGGTCCCTCCAAGGGACTCTAAGATCATCCAGCCTACAAAGTTACTCAGTAGCCATAGTAAACCATAAGACAGATCGAAAGATCTTCCTATCTACAGGGTCATCCTAGAGACTTACCGGAACATTAAGCGGATCGATAATCATCCAATCCCCAAGGTCCCTCACAAATCAAAGTTAACCATGACAGTGATCAAAAGATCTACCGATCTTTAGGTCTCAAACACAACAAAATTATCTACGAGGGAGTTTGAAAGAAACTCCAATTCACGAGGTCTCGAAAAAACCTTAGACGAACCAAGTGAGATCGAAAGATCTTTCGATCAAGAGGGTCGATGAAATGGATCGAAAGATCTTCCCATCCACACCGTCTCACTCTTATCAAATATTTAGGAGCGATGGACTATTAAAGAATTGTAGAGGATCGAAAGATCTTCCTATCTGCAAGGTCCCCCTCCCCTAGAAGTTTTTGATGAGGAGATCGAAAGATCTTTCGATCAAGAGGGTCGATGAAATGGATCGAAAGATCTTCCCATCCACACTGTCTCACTCTTATCAAATATTTAGGAGCGATGGACTATTAAAGAATTGTAGAGGATCGAAAGATCTTCCTATCTGCAAGGTCCCCCTCTCCAAGAAGTTTTTGATGAGGAGATCGAAAGATCTTTCGATCAACGAAAGCAACGAGAGGGTCTGGTGGTTATTAATATACCTCGAGTTAGTGCACTGTTCTATCGGAATGGAAACAACATTGACACTGGAACAAAACCAATAGTATTGTGCGATGTATGAATCCATACCACAAGATTAATTCCATATACAAATAAGTCGACACTGGAACGAAATCATGTGCCTAGTCAATGAAGTCAATGTTGTAGGACAACATTGTCACTGGAGAAAAATCGATAGAATTGTGCGAAGTACGAATCCATACCACAAGCTTTATTACATTCACATACAAATTGAGAGAGCCTCGGAATTCGAGGCATTCAACAATTCAATTCTACTCCTATATAGAATTGAATAGTATGGAAGTGATCAACGTTGAAGTTCAGGAGACAGTATCAACCCTAACACATCAGATGAACAGCGTCATAGCAATTTCCTAATGTTTGAGATAACAAACGCACTCGCAGAAGAAATGCTGAAAAAGGGAGGCGACGGTATCGTTGTTGAGGCGAAACTATGTAGAGATGGATCACGATCGAGCTCCAGACCATAGCATCAATGAACACAATCCAACTCCACGCACGAACACCCACGACCAAGCTTGCGCTGAAGGCGCCAGCATCTACTAACGCTTAAGCGCTCATACTCCAACACCACACTCGATACAACGCATGCTCAAGCTCTACTGCCTTGAATACGAACTCCCTGACCACGTCCCTCACGTTCTCTGTCTAACATTCGCTCTAACGTTCTGTCAACCTAATTGCGCCTTACTACACACGATGCCTACCACTTGCTGTAGTGCTGAAAAATAAGACTTGAAATTGCTTCAAGTCAGGGATGGAGCGTCTCCTTTCAAACTTGAGCGGGAAATTGTACGTCCAATTCTTGGCATCATAGAATGATTGACCATCTTGGCGGGGATGGAGAGTAGCGTTTGTTGTAATGATTGGCAGATGAAATGGAATCTTGAGTGTAACGGTTCTTGACAACTAAGTGGTCGGATTTTAATGACGAAGATCTGTAGTTCTCATGTGCATCCTACGGTGCACCACAAGTGCTGATTGACATCCGACGGTTTGAATTAGTCTAGTAAAAGATTGAATACAAATAAAATAGAGAATTAGTCTAATGAAGGATTGAATATAAAAAATTAGAATCACAAAATAGAAAAGACAATCAAAAAATAGAATAAAGAACTAGAATGAAAGATTGCATAGAAATAATTAGAATCACAAAATAGAATAGAGAAATAGAATGAAAGATTGCATAGAAATAATTAGAATCACAAAATAGAAAAGAAAATAAAAAAATACAATAAAGAAATAGAATGAAAGATTGAATAGAGATAATTAGAATCACAAAATCGAATAAAGAAATAAAATGAAAGCTTGAATAAAAATAACTAAAATTACAAAAAGAATAAAGAAATAGAATAAAAAATTGCATAGAAATAATTAGAATCACAAAATAGAAAAGAGAATCAAAAAATAGAATAAAGAAATAGAATGAAAGATTGAATAGAGATAATTAGAATCACAAAATAGAATATAGAAATAGAATGAAAGATTGAATGAAAAAAACTAGAATCAAAAAATGGAATAAAGAATTAGAATGAAAGATTAAATAGAAATTACTAGAATTATACATACAACATACAATTATATATCGATACATTTTATACATTTATATATATATCCAACATACAACTATACATACACAAATCTTACATATATATATATATATACAACACACAATTATATCTCCATACGATTTATATCTTTATATACAACATACAACTATACAAACATACATTTTATACATATATACAACATACAAAAATTATATATCGATACATTTTATATATTTATATACATATACCACCTACAACTATACATACACAAATGTTATATATATATATACAACACACAATTATATCTCCATACGATTTATATCTATATATACAACGTACAACTATACATACATAAGAAGAAGAAGAACGTCGGTCCCCATAGAAGGGGCCGATGTGAATAAAGCGTCTGTTCGTTCCACTACTAAGACCATGTCCACCGGATAGGGAATTAGTAAGTTGGGACTACTTCCCCCTTTCGAGGGTAGACACTATAAAACAGGTATTAGAAAACCAGTGAGTCCGTCATCCCATAGGGGTAACTAAGAGGAGTGGGAGGTGGGGGGGGGGAGAGAGTGAGAAGGGAGGAGAAAATCTTAGTAGGGGTGAGGATATACATACATACATTTTATTCACATATATTATATATACATACATTTTAGTCATATATACAAGATGCAATAATTATATATCAATACATTTTATATATGTATATATTTCCAACCTACAATTATACATACACAGATGTTATATATATATACAACACACAATTATATCTCCATACGATTTATATCTTTATAAACAACATACAACTATACAAACATACATTTTTTACATATATACAGCATACAATAATTATATATCGATGCATTTTATATATTTATATATATCCAACTTATAACTATGTTACTATACGTACACAGATGTTATATGTATATACATATACAACATACAATTATATATTGATACATTTTATATATACATATATTTCCAACCTACAACTTTACATACACAGATGTTATATATATATATATATATATATATAATATTCTATCGATACATTATATATATATATATATATATTTTTTATTTTTATTTTTTATTTTTTTCAACCTACAACTATATATACACAGATATTATATATATATATACAACACCCAATTATATCTCCATACGATTTATATCTATATAACATACAAATTTATATCTACAACATACAACTATACATACATACATTTTATACATATATACAATGTCATACAATAATTATATACCGATACATTTTATATATTTATATATATCCAACATACAACTATACATACACAGATGTTATTATATGTATATATATATACAACATATAATTATATCTTCATACGATTTATATCTAATTGTTTCTCGATACGATATATATTATTGTACAATTTTATCTCCATACGATTTATATCTATGTATAATATATACAACATACAACTATACATACATACATTTTATTCATATATACAACATACAAGAATTATATGTGGATACATTTTATATATATATATACATATATTTCCAACCTACAACTTTACATACACAAATGTTATATATATATATATTCTACATACAAGTATATCTCCATAAGATTTATATCTAATTGTTTCTCGATACGATATATA
The DNA here is from genome assembly GCA_963971425.1 of Bryoerythrophyllum caledonicum. Taxonomy (NCBI): domain Eukaryota; kingdom Viridiplantae; phylum Streptophyta; class Bryopsida; order Pottiales; family Pottiaceae; genus Bryoerythrophyllum; species Bryoerythrophyllum caledonicum. The sequence continues at coordinate 21,464,163 of OZ020514.1, forward strand.
TTATTGTACAATTATATCTTCATACGATTTATATAGAAAAAAAGAATCTATATCTATAAAAGAATACAGGATGAGAAACATGTCGATGGATGAACGCGTCGATGAAAACGCTTTTGGATGGACAGCTAAAAGTTAGGGTTTTGGATAAAAGGACGGAGCAGGGATTAGGGTTTGGGGATGGGGACGGGGACGGGGTCGGGGGACGGGGACGGAGGACGGGGGACGAGGGACAAGGGGACAAGGACGGGGGGGACGATGGATTAGGGTTAGGGTTAGCATTAGGGTTAGGGTTAGGGTTAGAATTAGGGTTAGGATTAGAGTTAGAGTTTAAACACCATATTCATTATATTGGGAGATTTCCAGGGATTTAGGAGGTACACGCTCTAGAGTAATCCAAATATTTTACCGTAGTGATGAAGCAAACATGATTAGAATAGAAGTACAACACCATTTTTGTAAGATAATATGAAGATGTATGGGCAAACAGTATCCAAATTGGAGAATCAAATGAAATAATATCTTTAGTTCTAGACTATATTTATAATATGATAGAAGTAATCCATATACAAAACATGCATCATCCTTTCCATGCAGAAAAAGGCTTCTACTACGACCAAAAACATACACATTAATTCCTAGTCAATGCACATTCTGGTATAGCCAAGCTGAATGTGCACTTGTACCACTGAGATCATAAATCTACTTGTTCTTCTCCACGTCACCAGAATTAGACTTCCTCAGCTCATCCCTACCCCTCTGAAGTTCATCTTTGCGGCTGTAACCGGTATATGGCATTTGACTAGCACGTATATGTTCTTGCTGTCGTTGGCGTTGCATTCGTTGATTCCAAGTAACAATAGGCATAGGAAGCGAGTGGCGACGGCGAGAGTGACGCTTTGAGTTTTGGTTTAAACCATGCTTTGGGGAAGCACATTGACGCTCGGTAGTCGGTTGAAGCACCTAGCAAAAGAGACCACAGAAATCAGCTAAAACCAAGCTGAATATGTAGCCACACATGTCAAAAAAAACACAAACACCATGACGTGGAATCCATTCAATAATCATGTCCAATTTAGGTGTTCGTGAAACATGCAAACTCAAAACAGTGATGATTAAGAGGAGAATATACAACACATACTAAACAATAACAAAAAATAAGACCAACCTCAATATTAGAATGCGTTTTCTCACTTAGAGATTGAATCTTGTTCTCATCATTTCCGACCGTTGTAACATGCCCACACGTTGTAGGATTTGTGGGCATTATCTCTGATGGCACCGTCGTAGGTGGTTGAATTACACCAGCAAGTGTTTGAAGTACGTGATCCTATGACGTAGGGACAAAGAGAGTTAAAATGCAACTTGTACATATTTAGCTCTATTCGAGCTGAATGTGCACATTGCCAAAAAAGACCTAGGACAAATACAGAGAAGGGGAGGGGGGGAATACCATGCTACGCAGGGGAAGTGACAATGATTCCTCACGTCCGCGAACAAGCAGTTGGTCACCTTTCCCACAAATCCTATCAACACCGGGGAACACCAAAATTTGACGAGGTTGAAGAATAGAACGGGAGGCAACCTTTCGAATGCAAAATTTAGGTGGGGGGCTGTTTACTTCATCTTCTTCAACTGGAGCCATCGAAGAGTCCATCGAATAATCAGCTGCTCCGCGGGAGTACAAATCGTTATGTTTACGTGGAATTCGATATCCATAATCTTCTAACTTCAAAACAGAATCCATGGTGGCAATACAATAGTTTACGTGAAAATGATTAACGGCTCTTTTTCAAACATGGAAGCAAAGAGAAAACAAAAACTTTCAAATTCAACAATAACAAACGAAAAATTTCAAACAAATATCAAAGAACTGGCAACTGCCACTTGACTTACAAGATATGTATAGTATAACACATTTATGATTGATACCAGAGAACTTCTAATTTGCGAGCCCATCAGATATCATAATCGCGTGCGTTAATTCCATGTACTCTAAGCTATATGGATCCGAGCAAATCGTCAGACGACCAAAGGGATTCTCACGCCGAAAAGATCGCAGCCCTAACTCTGCACTACTGTGGAGCTTTTGGAGCCATGGAAGCAAGACATTCAGGAGGAACTTATCGTTCCATCCATCTCCTTTGTAGGACCAAGTATCCGAAAGAAGCACATTCTCCGGATCATTAAGGACGTGCTTGTACGGACTGTCATCTATGATGATAGTATTCTCCTTCGTAAAGGAGACACCATTTTCAGTAAATAGGACTTTCGACAACGTCTTCAGGAATACCTCCTTATCTGAGTTCTTAACCTTCAGATATTGAGGTACATTATGGATCAAAGCAGTCACGACTCTCCTACAATGCTCTTGCCCAAATATGACTTTTGGTAAGGCCGCTTTTGGGAAGAGGTAATTGACGATGCTACTAGTGGTGTTCAATTTCATCGAACTCCAGACCGATATCGATGCAAACTTGGAAACAGCGTCCAAAAATGCCTTGCAGTCTGGACGAACATACACTAGCTTTGGGCCGACCTTGGCTGGAACTTTTACCGAGTGCGGTAGAGAACATGCATTGAAGGCTTGCGTAGCAGACCTCAAGCGAAATTCCTCACACACACACAATGTACCGTTCAAGTCAAACACAATGTTTAACCACGGTTTGACCACTCTAGGGGTTGAACGAGGAACATGAACTACGGCGCTATGAACGCTCTCCAGAGGCTCGACTACCTGGAATTCAGATGGGAAAGAGTGGAGGTACATGTTACTAAACATGAAACAATATATAACCAAAGAGCACATAATATTATACGAGAAGGAAGCACTGCAAAAGACATCACAATCAATAAGGCCATGAAGTGGTGAAATTAAAGTTATACCTGTGAGTTGATGGCCAAAGTAGCATCAATGGGCTTTGCACCAACCATAGGAGGATGCTCAGAAGAGCCAGCATCATCTTTTATGAAATCGACTTCGAGGCTTAGGGCATCTGAAATTCAGCAAATTTAATTATAGGTTATGAACAAACATGCCCCAAAAATGCAACGGCAGTTGATACTAAATAGGATCAACATTGAGCTCGACTCTAACTGACTGTGCAAGTGTATGAGTACTTAACAATTGGATGCACACAAGGGAGAGGACTACTTGAATTTCAACATGATGCACACAGAGGGAGAACAACATGATATACAAAAAGTAATGCATATTCAGCTCGAGCTGAGCTGAATATGCAATAGAAGTAACAATGACTTTAGGAGAAGGACTAAGTGTATCAAAACATAGAGAGATATACCACTACTTATCTGCAGTACATTTACTTTAACTTAAGTGTAGTCTAAAAAGAAAAAATAAATGGATCAAGACGAAAACAATATACAACAAAGGGAAGTGATTAAGGAGATTCGAAATGGAAGCACCATCGAATTTACTCAACCAAGGTTTAAAAGGACAATAAACATCCAAGATTATTTTCGTCCAGAAGTTAATGTACGAAAATAATTGGGGAAACATAATTAACAACAACAAGAATACTCGATATACTAGTTCTCATCGAGAATTCCACCTGAAGAGTGTTCTGGAGATGCTTGACTGTTGCTCGGTGTGTTGACTTCATTAGCAACTTTTGTCTCTTCCACCGGAATCACATCGTTTGGTTGAACACTGGGATCGGCGGAAACCATGCGCTCGGCTCCAACATAGGCTATCGCTCGTGGCGGTGAAAGAGGAGAAGACGTCTTCGGATCCGATGTCAGCAAAGACTGTTGGACAGACGTCTCTCCAAACGAGGCGACCGTCTCTATAACAGTAGGGCCTTGAGACGATGGTCTTGCAGCCGCCTCAGGAGTTGCACTCAAAATATGCTCTATCGGCTTGGATTGCGGTGGCAACATCTGTTCAAATCTTGCAAGCATAGAAGCGATCATCGCTTGCGTGTTCCGCTCCATGTCGGCCCTCTGCGCTGCAAGGAGCTCATCTTGGCGCTCTTCCTGCCGTCTTGACAACTCTTGGTTGAGCCTCTCTTGCTCCTCGACCTTCTTTAAGAGCATCTCCACCTTCAATGCCATATCGGCTTGTGCCGTGGGAGGGGACGTGGATAGCGCGGGCGAATTAACCATCACAGGAGTTCGTTGGCGCTTGTGCGGGGGCGTTGGTGCAGAAGCCATCACTTCAACGTCATCGTCAGTATTTCCACCTGAGGAATCAGCCCTACTCTGCGATCGATTGTTGGATGGACCGGCACTACCTGCAATCCCACTAGACCGACGAAGAGCAAGATCCTCATAGTCATTCGCACAAAATACACCAGTATCTGCGCCTTCATTAACGCGAGCAGAAGCGGGGTCTGATGGCTCAGCTACCGCAACATCTGACCTCGTAACATCCACAGTAGGTTGCTCATCATCATCTTCCTCATTATCATCGTCGTCATCAACTCGTCTCTTTCCCTTACCTTTACCACGAGGGGGCTTAACAGGATATTTTGTCTCGTCAACTGGATAACCGTCGGCAACGAAATCCGCTTTGCATAGAGACAAAGCCAACTTGGCCTTGCTTTCGTACCAATCACTCTCAGAAGTCTCGCAGATGCAGGCACACTCTAGAGATTCGATCTGCAAGGCACACCAGAGACACTAGCAATCAATCAAACTAACTTAAGCATCATATATTTGCATTCCATGAAATTACACTACTTGCATATTCAGCTCGAGTCGAGCTGAATATGCAACTCACAACTAATGATCGAGAAGCACTTGCATATTCAATTCAAGTCAAGCTGAATATGCAAACATGAGAGCTCGGCAGAAATTCGTACCATAGATGCAATAAGAAACTTTGAGCCTCCAAAGGCAGAGAAGACTAAGTCCCCGGGTTTGCACCATTCTTTGAGTACTTGAAAGTAGAACTCCATCGTGAACTCAGTAGTGTTTACACGATACTCCAACTCGTTGTACTTGCGGGCCTTGGTGTTTGCAACATGAAGCGGATAGACATACTCCTTTGTAACTAAGTTTGGGCGAGCAAATGGCTTACGGACTAGCCAAAGAAGTTCCACAGCATCTTTCGACAACTTGTTGCCTAACGGCAGATCATCGAGCCGCTCATACTTACCAGGAATGTATGCGGAACTATATGTCACGTATTCGTCCGCAAATGGGGACTTCTCGGTTATGGAGAAGACTTGCCTCTCCTCTGTCTTGGTCCCACAAATCCATAGCCAAACATCTGGGTCAATCAGTGCAGGGCTGCCTCCAGTCCGCAATGCCTCCATGAAGTCCTTGAAGAATGGATTAGCCACCGCGGATGATGGCTTCAAATCTTGCCCGGGAGCTGATCTGAAATCGATCAATGCAAGCCGAGGCTTCTCGCCGTGGGGATCCCATGTGTTTTCGGGCCACACACCCAACGCATCATTGATGATGTTGTACTTCCGAATGTATGCAGACCCAGACGCTTCTTCAAAGTGTTGGCCCTTGTCCAAGAACAACTTAAACCAAGCTTTCGCGTACGGCGATAGCTCCTCCGCAGACTTGTTCTTGCTCCGAAACTGTCGCGCCTCAGTGAAGAATGCCTCACCGGGTTGATCGACAAGCACCCTCATGGTTGCGGATGAGACGTGATATTCGCGCTTAAAATGCTTCCAGTTTCCAAGAACCAAATTTTTGTTTGCATCAAAAAATGCAAGACTAGGCTTTAGTTTCTGCAACTCCCTTCGGACGACGTTCTTCCTCTTGCGCCGCTCGATCCATTCCAAAGCCGTGTAGTTACTATCCAACATGCTGTTTGGTGTCTTGATGACCACCTTCGGGTACTGCAGTCGCCGTTTTGGTCCGCTGCGGTTCAAAATATGGTTCAACAACTTCACATGATCTGCATCAGTGAGGCCATTGAGCCACTTGAAGAACTCTCGATTCAAACCACCATCCTTCGTTGGCGTCGACTTCAGGTTGTCTTTGAATTTGCAAAGGGGGTTGGTGTCAACGTCAATCAAGTCGCCTTGAGCACTTGCGGCCATCACATCTCGCCAGAGATTGAAAGTAGAATCAGGCGACGTGATAATCTTTACCTCATTTGATAGAGTCAGCTGAGGAACCTGACTAGATTTGCTAGCATACTGCTGGTTCTTTGCAACGTCAATGCAGGCAAACCGACGTTGAATGGCCTCAATGAACTCCTGCAGGAGGCAAAACAATAGTGTTAGTAAAAGTGAACACTTGTTGACATGGATGTGCATATTCAGCTCGAGTCGAGCTGAATATGCATTCGCAAGGGTTTGCATATTCAGCTCGAGTCGAGCTGAATATGCATTCGCAAGGATTTGCATATTCAGCTCGAGTCGAGCTGAATATGCAATCGCAATCAGGATTGCTAACCTTATACGCCTTGTCGTTGGCTCTTGGAGCTCCACGGCCACCCGGCGTGTTCTTCTTCTGTGGTGGTGTTGGGCGACCTAGATTGGTCCATGTCGACCGTGCAGACAGGATGTTGGTCGACCACGTTGGCTTGAAGACGGACAAGTGATTGACTCGGTTGTAGAATGCCGAGATCTTACGCAGCTTCTCTTTGTCATCGGACCATACGACAAAGCACTTCCATACGCGAAAGTGCCTCACTGTGGTCTCATCAATTGATTCATCCGCCATCATTGCTAAGCTTGCCGCCACGCTATGTTGGCCATTTATAATGTAGAATTTCCCCTTCCGAATGTCTTCCCAGTCTCCATCAGGCTTCTTGTTTGCTATCGGCATAACGCAAAGCGTCTGCTTGATGGATTTATCGGGCATGTTGATGAGGTAATTCTTTACCACGTCCATGCCTTTCTTTTCAAAGGCCCGAATCGTCCAGTCCTCTGGTGCTGGTGATAACTGCCGCACGTCCAGCTCCTTCTTCATGTCAGGGTCGTAGAGGAAGCAGTCTTGGCAATCTGTCCAGAACTTTTCGTACACCTCGGATGCATTTCCGTAGTCAATGGCTTCTCCAGGTCGCAACTCGTGCGGCAGATCGGTGATCGCAGAGACGATGCTGGCCTCATCGTCTGGCTGACCAATTTCTTGGTTTTTTGCACTAGTTTTAAGTACTCTTCGAGTTGAAGCCTCCGGAGCAAGTGATCGACGCTGCCTCTTCGGTGGCGTTGGGTTTGCAGACAACGACTTCCTCGGATTCGCCTTGCCAGTTCGAGCCGCTGCAGTCCTTTGTCCAGTGTTACCGCCTTGGCTCACGATGCCACTCTCGGTCCTACGAGAGATCTCCACTGGAGTCATCTCGGATGAGGTCTGCGAGTTTTGAAGAACCTTCATCGCCATTGCATGGAGGAGACTTGTCAACTTCGATGACAAAGCTTTAGCACGAAGAGGCCCACCAATGTTGCTCTTCCAGTAATCTTCGTCCTGTTGTTTGAGGATGTCCTTTTTTATTGACTCAAACAATGAGTTCTCAATACTGTCGAGAAATGGATCAAGGCTGAAGACTTGAGTCATGCAGTCGATGAGAACCGAGTACTGAAGACTACTTTCAGTTGTCGTCTCACTTTTAACCACGAGAAATTTCTCGTGGTGGTCAAACTCGATTATCTTCTCATTCGGTGAAACGTGCAAGAACATATCCATGCCTCAAAATTTGTGAGTCAACACCAGGCTGTTAGAGTGACCGATATGTTCGAACCCCCACGCCTCATGCCTCTCTGGATCTCGAAGCTCGTAGCAGTTGAGTAACTCGTGCTCCTCTCCATCGTCGGACTCGATCACAATACTTGTTGGTTTATAGTATTGCTCTAGGACCTCTTGGTCATTCATTGGATTTCTGCAAAGGAGTCCGTAAGTGAAGTCAGATTTTTACTATGCGTACTCAATGCATTACAATTTTTTCTCAAATATGCATATTCAGCTCGCATCGAGCTGAATATGCAATACAACACTGACTTGCACAGGTGTGGTTTCATCATTAAGTTTTAAGTATTGCATTACCACCGTCACTAAGTTTTAAGTATTGCATTACAACTTGCGTGTGTTTAAAGTATTTGACCATTTCAATTGCACATTCAGCTCTTGTCGAGCTAAATGTGCTGATTAATAATAATGTATTACCCATGTACTTATGAACTGAATGTGCATATTCAGCTCGAGTCGAGCTGAATGTGCACACATAGCTGAAATTTAGATGCACATTCAGCTCGACTCTAGCTGAATGTGCACATTATGATCAATCACTTGCGCACACACTAATGAGCCGGATGTGCATATTCAGCTCTAGTCGAGCTGAATGTGCACTAAAAGCTCATCATTCACTACACATTCCACTCGAGTCGAGCTGAATATGCACATCATTCAAACCCGAACATGCACATTCAGCTCTACCCGAGCTGAATGTGCACACAAAGCTCATCATATGCTGCACATTCAGCTCGAATCGAGCTGAATATGCACATCATTCAAACCTGAACGTGCACATTCAGCTCTACCCGAGCTGAATGTGCACACAAAGCTCATCATATGCTGCACATTCAGCTCAAATCGAGCTGAATATAAACATCATTCAAAGCTGAATGTGCACATTCAGCTCTACCCGAGCTGAATATGCATCTCGTGATCAACCAATTGTGCATATTCAGCTCGACTCGAGCTGAATATGCACAAATTATATGAATGAGAAATTACAAAATTCATTCAAATTGCAATTTCCGTAGGAGTCTACGTACCTCGTTTCCATTTTTTGCAGCCTCTTGAATCTTCAAACAAATGGCTTGAGGAATTTCACACAAAAGAGCTGCTTCAATGACAAAATGTCCCCTCTTTGAATCGTAATCCAATCACTATTAGAAACTCAAAACTAAGATGAGTGGCCGAAACTCTACAACTTGAAAACCTATCAACTCCCAACTTACAATAAATTACAACATCACAAGGATTTCATCCCAAGGTGAACCCGTATAACTGTGAATGCAACTTCTTCCTAGAGTCAAGCATTTGACCGTATCTCCGCCAAGACTTCTTCACTTAGTCTGCACTACACAGAAGGATTAGCACGTTCGGCATCTCTCTCACCCGTGGAAGGAGAACAACAATATAAAATCAAGTTGAGTACAGAAAGACGAGGGAAGTCACGTGCAAGATCATGTACCCAAGCTTCAAGCCACTAGGGCCCTTCAATAACATCCAAGGCAACGCCAGCAACAGTGCCACTGATGAGCACCTCCTTCAACGCACAATCGTCCAGCAGGTGGCTGCTACTCACAATCACCACTACCACACCTGTCCAGAACCACTGGTCATCAGAGACCATAATTGAATCCACACCTGAATTTATTAGCATAACCTAATCCAGTTTGCTTGATGAGGCTCACTAAGCACGAACCTGGTTTGATGTACTGGAGACTGTCCGCATTGATGAGCTGCAGAGTGTTGTTAGTAAGCGCACAATGCAACGTGATTATGTCACTGGTAGCGAGCAGCTCCTTCAAGGAGTTCAATTTCTTGGCTCCGAGCACTGAAAAAGCAAAATTAGGAAGGATCATAAAAAATGAAACGGCTTGATGCAACCACATATGAAAAAAATACAAGCTTTATGCTGTGGAATGTAACCCTCTCCTAGAATTTGAGGGTAAAAGATACATTATTAGAATTCAGAAGGTTTGAGACACTACCCACACCATTCAACAGCTGCACTACCATGACATGCGATAGCTTCAACAACTCATCCATATGTTGATCTCAAACAATAAATTCCAGCAAACTCCAGTGGATTCACTGAAAGCCTTCAAAACAGTACTGTATCTGGAGACACCCAGTCTATGCTATAATTTACAAAGACTTTTTGCAGCTTCCAGTATGCATATGTCATCCTTACACATACATCACTTAAAGTAAAGAACTGTTTTAAGCTTAAGAATTGGAGATGATGATTTTTTCTACTGTTTTTCATGAAGTCACAGAAGTACTCAAATTAACAATTTCAAACCTTCAAAGCAGCTAGCACGGAGACTCACTTGAACGGTTTCTTCGTACGAGAGTTGCAGATTATTCTTGATCTTCTTTTCGAGGGAATTCACTGCCTCTTGGTCCTTGGAACCAGAGCTGGTTGCCTGCTTTAAGAGCATTCGTTCACCTCTATCAGCAGCTGAAAACGACACAATTGGAAATCACAGACGGAGACAAGATTGCAGCGGAATTCAGCAAGGTGTTTCTTTGGTCCTTTGTCATCTTAAGAATTGGTAGTTTACAGGAAGAGAACTGGTTCATTGACGAAGTAGGCACAGTTCTGCCTTTAGCCGTAAATAGTGTCATGTTATTAATATTGACTACGCATAGAGTCTAGGAGTCACAATTCAGCTAGCACCAGATCCAGGAAAATCTCTAGATAAAAGTTGTGGCAGGCAAGAAGGCTAACCGTATGTGCCAAAAATATCTCAGAAGAAATCAAGCACTGATTCACGTCAAGAATCTTGAAAACGGTCACTGCCTGATCATGCGAACAATGTTGAGGGCCGGTCACTGCGACAACACTGAATCACAACACTGAATCAGTGAATCAGTATTGGAATCAGGGAATCAGTGAATTAGTGCTTGGTCGTCAATACTGAATCACAACACTGATTCACAACAACACTGAATCACAACACTGAATCACAACACTGATTCACAACAACACTGATTCACGACACAAGTTTCAACACATAAACACATAAATGCTCATAATCTACACTCAGAAAACTCAGAAAACTCACAGACAAATCCAACATCACCAATCGCACGCAACGACATCCAAACCCTAACCTCAACCTCCAAAACTTCTCTGAAGCCGAAACCTCAAAAACCTCAACCTCAAACCTTCAACGACACCCAAACCCTAACCTCAACCTCCAGAACTTCTCTGAAGCCGAAACCTCAAAAACCTCAACCTCAAACCTTCAGAACGCAATGAACTCCGACCCTTCTTCTAGTGATTCTCAACCTCAAACCAACGATCAACCTAAACCAGCGATTCCACGAAACTAGCGATCAACCCTAAACCAGCAATCAACCTAAACCATGAAACCAGCGATCCCACGAAACCTCAAACTTCAAACTCACAGGCCTCTCGGCGCAGGCTTACCTCGTGATGGCGTGCGGCGATGGATCTGTGGTATGCGGTGGTGCGCCTGCGCTTCCGCGTTGGATCTCTGCCTATGTGGTGGTGCGCCTGCGCTTCGGCGTCGCACGCAAGAAGATGAAAAGGGACTCCCTTCGTCTCCCTCCGTCGCAGTCTACTCTCCTATCCGCCGGTCGCTGCGCTTCATCGGGAGAGGAAATTTCAGGACGGCGCCTGGAGGTCGGTCGTGTCGGCGCTGTTCACACCGGATTTGCGATATTTTTTGGATTTTTGACCGTCCTCCGGTCGCTGCGCTTCTTGGGGACGTTTGGGTCGGCGCCTGAAGGTCGGTCGTGGGGGCGCCATTCACACAGGATTGTGACATTTTTCTGGTTTTTTCGACGAGTATATCTCTTTTATATAAATACTAAACTAAAATTCGCATTTTGTGTAGTGAACACTAAATTTAAACACGTACACTAATTGCGAAAAGTACGGGATTCTTTTGAGTCGCTAACCTTCACTTGGAGCTAAATAGGTGGTAATGGGATGGAAGTCAATTGTGCACCCTAATTTTATTGGTGTTGATTATGAGTACTCATTGGATACAAAAGGTTACCTTGTCCATTATCTTCCAAAATGCAACTAAGTTAAAACTGTAATATATGGGTTTTACACAAATCTCATCTTGGGAAGACCAAAGCAGCTAAAATTTTGATTTTAGCCTAAAATTTCTCATTTCAATTTATAATTTGTCCATTTGATTTGGTTCTTTGCCTATCAAATTTTTGCATTGTACAAGGTCTAAATATTTTACCATTGTCTTAAGCATAATGTTATTTCCCAACACACCAATTTTTAGAGGTAGAAAAGGGGTGTAGCATATTCAAAACAAGTGTGCAAGGAGTGGAGGTTCAATGATTGCCATTTCACGTTTTATTTTTTTGTGAACTACGTATGTATTCAAATGATAATTAAAACGGTCAATAAGAAGGTTTTCACCACATGTTGTTGTTGAAAAAATAAAAAGTGAAAAATTTGAAGATCTCTAGGTCTTATGTAGAAAAGATGAAGTTTTTTCCCCCGTTGCCCGACAATGTGTGAAAATGTTTGACTTGGAATAAAATGCCATTTTACACTAAAGACAAGATTTTTTTATTGAAAATTTCCAAAAAAGGAAATATTATGTATATGTGTGAAAAATCTCAATGTCAATAGAAACTTTTGTCAACAATTTTGGAGGTGCCCGGTGTTCCCACTTTTGGCTTTAAGTGGTACTAACCATCAAACCACAAATCCAAAAAATGAAATAAAAATACGTCTACGAAGCTCTTATGAGAGGCAGTCTAGAATAAAAAATTTAGAGAATTTTATTTTTTTTTCGAGTTTTAGGAACCTGCCCAAAATCAGAAATCCCCCCGAAGGAGACTCTGGTCCTTTAGTGTTATATACATTTTGCACCTACTCTATAGGCTTGTATATATCATACTCAAAAACTTCCTGTAGTGAACGCAAATCAAAGACACTGGGATTATACAATTTATTTTTTTTAATTTCTTGTTTTCGGAAGATTTATGATTAAACAATTGAGTTGCAATATTTAATCTTCTTCTTTTCGTGATAGCACATATATAAAAACCAAAAATATAATTCCAAAGTTTTTATATGTTCAAAACAATTAATATTATTTAAAAGACATGCATAGATTTTGGCCTAATGGCAATATCATGGATAAAATAGTGAGTTTAAATAAATATCTAAGTAGATTGGAATCTAGTGATTGGATGAGGGGGCTTCAAATTAAAAATCTAATTTTGAAAACTATCAAATATCTTTCATGGATTGAGAATCCTAATATGTTGTGAAACGAAACTTCAATAATGAGATTGTATTTTCAAATACATACTAGCAGTTGGCGCTTGCTTTGCAACGCATTAGTTCAACCATTTTAATGTAGTTTTTATATCACAAAATATATTACAAAAAAAGGTAACAACAATCTACATAAAATATAAATATGTCTTTGAAACCTATGCACGAGTTTTAATAATGTAATAGAATAGAATAGAAAAAAAAAATTAGGTTTTAGATTTTTTGCATTTTAACATGGAATTTCAAAAATGTTATGAACGTCAAATTTTTAATCAAGAGTTTCAAATTTATTTTGGATAAGCACAAATTGCAACACACGAATGCAAATTTCACACACCCACAAACTCGACTTTTAATTACAATCTCAATTTCACACATCCACAAACTCAATTTGCAATTACAATCTCAGAACTTGCAATCTCACCTCAAAACTTGTAATTTCAATCTCCACAACTCGAATATGCAATTCTGCAACTTCAACTTTGTATGCCAACCTCCAAGATCACAACTCCATCTTCAGAACTCTTTTACTCCAAGTTTACAACTCATCATTTACAATTCAATCTCTTAGTGCTTAACTTAAAAAAAAAATTGAACGTCAAATTTGTAATCAAGAGCACAAATTGCAACACACACATGCAAATTTCTCACACCCAAAAACCCAAGCTAATGCTTTGCAACGCATGAGTCCAATTATTTTAATGTATTTTTATATATTACAAACTATATTAAAAAAAAAGTAACATGATTCACTACACGGTTGGCTGCGCAATTAACTGCGCGGTAGACTATATCGCTCCTATAGTTCACTGCACGGTTGACTGTGCGATTGATCGTTGCGTGGTTCTCTACGAGGATTATGATTTTAGTAGTATGATGCAATAAGTCATTGATTTTGAAATTGAAGGTTCTTCAATCATATCAAAGCTACCTCAAATGATCATTGTTTATTCCTATAATATGTAACGTTCCTATGGTTGGACAATAGGACTCCAAATTTATTTGAAATTTAACTATTGATTTCTAAAAAGAAAAAATGTGCAATTGATCAAGAATTTATAATCATTGATTATCATTACCGTACCTAGTGGTCGCTTCAACACCTCTAAGTCAAAAGAATTATTTTCCTTTGTCCCAATAATTTGGACATAGTGGATTTCACCTAAGTATTACATGGGTATCACCTATGCATTATAGGGGTAGCACCTTAACATTACATGGATAATCACCTAGACAAAAAGTTTATACTTTCATCCATTTTATATGAATTATGTACAAAAGCAACCACATTACATTGTTTTGGTCAAATTCAACAAATCATTTCCGTTATTTGAATTATCTATATCATGATTTTTATTTTATTTCAACACATTTGATTGTACTATTGATAAATGAAAATATAAATAAAGTTAAACTTGTTGTACACTTCTTTTTAAAGGTCATCTTTTAAATCCAAAGAGTCATTAATAATTTCCATTTTGATAGTTGAATATTTTTTTTAAATTAATCATTGAATATCTAAAAATATCATTTTGAAAATACATTAAAATATTTAAAAAATATAATAGAAGCTTGATCACTAAGTATAAATTCTCTGGATTAAATTAACACATAGAATTGATAGTTATTTGCTTAAGATTTTGAAAATAAACTTAACATTGAATATCTTTGAATGAATGATATTAGCCTGATGAACCTCCAAGTATTTAATTTCTATCAATTAAATCTACCAATATTTGTAACTTTATATCATATCATTATTTATCTCTATATATAATAATTTTCACTATATACTTAATGAAGCCAAAACCTAGATGATACCCACATAGGGTCCCTTGCTAAGACAAGATATTACAATGGAGAACAATATTGATACAAAGAACATGTCGATAATTATTGCAGAATTTGATAGTTTTTTATTCTTTTAATTGTCTAAACCCCTAAACGTCCTTGGAGGTTGAAACGTTGAAATACAGTCAAAAATCCCTCAAAATTAAATTCCATGCAGAGCTCAATGGGAGAAAAATATTCAAAAAGTAACCGTAAGATCCTCTTCAAACATAGCCAAATAATAAGTGAGCCAATTCTTGTGTACTTTGAACATGATTTGGGCCTCCATCCACTCCAAAAAGTGCTACGTTTGGGGGGTGAAATTAGTCGGGGAGACCCTACTTTTTGGAGTTCTTGAGAAAATACACCTTGATTGAAAATCCACTTCCAAAAATGGTCAACTACAGAAATTTAACTTTGTCGGTTTGGAAGATAATTCCAAAAATAGATATTTATTTGGAGGTTTCATGTGTTCACAATCCGCCTTGCAATACACTTATGTCATATTTTCTCCTACTATTTGGAGGCTGCCCTTCCAACTTTGGGTAGGCTGTTTGACAAAAAGAAAAAAACATGGGCACCTTCACTAAGGAAAAGACGATTTTTTTTTTAGAGATTGGCATGTGCAAGGCCACGATCTTATGACAATCACCATAAATATAAGTAAAATCCCTATCTCCGTTGTGAAAAGTGTGAGTTACGATGGCAATCTCTGTGGTGTAGCCAAATATTCCCCCAATTCTTACACAAATACTGTAAGTAGTTTTTTAGACTTACAATAATTGCTTTCAACCCAATTGCGATACAATCCATATGTTGAAATTGATGAGCAAAAAACTCTAAATTTACAGGAGCTCCAAATAAATTTAACGCCTTCCACATTGCCGTTGCAATAGAATTTCATGTGCCCCTCAAGGAACGTTTTGTGTCTTCAGTCATGTTTTTACGATCATACTGAACGATATCTCCTTTTGACTTTTCTCCAACATGGACAACATAGCCGTGGCCTACAGACTTATAAACACCTCGTTTTGGGTCTTTTTTATTAGATTTTCCTACAAACGGAGCGGTCTGATAATATATATCTGCGGCCTCTAATGTTCTTTGATATTCAACATCGTTTTCCCATATTTTTGGGATATAAATAAATAAAACCTCTTTCAGTAATATGTTTTTTGGATCCAATATTTTATTGTTGATTATAGTATTTCCATCCAGCAATAATACAGCGGTTGATGTTATTGGTTGCAACTGATTATTTTCATATACACTTTCCCAACTTTTCTCAAACTTTTTGTTCTCCCAATGTGGCTCTTTTTCAGAAAATACTTATGTATAATATGTAACGCATGAATTTTGTGTGAAAGAATGCATATGTAAGATAGTACCGTTTGCAATAAAGAGAAGAGTGATGGAACCAAACTTTTGCAAGTGCGCAAAGTTACACATCAACTTGCAATATGTTTGAATGACTTTAAAAAACATTGCGATCATAACTTTTTGAAGGCACTCAAACTTATGTCCATAATGGCGACAATTGCATAATGTTGCGATCAAAGGATACGGATGCGCTATTAGAGCCGACACCAAAAAACTTATAAATTGACTCTATAGGAACTTCCAAAAATTCTTAGAATCCTTCGAGGGAACTCTTGGGCCTTTAGGGTCAAAGATGATTTGAATTATAAAACACATAAATTAATAATAGCAAGTGAATCAATATTGCATGAGACAAGATCATCTAGCAAAGTCAACTCAAAGGAGTAAATTTTGATTCATAACAAATGAGATGAAGTACACTAAAAGTTTCATTTAGTGTAGTGGACACTAAATACGAACCCATACAGTAATTGTCAACTACGCAATTAGTGTAGTGACAAAATAGTACACTAAATGTGAACTACTACACTATTTGTGAACTTTTGTAAAGATTGGAATATTAACTTTTTTACTCGTGCACGTTTAGTGTATTGAAAGTAGAAGAGAATTATGTGTACTAAAAGGTGAAGAAGAGTAAAACTAAAACTCACAAAGAAAAAATTGGAAAAAACAACAATTGGGAAAAAACAACAATTAGGAAAAACAACAATTTGGGAAAACAACAAATAGGAAAAAACTAAATTTTTGCGAAAACAACAATTAGGAAAAAACAATTAGGAAAAAACTACATTTTTGCGAAAACAACAATTAGGAAAAAACAATTTCTAAAAACAACATTTTTGAAAAAAACAAGAATTAGGAAAAAACATCAATTCTTGGAAAAAAGACAACTTACCTTTTGCAAAGGTAAACTTTTGTAAAAAAAAGCTTTTCCAAATGTAAACATTTGAAAAAGTAAAGATTTGAAAAAGTGAACTTTTGAAAAAGTGAACGTTTGAAAAGAAATCTTGGAAAAAAGTAAAGTTTTGAAAAAGTAAGGTTTTGAGAAAGTAAGGTTTTAAAAAGTAAATGTTTGAAAAAGTCAAATTTGAAAAAGTAAAATTTTCAGAAGTAAAACTTGAAAAAGTAATCTTTTGAAAAAGTAAGTTTTAAACAAATTAAATTTCCATAAAGTGTACTCCGATAAAGTACTCTTGGATAATGTAAACTTTGATCAAATAATCTTTTGAGAAAGTACACTTGTTTGCAATTAGTACACTATTTGTCAACTTGTTTGCAATTAGTGTACTACGGTAAGTACACTATTCGTGCCATTACAGTAAATGAAACTTTTAGTGTAGTGACTTCTTAAATCTTATATTTAGGTGATATGTAATGAATTTTCTTAAATCAATACCAAGGCACAATTCAATTTTGATACGATAAACAATCTCATAGAAAGGACATTTTGATTCAGTGGTAATCTCGATGCTAATCTAAACCCTAATCCTAAATCCCAAACACAAAACTCTAAAACCCTGAACCCTAATCTTTAAATCATTAAACCTAAACAATAAACTATAAGACCTTAAACTCTAATAACTAAACCCTTAAACCTAAACCCTAAACCCAAATCCATAAATCTAATTCTAGAATTGTCTAGTCCGAAACCCTAAACCCTATAATTTACACTTCATACCATGGACTTGCAATCCTAAACCTTAAACCCTAAACCCTAAATGTCAAAATGTAATTTCAACCCTAAACCTAAATCTTTACTTTTATAATCTAGTCATAATCAATATCCTTAATATGGAAATAAATGACCGTAATCAAATATCCATAACCCCAATTGATAACCTTAAATTGATACATAATTCTATACCTTAAATTTAAATTGATTCTTGCATATTTAAATTGATATCCATAACCCCAATCGATAACCTTAAACTGATCATGTAAATAGAAACTTCCAATACATCGAGATATGAGGAGAAACTTATGTGCTTGTTAATTTTTTGGTCAAGTTTGAAAGATGCTTTATTTAGAATAGCTCCTCCCCACTAAACGTGATGTCATTCCCGCTCTTTTCTTAACGGCAACTTGTTCGACGTGGTCAATACACCCCAACCTCTTTTCCCTCTCTCTCTCTCTCTCTCTCTATTTGCACCTTTCTAATATGATAAGCCTTCGTGAATCTATACTGTCTCGAAGTATGCCTTGACATTTGAAAGACCTATTGCATTCGAAGTCAAATTTCTGTGCAAGAAGTGGATACATTATTCTAGGTCAACTTAGTTGTGTTTGGAATTTCTAGTGATGCGCAGGTGTGTGGTCGTGAATGGTTGCTGCGGCCGTGAGAAAGAGTAGGGTTTTCTCTTCCTTCTTCATTCAAGACGTTTTGGTGCACGCAATTGGACCATTTGTAAGTGATTTCTGTCTAAACTTTATGGTGATTTACTTGGCATTTGATTTGCACATTTGATACTATCATTTTCAATATAATGAAATAGTTGTAGGAAGGAGGTGATACTTCGGTGTCAACTCAATCACCTCCTTAGTACTGGTTTAGAGATTCATTTTATTATTTGTACGTCAGTATGACATATATGTTCTTGCAACTGTCAAAATGCGTAGTTTTTGTTGGTATGAGTGCTTCAGGTTTTGATTCAGTACTCTAGCAAGAAGTGGATACATTATTCTAGGTCAACTTAGTTGTGTTTGGAATTTCTAGTGATGCGCAGGTGTGTGGTCGTGAATGGTTGCTGCGGCCGTGAGAAAGAGTAGGGTTTTCTCTTCCTTCTTCATTCAAGACGTTTTGGTGCACGCAATCGGACCATTTGTAAGTGATTTATGTCTAAACTTTATGGTGATTTTCTTGGCATTTGATTTGCACATTTGATACTATCATTTTCAATGTAATGAAAAAGTTGTAGGAAAGAGGTGATACTTCGGCGTCAACATAATCGCCTCCTTAGTACTGATTTTGGGATTCATTTTATTATTTGTACGTCAGTATGACATTTATAATCTTGCAACTGTCAAAAGGCATAGTTTTTCTTCGTATGAGTGCTTCAGGTTTTGATTCAGTACTCTAGCAAGAAGTGGATACATTATTCTAGGTCAACTTTAAAGGACATGCATAGATTTTGGCCTAATGAAAAAGTTGTAGGAATGAGGTGATACTTCGGCGTCAACACAATCGCCTCCGTAGTACAGGTTTAGGGCTTCATTTTCTTATTTGTACGTCAGTATGACATATATGTTCTTGCAACTGTCAAAATGCGTAGTTTTTGTTGGTATGAGTGCTTCATGTTTTGATTTAGTACTCTAGCTTGAAGCATTGCACATTTAGCTCGGGTCGAGCTGAACATGCACTGCACATTCAGCTCGGGTCGAGCTGAATGTGCAGTGCATATTCAGCTCGACCCGAGCTGAATGTGCAGTGCATGTTCAGCTCGACCCGAGCTAAATGTGCAATGCATGTTCAGCTCGACCCGAGCTGAATGTGCAGTGCATATTCAGCTTGAGTCCAACTGAATGTGTAGTGCATATTCAGCTCGACCCGAGCTGAATGTGCAATGCATATTCAGCTGGACTCAAGCTGAATATGCACTGCACATTCAGCTCGGGTCGAGCTGAATATGCACTGCACATTCAGTTCGACTCGAGCTAAATGTGCTTTGTTTTCACCTATTCGAGGAGATGAACAATTATGCTTTTTTTGTTTGCTTTGATTGATGTGGAATGAACCTTGGAGTACTATTATACTACGACAATTATTTACACTTTCGCCTTAACTTTGCAGTGCCGAGATGGACACTTCAACTGGTGCCTCAATCGACGATGATTTTGATTTGTCAAGTGACAACTCGTCTTTCCACAATCCAATAGATGCTGATTTGATGGAATTCGAAGTTCTCCCAAGGCATTCTTGGGTTGGTAAGATAGTCGAAATGAAAAACCTGTCCGGTGTTACAATTGCCACTGGAATACTTCGTAACCTCCACACCACGGCTATTTCTGGGATTGATGCTCCATTAGGTGATACGCATGTTGCCATTCAGGTCTCCAGGACATTAGTTGAAGATGAAGCCCCGGATGAATGGCGTTATTGTGTTAAGATTTGGCCTATTGGTCAAGTTTTCTATAACAGTATCAGTCTCTTGCATCACCAGCAGCGTGATACTTACAATTCTGTAATGGCAATGAGAACCCGGTCTCTTGGAGAGAGGACTCGCTTTTATGAAAGTTCATCTAGGATCCCTTCAACCATGGTTTCAACAAAATCATCAATTCTCCTCTCTGACGAATCTATCAACTCTGTTGCTGGAAACCGCTGTTGCTCTAGGAGTTGTGTTCAACGCTTCCCACGATTGAAGATTAAAGTATTGCGGATGAGGATGTATTTTGGAACCTCCGTTCAATTTAGAAGGCATATGAAGCTAGATGTTCACGGGCAGTTTCATGTGGACAGTAACGGTAGAAATGTGGTGACCATTGAGGGCGTTGATGTGTGCGCAGCTGCCTGGCAGCACATCATGGGCGTTAGTGAAACCTCGTTCTATGAATATGCCAAGGATGCAGCGGCTGGTGTAGTCGCACAACCCCATGGTAATACTGGGAAACGGAAACCTAGAAATCACACAGTGGTTGCTACCGCAACATTACGTGTCATCCTTAATAGGAATGCTGACCACATGCCCCAAAAGTCCCGCATCTTGCCTTCGGGTGAGACATCTGTGGCCAAAGTTCTTCTCGCAAATTTTAAGTGGAAAGATCAAATTCCTGCAATTGATGCCCATTTAGTTAATTGCGGGCTTTCCCAAATTTCCACTTCAGGGCTGAGTAAGATTAGGCGGGTCCATTTTTCCGAATATAATGCAAAACGACCTGGGGATAACTTTGCACGTTGTTCAACGTGTGATAAGTACCACTCCCATCGGAGATTGCAGCAGCCTGGGACAGAAGCTGCGCTACTGTGGCAGCAAAGGTTGAATCTCCATTTGGATTCAGCATGGGCTCATCGAGAGTTGTATTATTCCAACCGTTACCGCTCTCAAGAGTTGCCGGATGAATGTGTTACGATTATGCACGACAAGATGGATCACTCAAAGACAGCATCTCCTGTCCTCTCTCACAAGACGAAACATTTGGATGGTCTAATGAAGTTGCCCATCTCTGTTACTGGAATGCTTGCACATGGTCATGGTGATGTTCGTTATGCTCATTATGGCTTGGATATTTACCCACATGATGTCAACTATACAGTGGGATCTTTTGCTAGATTGTTGCGAGACTTAGAACAACCTTCGAAGACATCATCCCGACAATTATTTCAGGGTTCGGGGAGAACTGCATTGTTTCGAGCTGTTTTGCAAGGAGCTTCAGAGACTTGTGTCCCATTCCTCCGTGCCGCACCTGAGTCTCTAGCTGTAGCAAAACCTTTGCCGCCTATTTTGCATGTGCAAATGGACAATGCGGTGAGTGACAACAAAAATAGATATGTGTTTTGCTTTTGGTCTCTTCTTGTTGCAAAGGGTATCTTCCGAGAGGTTTATGTTAATTTCATGCTTGTTGGCCACACACATGATGACATTGATGCATTATTCGGTCGATGGAGTATGGCTTTGAAGAAAGAGAGTTTCCCCACGATCCCTTTGCTCATGAGATCATTTATGGAGAACGAAAGTGTGCCAACAATCCCCCACTTGATTGAAGAAGTCCCGGACTTCAAGTCCTTTATTAGTGAAGGTATTGCAGGTGGAGACGAAGCATTGCAGGGCCACACAAAGGCTCACCAATTCAAATTCTTTGTTGACTCCAATGGATGTCCCATGATGAAATACAAGATTCTTTGTCATCAAGATGATTGGCTTCCAAGGGAAGGGGGTGGGATCAAATTGTGGAAGGAGGATTCAAATGGGAGGTCTTTATGGCCACGTGGAGAACCACCTTCATTGCAGCCACAAGCAATGCGAAATCTTCCTGAAGTGATTAAAGGTCTTTCTGGATTCATTTCATATTGGGAGCATCAAGCACGTGAGGATCGTACAGGTGAATATCGAAGGCGATATGAGCCTTTGAGCTACTATTGGCGGGCAGTTAGAGAGTCACTTAGTCAACCAATGGACTTGCCCACCTCTCTACAGGATGGTTTTTGGCCTTCTAGTCGTATTGGTCAGACAATCGAGGACCAATTCACTAGTGTGGGCGCTGTTCGTGAGGAGCATGATGAAGATGACCACTTTGTTGGGCAAAGTCGAGATAGGCCAGCCCCTTCTTTTCGGATTAATCGAGACGTTTACTCAGGCTATTTTGTTGCATTAAGACCGTGTGATGGAGATGAACGTCCTGTTTGGATTGCACAAGCTCTCTCGGATCCTAATTCGGATCTGGAAAGGCCTAATTCTATCAAAATACAGTACTTCCGCCCCACTTCGCGCGATGCAAATGTCCAAAGATGCTATGATGGATGGGCCTCTTCCAACGGTCTACAATGGACAATTGATGACGAGCAACTTCCGCAATGGGAGGACACCGGATCTCTGTTGACTGCATGGAAGTCTAGAAGTAGGAGTGAATTTCCTGTTGTGAAGATACCCAGAAATCAAGTTCAAATCATCCTAGATAGTTTGATCAGGGATACCGAGCCGTCTTCTTGGCAATGATTTTTTAGTACGAAGATGTTACTCTTATACTAGTGTCCAAGAATGTGTGCATAAGATCGGAATTTGTTGGCGTGATTTTAGCTCGAATCGAGCTGAAAGTGTACCCCCATTTCTTGTGGACATTAATATATTTCAAAGTTTTGATATTTCATTATTTGCTATGCTGAATGGTTTATCGCATAGGAATTGCTTGGGCACATTCAGCTCGGCTTGAGCTGAATGTGTATGGCTTTCTTTTTGGAGAGAAGTGAATTCTGGGCTTGATGATTTGCCGTTTGATATTTACTATTCTGAATGTTTTATCGCATAGGAATTGTTGGGCCTCATTCAGCTCGACTCGAGCTGATATTGTGTTTCGATTTGAGAAATGCATTTTCGTACCTTGACATTTGATCCGTTGTTTTTGAATGATATTTGGAGTTGTAAGTGTTGCTTGCTTTCAGCTTAACTGAAGCTAAAAATGTACTTCAATTTCTTTCAAGCCTAATTTTACATTGAAAATAATTCCGCACCTCCCATTTTAGTGGACACCTAACTCGAAAGATAGTATTCAAAGGTTACTATGCAAATCACTAAACATTTGCATATTTAGGTTTGCTTAAGCTTTTCATATTATTTTAGGAGGCTCCTAATCTCCCAATATAATGAATATGGTGTTTTTAGGGTTTAAGTTAAGTATTTTTTGTTGTATTCAATGTTTAAAAAATTTAATCCACAAATGGAGATGTATATACCTTAATTGTTTAATAACAATTAATCTTCTGGATTTTGATGTATTTAGACATTGTATTCAAATTAACAAGACTTACTTCATTCATTTGTTAATTTTCAACCATTATCTTTCATTTGAAAGTTATTCCAAAGTTTAAACTTTATCATGTTCAAATACACCATAATACATGTAGATTACCGCAGCCGCCACTTTGGAAATGAAATTGTGAAAAGTAAGTTCATAAATCAAATGTGTAAAATTATATTTGCAAATGAAATGTGTGAAAATAAAATTTGCAAATGAAATGTGTAAAATTAAATTTGGAAATCAAATCTACAAATAAAATTTGCAATTTAAATTTACAATTCAAAAAAGTTCACGTAAAGAAAGTAATGAAAAGTAATGAAAATAAAGTAATGAAGACTCAAATCACACAAGAAAGTAATGAAAAGTCAAATCAAGAAAAGAACTTCACGGCTTGTAGAGAAGTTCACTCGAGACAAATGATGGAAAAGTCATCATTAGAAGTGCCAAATGGTAACTCAGCCGTCGTGGTTGACGGCTTGGTTCCATCATCATTACTTTTTCCATTACCTCCCTCCCGCCACCACCAACTCCAGCCCTTCCAAGTCCTCCCATTCTTGCTTTTCAAACGCTTCTTGTTTTCTTAGCTTCCCCTCTTCGTCTCTCTCCTCCCGCGTGTTGTTTTTTTGTGTTGTTTTTTCTTGCGTTGTATTTGGACTGTAGTATGTTAGCGTGAGTTTGAGTGCGAGGTCAATTTGTGCGTAGATGCACCAGGAGTGCGAGGTGTATTTGTGAGTAGCAGCAGCAGGAGTGCGAGGTGTTAGTTTCGGTTGAAGGGGATTTCGTGAGCGCGATCAAGAGCATCGTCGGACGTTCTAGGAGGAGCACGAGTAGCGCCGGTGTTTGAAGGTTCTAAGAGAGCGAGCAAGCGAGAAATTGTTCGAGCGAGCGAAGGTAATTTCAGCGCTCTGATTACAGACGAAGCGAGCGAACGACTGCAGCTAACGGGTGCGCCCAACGGGTGCAACCCTAGTGCTAACCAGCGGGTGCCTCGACGCGCTGATTCATACAGACAAAGGTAATTTCAGCGCTCATTCTTATTCCTCAGCTTTTTCTTGCATGCTTGAAGGATTTTAGAACCAAAACAGCGTTCTAAACCTAGGTTATGATTCTCTCCAGTTATTTTTTTTTCACTTCGGAATAGAGTTCCTCAAATGAATATCAATCTGATTATACTAGTTACGTATTAATCATGTAACTAATCAATAACGACTAATTTTCTTGTGATCTTCAGATTGCGCACTGTTTTGGACGCAACACGATGTCCGAAACCACCTCAGAAAACCCCGTCAAGTAAGATTCCATGCTCTGAATTATCTCTGTTGTGATACACAGGAACGTAGATCAATGAATATCATATGATATTCACTACGCTTAGTTATGTTATGCATTGCAATTCAAGGTGCAGTAGATAGAAAATTCAATGTATCTCTCCTTATTGAGATAAAGGTTTCCAAAGCACTTCCTTTATCAGTGGATATAGCGATATCTCCTTGAGGTTTAGGGTTTTAGATGATAGGAATATATTCCTATCCTACTCTGCGGTGGGCTTGGGTTGCTTAAGAGTTTGTGGATCGGTAGATCTTCCCATCTATCCTTGTTAGGTCATAGGATCGGTGTTGGTTCAGAGGCTATTTGTTGATCGGAATATATTCCTATCCCACTCTGCTCTAGGCTTGGGTAGCTTGAGTGTTTGTGGATCGGTAGATCTTCCCATCTCTCCTTGTGGGGTTATTGTACCGGTATTACTTCAGAGGCTATTTGTTGATCGGAATATATTCCTATCCCATACTACGGTGGGCTTGGGTTGCTTCAGTGTATGTGGATCGGTAGATCTTCCCATGTATCCTTGTGTGGTTATAGGACCGATAATAGGTTAGAGGCTATTTGTTGATCGGAATATATTCCTATCCCACTCTGTTGTGGGCTTGGGTTGCTTGAGAGTTTGTGGATCGGTAGATCTTCCCATCTATCCATGTGGGGTCATAGGATCGGTATTACTTCAGAGGCTCTTTGTTGATCGAAATATATTCCTATCCTACTCTACGGTGGGCTTGGGTTGCTTCAGAGTTTGTGGATCGGTAGATCTTCCCATCTATCCTCGTGGGGTCATAGCTTCGGTATTAGTTCAGAGGTTGTTTGTTGATCGGAATATATTCCTATCCCACACTGCGGTGGGCTTCTGATGCTTGAGAGTTTGTGGATCGATAGATCTTTCTATCCCTTTGCGTGGATACTTTGCGACGTCTGGTTTAGTTTTGATCGATAGATCCCTATCCCATCATGCCGTTTGATCTGACCATTCTGTTTGTATGAGCAGTGCAAACTTGATTCCGTGGTTGGAGACGAACAAGAACTGGCGTCCTCACTGCCTCCGTGATGCGGTGAACTGTGGTGTCAAGGCCGTTGGCCGCACATTCGAAGAACCTAAAGCGAGCGCCTTGTTCATAGCAAGTTATGTCACCGAATGGGGTCTCGCTTGGGTTCGGGATGATTCGAAGCGGACAATCCAAATTGCGCCACTTATGTTTGTAGCCGATGTCGCGGAGGGACATGAAGAAACGATAGCGCTTACGATTCAGAACGTGGAGGTGCTGGATGTGGTGGACGTGCCTGGAATTCCAGACACTGTTGTTCTTGTAATTAAGGAGTTTGTTGCAAGTGCGAAGTGTTTGAGGATCTACGGCCTTTTTGTATCAAAGGATATGGTCCCTCAACTTTGTGCTTTGGTCAGAGATCATGGTTTTTCTATTGCTAGGACGGGACCTGACGTTGATCGAATTATTGATAGTTGGGCGGAGCTCCGAGCTTGTCGTGATGCTGCCAATAGCGAGTTGGCCAAGCAGGATCCGCCTACACCTCCCAGAAAGAAGAAGAGGCCGTCTCAGGCAGCTGGGGAGACTTCAGGAGCTGGGGACACAAAGAAACAACGGAAGAAGTCAGATCCCAAGATTGAAGACTTCTCATTGGCTCAGGCCGTGATGTTATCGAGCAGTTCTGTTTCAAAGTATTCGGCACGGGACCTGCAGAAAGTGAGGGCGATGTACGAGAAAGAATTCTTGAGTCTGCATGTATTTGGTACGCGCCCGGTAAAGAGACTCGACGATGCGAAGACTGACCTCGTCGTCGGAATTCAACGTCTGCATAGGGCCACACCCGGGGTGGTGGCGTATCGGAAGCTCGAGAAGAAACGTGTTGCCAAGATCGTTGACCACAAGCGGACGATGCCGTTTCAAGCTTCGCTTCAGCATCTGTACGTTATGCCGATTAAGAACAAGCCTGCTGCTGACGACTTTGGTGTGGATCCCGTCGATAGTTTATTCGAGTATTTCATGACAAAGCCGACAAGACGGGACATTACAGATGATACGTACTACGTTATCATCGGTGGGCAGCACTGCGTCGCTGCACATAAAGTCCTTATTGCCGAGAAGTCTCTTAGTGATGATGAACAAGCCGACGCACAAAGCTTCATAATTACCATCGTTTGGGCAGATCCAGCCAACTTTGGGAAGTTAATCTATTACTCAAGAATCCTTAACCAAGATCTGGCCGGAGTTAGGGCGGAGAGCAACTATCTTACTCAACTGGGACTTGCACGGAAGAGCTGGGCCCAGGCGGGGTGTCCAAAGCCGTCTCCAAATGGTTTGGCACACTTGCTTCAATTCAATGTAAGTCTGAAACCATTTGTTAAATTGTATTTTCTTGTCCGCGTTGTTATGATGTTTACCACGGAATTGATCGGAATATATTCCTATGCCAAGGGTCCTCTAATCACCGTAGTGGTCACAGAGATCGAAATATCTTTCTATCCGCAGTGTCCTTTGATGTCTGTTATTAATGTTGGATGTTGTTGTTCTAAGGATTTTCCCATGCACCTTTTGACCCCGTTGCATTAGCGTATGCTCTTACTTTGCTGCCTCTAGACTTCGCGTCATTCGTATAGATCGAAAGATCTTCCTATCTTCTCTGCCTCTAGACTTCGCATCATTCTTATAGATCGAAAGATCTTCCTATCTTCTCTGCCTCTAGACTTCGCATCATTCTTTTAGATCGAAAGATCTTCCTATCTTCTCTGCCTCTAGACTTCGCGTCATTCTTATAGATCAAAAGATCTTCCTATCTTCAGCGTCTCATTGGATGGGAAGATCTTCCTATCATACCCTCGTGCTTTCTTCGATCCGAGTCTCTGATGATGTTTTTTGTGTCGATTTTTTCGTGCAGGCTTGGCTAGATAAGGTTCCCGCTGTTTTCACGAAGAATGACTTCACAGAAGATGATGCCACTGGTCAGCCAAAGCTGCCGCTTCTCTTCATTGATGAGCGGGTTTATCAGACCTGGCTTAGCATCCAGGAGAACTGGATTAGTGGTCTACTACCTGATCCATACGGGGTGCAATGCACTTTTCCTGGCGGTGCGGACGGCGACTCTGCCGACGAGGCCGATGATGCGGATGCTGTGGTGAGGAGGGAGAGGGCAAAGCAAAGGCGGTACCAAAGTAGGGCCTTGAGAAAGGCCGATCTTCAGCCGCTATATGCCATGTGGGAGACCGATATTGACAGAGTTGCTAAGCTGGTCATTGAGAAGAAGTGCTCGATTAA
The DNA here is from genome assembly GCA_963971425.1 of Bryoerythrophyllum caledonicum. Lineage (NCBI taxonomy): Eukaryota > Viridiplantae > Streptophyta > Bryopsida > Pottiales > Pottiaceae > Bryoerythrophyllum > Bryoerythrophyllum caledonicum. The sequence goes on from OZ020514.1 coordinate 21,492,360, forward strand.
GTCGACCAAGTCCACGAAGAAGGCTCCTGTGCTTAAGGGACTTGAATACTGGTGCAGCATTGAGAAGAAGAAGAGACTCATCAAAAATGAGTTTATGCACTACTTTAAATCAAAGCCACTGAAGTCAAAGACTCAGAAGGATGTGTCTTATACGGAGACGGAGTACGGTGTTGTGGTCAATGAATTCAAGGTCTCGGAGTTTGTCGTTGAGTCTTGGTATGACAGGTTGATGAAGGATAAGGGTGGCATTAAGTTCTTTGTAAAGCGAGGGAATAACTTGGCGCCATCCTCGAAGCCAGAAGACTTTCCAGCCGTTCTGAAGTCGCTCTTCGATCAGTAGAGGCAAGTTTCATCGTAGGAGCGTCTGCCCGAGCCGTCGACTGCCGTTGAGTCGTTTTCCACCTTTTATAGGTGCAACACCATGGACAGGCTTACTGGGATGTTGAGAAGTCTACCCGCTTGTCCACATTATTGGAGAAGGGATGGTTGGCGATGGATGCAAACGTGGTGTTTGTTTCCTGCTTCGTTGATCGAGTTACTGGCCGTGAATCCGATTTCAACGGGATCTATGAGCGGTCGTGAGAACTTTGCAGGCCATGGAGTACAAGGATGAGCATCAATTTTGGAGGGCTCGTAATCTTGGCGTGTTTATCACCGACCGGGATGGTATGGTGGACGTTGCGAATGCTATTACGGAGAAGGGTTCGACGGTTCACCAGATCAAACCATGGAATTTTTCATCGACATTATATATCACGGAGGGTATTGAGGGCTTCAAGAGACCTCCAACTCACGAACTGACACTTCCTCTCTACTTCAATTTTGTCTATGGGAATGAACAGGGTTGCCAGCCTACGGCATCCTTTCGTCGATTCTTTGGGAACGACATGCCATTCAAGTCTGTAGTATCCGCATCGGACTTCAAGAATGCGACAACGCAGTGGAATCAGCTCAGGTGGGCGAATTTCAATATCGACGCGGTTGATGATATAATTGGGACACTTGCGGCGCCCAAGAATGTCATTGTGAACATCGGTGGAGGCCCTGCAATAACCTGGCTTGGTTTGGTAAGTGGATAGGAATATATTTCAATCTCCCCGCGGTATGCTATGATGTGTGTGATTCTCGTTGATGCATTGTGCTTGTTGGCATTCCAGGTTCTCATTTGTGTCGCTCGATTTTGCTTGCAGACAAAGTGCGCGCAAGTCATCGAGGTCGTCTATTTGAAGGACGAATGTCTGGCTGCCATAAGGACGGCCACAGGTATCTGGGACTCTCGAAAAGTGGCTGCTGTAACACTTTCAGAACAAGAGAAACGAACCAGGAAGAAGCAGCCCAGGATGAAGGAGCCCATGATGATAGAGCCCAGGGATAGACAACCCAGGAAGAAGGAGCGGGCCTCCAATAGAGGGCACGATCGTAAGAATTTGGTCTTTGTCGACGAGCAAGAGGTGATTGTGGCGTCTAGGCAAACGCACATGGAGGAGGCAAATGAGGACGAGGAAGAAGAGCAGGAGAACGAAGATGAGGAGGAGGACATCAACCCGGAGATGCGGATGAAAGGTCGGCAAGAGCCATCTGATGAAGAATTGAGCACGGAGGACGAGGGGGAGGACGAGGGGGAGGACGAGCCGGAGGACGAGCGGGAGGACGAGCGAGAGGACGATCTGGAGGATGAGCGAGAGGACGAGCCGGAGGACGAGGAGGTCGAGGTCCAAGTTCGGCAGCCTCAAAAGAGTAAGATCTTAAAGAAGAAAGTCTCGAAGGAGCCGCTACCCCATCAGCATGACGAGTTTGTACCGTCTCAGGCTCCTGTAGGAGAAGGCTCCTCTCCGCACAGTTCTCAAGTATGATGCAGCGGCTCACTCCAAACTCAATCACCAGAACAATTAATCTTCTGACGGTTCATAACAATTTTTTAGATGCTCTGTAATCTAATAGGGAATTTTTTTGGTTTACTGTTGTAATTTTTTTTGTATATTATTGTAAATTTTTTTGTTTTAGAAGTTCCTCGGTTAGTCTTTATGGATTGGAGGATCCTTCATTCCTCAGTGAGAACTGGAGGATAGGAAGATCTTTCGATCCACATTGGTCTTACACTTTGCCCGTTTTTAATACGAAAATTTGAGCACCCTAATTCTATCATGTTATAATTCTCTGTCCTAAATCTATGCCGTCGGGGTTATGTGCGAAGGGGGATCCCTCCATTCGGAAAGCTCGACGGTAGCCTAATATCCAGGACGTGAGTGCATGCACTGGTGAAGACGTGGTGGTACGTCTTGCTGCTCATACTGAGGCGATGGATGGAGTGGCGTCGTTGTCCGACATCGAGCATGGTGGTGTGAGTGGAACGGCTGATGAAGGCATCGAGGACAACTCTGTTGAGGCCCATGTTGAAAAGCTGCCACAGGACATCGAGGCAGTTGTTGCGCCATTGCCGAAACCAACTGTTTTGAAATATAAGAAGCTAGTATTTATATACACGACGGAGTATACCCCAGGGAAATCTGGCTCTAGGACGAGAGTGACATGTCCAATTGTACGTTTATCTCCACCGAAAGTTCCATCGGACGATGTTCAGCGTCCTATGTCCGGCGCGATGCCAATGGAGGTAGATGCATCATCTCAGCCTAGTTCCAGCGCTGCACTGGGGACTATCTCGGATCGTGAGCAACACTCGGCTGCACATACACTTGCTAGACTTCTTGCTACTGAATGCTCCGCGTCTTCTCCAACTCCTCAAGCTCGGACTTCTTCTCGAGATGGCGTGGAGATTGCGGAAGAATTGTTGGCTGGGATATTCGATGAGGCCAGCGAATCTCTGCAGGCCTTCAGTCCTCCTGCGAACATGTTGAAGCCTGCGGTCAATGATGCAGATTCAGACTCACTGAAGTTTAGCCAGGATTACAGGGTCGACTTGGAGTTGCTTCATGATGAAGCTGCTGTTGGGGAGATGAATGCACGCTGCGGTGCCCATTCTGGTGGTCGACCTTCTACTGAAGGTACATCTCTTGGAGGCCGCTCTACCTTCACTACTCTCCTCTTTTTGCAATGTTTCGATAGATGGGAATATCTACTGATGTCATCGCCTTCTTAGTGCTCTATATATCTAGATAGGAAGATCTTCTGATGTCCTTGCCTCCTTCATTTGGTGCTTTATAGATCTTGATAGGAAGATCTTTCGATGTCCGAACCTTCTCCTTTTGGTGCTCTATATTGCTAGATAGGAAGATCTTTCGATGTCCTTCGCTCTCTACTAACGCTTGCTCTTTGGTTCGCTGCAGCTGAAATGCCTCCACCCGCTCTGACTGTCGCCCCTCGCTCTGCAAAGGTAATGGATCCGAGGTACACGGTCGTCCTGGACTTGAATGGATTTCTGGTCCACAGAACTGATAGCGGTCGCGGTTGTATCCCTGGACCCGACTGTGTTCCGTTTTTGCACTAGTTGTGGAGTAAGGCTAATGTTGTGGTATGGAGTTGCGCCATTCCGAGAAACATTGAATTCATCTTAGACTATGTTCTGTCTCGTTCTTCTCTCAAACGAGAGCAGCTGCCGGTTTTGTCACAGAACGATGTGACGTTTTCTTCCTTTCCCAGAAGCAAGGGCAAGACAGACAAGAAGTACATGATGAAAGATCTTAGAAAACTTAGAGGTGTTCTTGAGCATGTGGACCTTGATCGGGCATTGCTTGTTGACGACAGCCCAGAGAAGAACCTCCTCAACGGGTAGTTCAATGCTATTCATCCTTCGGAGTGGTCTGGTGAATCGCCGGACCGGTTCCTCATGAACACCATGCTTCCATGGCTGCAGATTATGATTGCCTCTAAGCTCCCTGTTGCTGATTTTGTTCGAGAGAATCTTCTTTCCAGATGTGGGGCTAGTACTGGATTTAGGAAGTCTACCATCGCACGTAATATCATATTAGGGTGTTCTAAACTATGGGATTCCAAGAATGGAAAATTTCACTGACTAAGCACTGCTATCGGTGATTTGTTTATTTGTTAATATGGCTTTAATATATCCTTGTCAATGGTTTACAACTACCACATGTAACACGCTTCATGTTCTCTCTTTCTGTGATGCCTAGATAGGAATATTTTCCCATCTAACTTCCAGCTCTTCTCTTTTGTTATGTTCGCAGCCAGTCCGCGACGGCTCAAAAAAAGTAATCGTATTGTCTGTGAATGGATTGCTTTGCTTTGAGCAATACTATAACTGCACCCCCCGACGCTTCGATCACAAAAACATTATTGTTCGACCTGGTCTCATAGAGTTCTTCCAAATCCTATTGAGGTCCTTCCATGTTGGTATATGGTCGTCCATGGTCCCCGGACGGTTGAAGAGGGTTCTTCAAGTGCTCTTCCCCGATGACATAAGGTCGAAACTTCTCTTCGTTTATGGACGAAACAAGTGCTCAAGGCCACAATTTTATCCTTACTGTTACAAGGTTCTTCGAAGACTATCAATAGACCAAAAGACAAAGAAAACTTGCCTTCCTGACAAAGTGTTGATGGTTGATGATCAACCAATGCGGCATGTCTTTAATGGAGACATGGCTTGCTACTTTCCGAAGCCTTGGCGTGGTGAAATGGTCTTGCCCAATGCATCCAATGTCATACCAAATATTACTACAGCATTGATTCCGTTCATCCTTCCGCTGCGATCTTATGCCTTGGTGAAAAACTATCTACGTCAACATCAGATGGATGGAAAGTACAAACGAAGACTGCTTGAATCATGGCACAGTGACCGAGGGTTGCAAACTTTGTAGAACTAAACTGCATTACATGGTTGGTTTTACCATTTTTGTTTTGCCACAGCTTCTCATTCACTTTTGATTTATGAATAAAGTCTTCAATGAGTATTACTGTCTTTCTTCGATTGCCCTTGAACGCCTATTACTTTAATGCTTACTAGTTAATGTGTTTCAAAGATCGGTAGATCTATCAATGTATCTATAGGAAGATCCCTCTATGTAGCTATCATTTGATAAGTTTCTTATTGTGTATTGGTGATCCATGATAACAATTCAATGGCTAATATTGTCTATCTTTGCGCCCTACATGAACGCCTATTACTTCTATGCTTACTTGATAATGTGTTTCATGGATGGGCAGATCTATCAATGTATGTATTTATAGGGAGATCCCTCTACGTAACTGTCGTTTGATCAGTTTCTCATTCAGTTTTGACCCATGATAACAACTCAATGGCTATTACTGTCTTTCTTCATGCTCATTTATTGTAATATTTTTCAATACTTTGCTATAATGGTAACATTGACAGTGTTTTTGGGTCTAGCATCCTGTACATAATATTGTGCCAAAGTCTAGATTTCATCCTAAAGTCTAGATTTAGTTTAATGTGGCATACTTGGAATAAAAAAAATAGCACAGAAGTTAAAAGATGAAGTGTTGGACCCGTATTATTGGACTTCCTCGTTCATATGAAAATCCATATTTCTATTACACAATGCTCTTGAGATTATATTGCTAATTTCGGAATGGTATGGCATCTGAGAATCTGACAAAGAACCAACGACTTCTAAATGGAGGAAGTACTCCATTGGAAGAGTTAATCTGCATTTAACGCATCCATAAGTTATCCAATGGACTATTGCCATACCATCTTGGGATGAGTATGTCAAAAAGAAGAGCGTAAAAGCCCTCAAAAGCATTTATTATTGAATCTCAAAATTTAGAAATACACTACAAGGTCGAGATCATAAGCTTAAATCATTGGATGTGGACCACTTTTTTATTTTTAGAATACCACGATAGAATTATAGAATAGCCCAATAGTGCCGCATTTTAATAAAAGGTACCGGTACAGTCGTAGTGGCAAAAGGTAATGGCTTGATCTTCCATAATTAGGTATGGCAATGGCATGTATTCCAAAATATACATATCAAGCGAGATATATTTAGAAAACCAACCACCATCAAAATTTGTATATATCCATGCATGAATTTCATATCAATAAACATGTTATATGGAATTTCACTCTTGCACCTATCATGCTACTACTATTGATTGAAATTGATTATGCATTCAAGGAAAAAACAATGATTATTTAGAATAATTGTTTTTTTTGTTTTCGTTAGAAAACCACATTACTAGTTATCGTTGGAAACACTACTCGAAATTTTTTGTAACAAGAATCTGAATTCATCTTACTTTTGAGCCATATAAGTTTAACCCGTGCAGACCTAGGTGCACTTTATGGGGTTTATTATGTTTACCTTGACTGCGATCATCTTTCAATTCAAGTGGTTAAATTTCAGGAAATTTTGACCACATCATCTCATATAAGTTGGAAACAAATTTCCTTTCGTTACATTTTCAATAAGTTTCTTTTTACAAGCTGAACCCCTAAAATTCTTTGAGTATTTCTCATCAAAAATATACATTTACTTTGTGCAAAAAGAAATGAGGGAAAAAAAGCTTGAAGCTCTACTTTAACCGTGACATCCTCAACAATATATTAAGAATAACATGCTTTCAAAATTTCATGAAAGTTGACCATACAGATTGAGAGATTATACAACTTGAAGCAAAAAAACAAGGTTTTTTTTTTCTCTTCCATGTGTTTTGTGGATCATCGCTCTTTGAATTTTTATGATGTCAATTTCAAGCATTAGTTTAGGATCAAATTTTTTCCAAAAATTTGATATACAATGTTAGTTCCTTGCAAGAAAAATCAAAGAAAAATATGAAGGGTGCAAAATGTTCAAAAACATTGTGGAAGGGATTGGGGTTCAAATACTATCATGATATATATATTTTTTTGGTGGTGAACTTAATTTGTCATAAATGAGAATCCCAACAGTAAAAATGATGACATATATCGCATCATATAGTAAAATAAAACTGTAGAGCAGAAACATTAAAAATAGCTTTTTTCAAAATTTTAAGTGTAAAAAGGGTTGTGTATTTATTCAAAAATTAGTAGTTAGTGTTAAAAGTTCATATCTATTTGTTTAAATAGCTAAAAGACATATTAAGCCAAGAGTTCATTAAAAGTTAATTAAGATTTTCAAGAGATGCATCCATTTAATGAACGGTTGTGGAAGTTAAAGTAGTTATAATACACACATCTTCCGAAGCGGTGTCTTCCCCAAAATTTAGATTATAAATAGCATTGGAATTACAATAATTCCACCACTACCATGTTGAAGATTGGAGTGTGTCCTAGCTTTGGAAGCTAGTTTTTTTGGTTGCTATATGTATTTGATTTATGAGTTTGTAAGCTAGGAATTTGGATCGTTGGAATGAGTGAGTAAGCTCCGTTTTTTCTGGTGAGGGGAGGTGGGGGACTTACCCTGTGAGCTGCTAGCTATGGGCAATAGGAGTTGGTTGGCCCTATTGAGAGCCCTCGTAGTATACAGATCTGTGGTTGCGTGGTGAGATTTGTGATGCATAGTTGATGTGTTGGGAGGCTCAACACGAGATCTGAGGAGGGAAGTTTGTAGATGCTCTAAGAAGGTTCAGATTTGTGTGAGTTTGTTCTGAAGCAGGGAACTTCGTGTTGGGCCAGATCTGTTATCATTTAGTTCACGCAGACAAAGACCCATCCCAGATCTGGAGTACCGAGATCAGATCTAGAATCCTCCCCATCAAGTCTCCCCTTCCCCTACCTAGGATCTCAAGACTCAAGATTGCGCGAAGTCATTACCAAGTGCTGCAATGTAGCCCCAACTCGCCATCACAGGCTACCTCTCACCGTCTCAGCTCTTGCAAGTATTTGTTAATTTTATTTAATGGTGTCAACATAATATGCAGCCATATACATACATCATTGTGCTTTGTTAAGAGGTTCAGGTACATCAGCTGCAGAATCGCCCCCAAGAAAGGCAGAGCAACAGCATCTCCAAAAGCACCGAGGAGCACTTCACGAGGAGCAACAGTAACTCCCAACGCGCTGAGGAGCACAACACGCGCGACACCAAATCTGCACAATCAATCATATCAGTCAATCCCATTGGTTCCAGGTACGCCTCCTACCAACTCTTTATGTTTCACCTTTTCTTGTTGCATTAGACAGATTACCCCTACTCGAACCTCTCCACCACTTAACACCCTCTATCAACTAGATCTTCCCCCCCCTCCCACCAGCTCCCTCCTCACCCCTCGAAACCCCCTCCCAGCAACACCCGTAGTCATACTAGAAACCTCGTTTACCCTAAATCCTCTCTCAACATTACCCAGACAGACAACAGAGGAAAAAAAATCGGGAGGTCACCTGGATACACATACAGCCCAGCACACTCGTAGAGCCTCCCCGCAATACACCCCAGCAATCCCCGCACAACACTCCTGTAGAGCCTCCCCGCAGTGCATTCCCGCAGCTCCTGCAGCGCACTCCCGTAGAGCCTCCCCGCAGTACACCCCAACAGTCCCCGCAGCGCAACAAGATCTCTCTTAAACTTTCCCCCAGCGCCCCCTTCTAATCACCTGCAAAAAATCCCTCCCCGCCGTATATCAGTACCTCCCTGTGCTCTCCCCTAGATCCCCCTTGGAGACACACTTACAAAAAACTTCCTCACAGCCACCCTCACTAAAACCATGTCTTGATCCACCCTCTCTCCGAACCGCCTCTCCCCTCCCCTCTTATTACAATTCCCCCCTCTTCTCCGACCCCTACTTGATCAATCCCCCCCTCCCCGACCCCTGTTCCACAGATTCCCTCCCCACAGATCACATTTCCCCCATCCTCTACAACCCCTGCTCGACCAATCCCCCCCTCCCCGACCCATGTTCGGCAGATCCCTGCCCGACTGATTCCCCCCCGGATCTTCCCCTACTCTCCGAGTCCCCCTCTCCGACCCCTGTTCGACAGATCCTCCCTCTGATTTTACCCTACCCAAATCCCCCCTATCCCCCTCCCTCCTAACCCCCTCCATCGCTCTTCACCCCAAAACCTCCCTGATCTTCTCTCTCCCAGCACCCTCCTTCACCTCCTACCCATATCCCTTCCCAATCTCCTATTTCCTGACCCCCTCTCTAGCTCCGCACCTAAAACCCTCTTTGACTCTCTCTCTTCAGTCCCCCTCCCTCGCTAACTCTCACAAAAACTCTCCTCACCCACCCTCACCAAACCCCGGTCAAGAACCATCCTCCCTCCAAACTGCTCCCTCCTTTCCCTCTGTGCACAATCCTCTCCCTCTCCCTGCCTACACACAAAAATCTCACCCGAACACCACTAAGTCCCCCTCCCCGATTTTCGATAGACCAATCCCGTCCCTGATCCTCTTGCTCCCAAACCCCTCCCTGACCCTCTCCCTCCCAATCCTCTCCATTGCCCATCAGTCTAAATCCTCCCTGATCTTCTCTCCCCCGACACCCTCTCTCACCCCCCACCCAAACCCCTCCCCGACCCCCTCTCTCCCGACCATCTCTCCAGCTCCTCTCCTAAAACCCTCCCTGACTTTCTCTCTCTCGACCCCCTCCCTAGCAAGCGCTCATACGACCCCTCCCTTAATCTTCCCTCTCCTAAATTTCTCCCTGTTCTACCCACAACAAATCCCCCCCCCCCGACCTCACCTCACCAGACTCCCTCCCCGACCCTATCCTTCCCTCAACAGACTCCCCCTCTAGATCTCATATCTCCCGACCACCTATCTGACCCTCTCCCACCAAACTGCCTCCCTGATCCTCCCTCAATTCTCTCTATACCCACCTGCCTAGAACCCTTGGCGGCATCACCCACGCCCAACCTCCCACAACAAAACTTCTCCCCGCAGTATACCATAAGAGACCCCCCTCCCAGACACCCTAACCAAAACCCCTGCAACACACCCAAACTTACCAACAACCTCCCTCCCTACGACACTGGAACCCCCGCCCACGACCTACCACCCCACTCCAGCGACCTTGCAACTCCCACAGAGACCCACCACTTCCGTCTAGTAACCCCAGAATCCCCCGTAACGACCTCCTAACTGCCCTCTGTGACCCCCTAACTACCCACAGTGACCCCCCAACTAGCCCCGGAGACCTCCCAACTTGCCCCAACATGGCAGGGAACTCTAGAAGGTCTAGCTACAACGATGTCGACATGGAGGGCCTAGAAGAGAGTCCCACTAGAGCACCACAACAAGGCACAGCAGGAGCCACCAGCCACAAGAAGAGCAAAGTATCGCTCACAAAAAAATGTAAGCCTCTCCAAGAAACTGAATACTCAAAATCTAAATTTTGGTTAGGTTTCCAAGACATGGAGACCTTGGCAGTTGAAGACGGCGCCGAAGAACTATATAGCGGTGAATCCATAGAAGACATGGTCACACGTGGAATGAAAGAGGAGGAAGCTTTGGAGGTATGCAACGCAAGGGTGGCTTTCCCCCGAATCCCACAAATACTCTACCCCATGGTAACAAGCGATGGAATGGGCCAACATTACAACATCACCCAAGTTCCCTTTGACATCAAAACTGGTGAGAATTCAGGCCTCTCCCTTGACTTTCACATTGCCATCTTCTTTGAAACACCCAAAAATCCACTCATGCATGATGAAGTTAAAAAAATGGTAGAAGTAAGACTAAAGAAAATGAACATTGCTCTAGGAGTAGACCTCATCGATCCAATTGACATCCAATGCCTAAGCATTAAAAATGGGAAAACCAAAGGGGTATGGGCCGGAAACATTAAGTTGCACCTCCTAAAACCGGAGATTGATGGACTAATGCTACTCAAGGGCCTTAGGCTCTTTATTCTAACCATTGATGATGAGTGTATAGTTGGGAAAGTATGTAAGTTCTATCATGGCATTGCCAAAGGATCTAACCTCTCCGTGAAGATCAAGTGTGACACCTTGATAGGGGTCTCCGCCCAAGTACTCTTCAAAGAGATTCTTGGCAACAGCTTCCACCGTGGCCACAATTTTGAGATTTCGAGCGTCCAAAAAGCAATTGGAGATTCACACGCCTTTATCATCGCCACCACCCCTCAACAAGTGAAGAAAATACTAACACATCACATCACCATAAGAAGTGAAGTCTTGCTAGCAAGACAAGTCCTTGACTCCAAAGGACCAAAAGGTATTTTCGAAACTAAGGCTAGGAAAGACGCTCTAACACTCACCTTATCTCCTCTTCCTATTCGCTTGGACCTTGAAAACACTACCCATGAAATATACAAAGTCATGGGAGGTACTAATGTGCGTTCTATTTGGTTCCATAGGGACAATGGCACACACCACAACGGGAGTGCCAACATCCTTTGTGCTAACCCCATAGTGTATAGGACTTTTGTGAAGAAGACTCACGAAATAGGGGGGAACTATGTGGACTTCGCACCGCATAGAAGAAGCCTTGAGGGGGTGGACCCTCCTACCGCCGAACAAATAAAGGAGTTCGGGTTTGAAGACATCAACACCGCAATTGTCAACACCATCACCACGTTCAACATGCAAGAGAAGAATGAGACCATCACCAAGAAGGACATAGTGGAGTTATTGGAGGAGAACAACAAGAAACTAAGGCAAGAGAACAAAGAGTACACCGACAAATTACATGACGAATTGAAGACACAAATGGAGTGCATCCAAGAATCAATGCTAGTCACCCTCCAAAGTATGAGAGCATTCACGGGAAGAGTCAACAATGCAAGAATTGAAGAAAACCGGCCAAACATGTAAGCTCCAAGGACCACAAAGCAAAATATATCCATTCCATAGTTTACTACAAAATACAATATAAAGTAGAGTATTTATATAGAAATATAGGCAAGTACATAATAGTATACAAGTATATAAATACAAAACTAGTACACCGGACAAAAAACCATACACAATACATACACATCACTAGAATATATAGATTATACCCTATATGGAACTATACAAAATACAAATATTGTATTCAATGCTACATTCAATACAAATACTATACCGAATACCTCAAAGACTATACTCAATACTATACCAAGAATTATTGTATTCTACATAAAATAATAACAATCACCTTAAACAAAAGAATACATCACAAACTATACACAAAACTTGAATTAACACTATACTATATGACACTTAGTACAAAATATAACACAAATACTAGTACAAATACTGATACATACGCTGCCACATATACTAGTACATCTACTAGTTCAAATACTGATACAAACGATAATACATATACTGATACGTACACTAGTACGTATACCGACACATATGTTGGCACATATACTGGTATGTACACCGATACATATACTGCTACTTATACTGGTGTGAATACTGATATGTATACTCGTATGTATACTCGTATGTATACTGATACGTATATAGACAAGCATACTAAAACGAATACTTATAACAATATTAATACAAATATAAATAAAAAAAACCGATACAAATACTAATACGAACACTAGTACAAACATTGATAAAAATAATATCACAAATATTGATACAAATATAGATACAAATACCAAAACAAATTCTAAAGCACAGACAAAACCAAATAAAACTGCACATACACACACATATACAAAGATAACCATACACCATCAAAGAAATACACACAAATATACTCACATATACACACACACATACAAAGGCAAATACATACAATCAAATAAACAAAAAATTAAATACCAAAACCACATACAAAAACAAAAAACTTCGAAACAAAACAAAAAACCCACCTACTACAAAATACTAATATTAATTGGAGGGGACAATAGCAAAATCAAGGAGAGTAAAAAGAGATATTTTAAATTAAATAGGAAGAAGATAGATATTTATAAAATTTCAAAGGTTTCAAAGGTTTCAAATAGAGCAAGTAATATTAAAAATAAAAAAACAAAAGCGGAGAGGATATGTAGGAAGAAAATAAAGGGTAAGGTAGAAAACCATTATCATAAGAATACAAATAATAAGAACATAGCAACAAACAACAGTACTAAAAATAGAATATGCTTCCTAACAAAATCAAAAGTAAGGGATGGAAAATTATCCAAATTAGTAATGAGAAACACAAATTGTAGATTAAAAATAAGCAGAAAAGGTACTAAAAACAAAACAGTTCATACTAAAAATAAAAATTGGAATACAAATTATAGGGATGAAAGGAAAGTTAATACTAAAAGTAAACTTGATATATATAAAGATGAGAAGAGTTTGCGATTAAAGAGTAGAAATTTGTTGAGACTGTGTAGAAGGATAAGAATTGAAGCGGGAATGTCCGTTTGGGTCGCCAGGCGTGTGCCGGAGGCGCCAAAACTAGACTTACTAAAAATAGAAATTCTAATGAAAGTAAGAATATATACGAATCTGATTGAAATAAATATCAATATATTTTTTATGTATACTCGTACGTATCTGTATAATATCTGTATACTTATATGTATACAGATACGTATACTATTGCATATACTAATACAAATACTGATACTTACACTAATACAAATACCAATATGAACATTAGTACGTATACTAGTACAAATTATAACACGAATACTAACAAGGATACTGATACAAACACCGAGATAAAAATCGAGGCATATACTAATACGAACATACGAATAAATTCTAATATGAAAACAAATAAAATACATATACACACAAAGACAACAACACACCATCAACGTAAAACATACAGAGAAGAACGCCGGTCTCCGAAAAGGGTCGGCGTGAATCGTAACACATACATATACATACACACATACAAAAACAAATACATACAATAAAAAAAAACACCAAAGTCACATACAAAAACAAAAAAACTTTTAACAAAACCAAAAACCCATCTACTACAAACTACTAATATTAATCGGAGGAGACATAGAGGCTAACCCAGGACCTATGCCGAACGTATTAAAAAGACACCCCATTTCACACAAAAAGAATGCCAAAACCTATTTCATACCAAATACCATAAAACTACAACCCGAATACGAACACATCGCCCAAAAATTTGCCCCCCTTTTCAAAACCACACATATATTACATCAACAACATAATAACGCATACCCACATATTGCCACATATATAAACCAACTCAACGAATATCCTCCATCCCACATTCTATATGCCCTAGCCATCACTATACACCCCAACATAGGCCTCTGCAATCAACTCCTAAAGACACAAAATCAAACCATAACCCAATGGACCAATACACTCCTTCACACTCTACATAATCTACAAAATCCCCCCGAAAGACACATTAGTACCCCACATCGTCACACAACATTTCTTGAATCCAACTTAAACATCATAACCCACAACACATCGATAAACAAAGAACTATATGACTTTATACACAACCAAAATACACCCCCAACAAATGACATATCAAAACAAAGATTTCCCTACCTCCCTAATACTATTATAAACGAGGCACTAAAATGCCTTAACCCCCTTCCGGAATACACTCATCCACCCCCACCACCAAACTACATCCCACCACAAAACCATAATCCACATACGAACAACAACAACACAAGCATAATAACATGGAATGCCTCATCCCTAATCACTGCGCTCCCAAACCTACAAAACATAATTATACACACTAACACACCACCGGCACTCATAGTCATACAAGAAACAAAAATATCGACCACAAAACCCACAAAATACATACAAAGACTATTTCCCGTCTACAAATTTATTTTCAATAATACACATGCCCTAACACAATGCATACAACAAAGTAGACCATATACACCGGGCCGAGGGGGCCTCCTCACCCTCATACACAAAAATTACGCCTTTCTATGCAATATTAAAAAAATCCCCACCCCAATGAACATATCCCCATACTTCCAAATTATGGAAATCTCCAATCACCCATTATAATCATGGCTAATCCACCACATATACATGCCATCCCACCCCGAAGACATCAGACTCACCGAGGACATCAAAACTAACATCACCACCCATATCACCAACAATCGCAATCACAACCACATCTTATGTGGCGACTTCAATAGAGACATTGCCCTCATGGGTAGACAAAACGGAAACCAACACACACCACCACAAATAATAGACCTACAATGGAAACAATTTACTGAAAATCTAAACTTCAATTATATTCCCACAAACACTACATACTCTAGACAAGGAGGATACAACTATAACAACTAGAGCCTAATTGATGGATTCTACGTACGTGCAACTAACCATACCACATTTACTTCCACAACAGACAATAACATTCAACTGAACTCTGATCACTCACCTATACAACTGCATATCCCAAACAACACATTTATAAACCGTACACCAACCAACACAAACAATGACCACATACGTATCCTCAACCCCATCCCACAAAACAACATGGAATTATTCAACACAAAATTCTTTGAGGAAAACTCACTACGCATTGGCTCCCTAATAAACGAATTGAAATCTAATAACCATCTTTCCCAAACACAATGGCAGGAAGCCTATCACACCCTAGATACACTCATCAACAACATATGCAATACAATTGAACAAACTTGCAAAGTCCAACCCATACCACAAATGACAAATCGAACATCACAACAAGGTGGATATTTACCTCGGAAACTATCTAAAACATGGAAACAACATCTAACCATTTACCACACCATACGGTAAACCATAAGAATCGTAAATAACAACCCCCATTGGCGAAACCACCCTATTCTCAACAAACTCCAAAACCTTCAACACACACAAATCCCTAATCCACCCCCATACACCTACCTCACGACACATGGATAAATGACATAGCATTAATTGCAAAAAATGCCAACATACAAGCCCGAAAAATCACCACCAAACATATCCAAGAAAACATTCGAAAAGCCATCTCCAAATACAGACAACTATATGAAACTAGCCCCAAGAAAATAAACAGAAGAATATTCAAAAATATGGAGTCTCCACCATTAGACTGCATCATCGACCAATATAACAATATACTAACTAGCCCAGAAGACATTGCACACAAAATATTTAATCAACAAACAAAAAACAACACACCTACGGTAAACACATGCAACTATCAACCGGACCACCGGACTACATGCACATGCGCAGTATGACAATACCCATGGCATGACCTAGATGGATTCACATTAGAAAAAAGAGGAGACCCAAAAACCCCACTACACACATACTTTAAACAAGCTACATATGACACATGCCTACGTAACCTAGGAAATAACAAAGCCCCCGGACCGGACCGCATACCGAACTCTATCCTAAAAAATATGCCCCCAAGGTTCCACAAACTACTAAACCTCTTCTTCTCCCACTGCTACAAACAAAGACAAATCCATGCTTCATGGAAAACAAGTGCAACGATTCTACTATACAAAAAAGGAGATCCATCCATGCTACCGAACCATAGACCCATCGCACTAGCCAATACCATCTATAAACTATTTACGAGCACATTCACATCAATACTATCATCATATGACGAAAAACATAAAATACTGCATGATAGTCAAGAAGGATTCTGCGCAGAAAGAAGCACCGCTAGACAAATCCAAACAATAATAGCCGCATTAGAAGATGCACGATTCACAAACCAAGACATATTCATACTGTATGTTGACTTTAAAAATGCCTTCGGCTCCATTGACCGGGCTAGATTCCTAGCCATAGTGACGGACCTTAGATACCCCAAAGACGCCACTGCACTAGTGGGAAATATATACTCCGAATCCTCAACCATATACATAGGAGAACACTTTGGAAAAACTAAACCCATAGCCATCCAAAGGGGAACAATACAAGAAGATACTCTAAGCCCATATCTATTCATCATATTCCTAGAACCACTACTTAGATGGCTCAATAGAGGCAACAATGGATACACATTCGGGACATCACAAACCACCATCAACTCCACGGCATACGTGGACGACCTTGCGGCCATAACCAACAAAATCAACGCCATAAAAATACAAATTAACAAAATAGAGAGCTACTGCAAATGGACGAGTATGGATGTAGGGGTCCCAAAATGTGCCATCACTGGATGCCCAAATAAATCAAAAGCAAACCCCACCGCATTCAAAGCCCTAATACAAACCTCTAACATTAATTACCGAAACCAACAAATACCCGTTCTACACCAAAACAAACCATACACATATCTAGGAATAAGTCTCGTCCCCTCCCTAAAATGGAAAACCCAAATTCATGCCACCACCACAAAATTAATCAAACAATGCAAAAAACTAGTAGCTTGTCCGGCCACTATGAAACAAAAAATAAAAATGATCGACACAGTTTTAAGACCGGGCGTGGCATACAGCTTCTACGCAGTACCATACTCAATGCCCGCCATCAAAAATTGAACCAAAAAAGAACTACCACACAAAAAACCGTATGCGGCATGCCAAAATGTATGTCTAACATAATTATCCAACTACCACACAACCTCTTTGGACTAGAAGCCTTCTCACTAAAAAACGCATACCTTAGATGCATAGGAGAACAACTATAGAACGCTCTAAATGACAGTGGCAGACTTGGAAAAATATACAAAGGCCTAACACATCACATCCTCGCACAACATGGGGGGGCAGAAAACATACCTAGAATAAAAAAGACAAATTGTACAAGATCACCAATAACACGTACCTTCTTCTTACTAAAACACGTAGCAAAAGTCCACCTAAAAAGCATTCTCTCCAACTTTCTTACAGAACCAACAACACTAGAAAAAGCCTGGACTCTGGAATCACAAAACCATAATACACTCAACACACAATTATCTCAAAAGTTATTACAAAAACTCCTAACAAAAAATATCTACGAACTAAAACAAATCTCCCTACCCAACGGAACACACATCATGAACAATGAAGAATTTAAAACCTACCACTTCACCCCATCAAAACTTATTAAAAGTGCCCTAAAAATTGCACGACAACTCTTTTGTCACCCAATACATCCCCCCCCCACTCAATACACATACCAATACACATACATACTCTCATACAATTAGAGACCCATTCATCACTATAAACAATGACATCACCCCAAGAAATATCACCACACAATCGATCCACCCTCCCCACTCCCACCCACACCACCTCCACCTTCCAAACCACATCCTCAAAAACCCCACCACCTATCCCATTAACAACATCATACACCACGAATACAAGTAAAAAATAGATAAAAACCAAATAGAAAACAATTACACTAGATATCTATGCCAATGGACTCACAATAACCACACTTACAACAAATGGCTCCCCCAAAGAAACCTCTTCCCAAGACACAACCAAAACACCATTTCACATAACACAAATAAATTGACACAATATTATCAAAGAACTCAACACAAATTCTACACCAAAATTATCCAAGCTCACCACCCACAAAACCAACCCCAAGACACAAGGTCCGTCACCTCACCCACAATAATCCCCCTACTAAACATCTACACAACGGAATGCAAACCCGAAATTGACACTCTTACCTCATCTAACACAATAAAAATTGACAAAGACCAAGCACACTTATACGAAGAAGATGGAAGGCATCTTTTTACCATCCCAATCACTAGGCTCACATGGTTGTGGAACCAATACAATACTAAACTACAAACCCCTACAAACATTGAACCAACAACCCAACCGTTCGAAACCGAAGTCATTTGGCTATACCAAAGATATAAATATAGATTACCAAAAAATAACCCCCTTAAACTTACACAATATACACTACCCACACCTATACTTAATTCACTAATCTCCACATTCAACATCCAACACTCATAATTCTCCTCCCCCGTCACATGCCCCACCAAACTCAACAAATTTTACTCCCCCTTTGAAAGAGACAAAATATTCGGATCAGTAGGCAAAGCCTTTGACCACAAATGGATAGGTAATGGTATGGCCCACCCACACAATGAAGAAGAAACACAACAAGCTCTACATTGGGCCCGCCTCGCGGCCAAACATGACCCAAACCACACCTCCACCCTAATCATAATCCCAGACAAAAATTGGTACTAAAAACATAATCCACACTCGGGCCCCTTTCCCGATACACACATCATCACAATATTCGAAGCGGATTCAATAACATATGAAGAACCCACCATCCCACTAGATCTAAAAAAACCCAGAATTGAACCATCCACTCTACAAATAATATGCATCCACCACCAAAATCATACTCTAGGCACACAAGAATAACTAGAAGAACTCTCCTCCATAGCAAAGACTCTAAACGTACACCGGATACTCACAAAATTGGCCCCACCAACGCCAATGCAAACACCTGTCAACATAAGCAAAAAATGGTCAAAACTACACTACAATAACAATACACTAAACTACACCTAAACACCCCCACCTCTCCCGGAGTATCAAACTAACACCCCACCTAAATTTAACCCCAAATATTGCTACTATCACTATAAGAAAACCGTGTTTTTTGTCATGTCTTTAGTGATGTCTCAAAAAACGCAAAGACATCTACGATCATGTCTTGCAAGCGCGAAGACATCTTAGACAAGGTGGATGTCTAAGAAGACATCCGGGAAGACACGGAAGACATCTCTGTGTCTAAGACGTCTAGAGGTAATTTTGGGAGGGTAAAGTCTGTGCCACGTGGGAGCCACGTCAGAGACACATTAGCGCCAAGTGAACGGGCAGTGCCACATGGCAATGAATTTCATCCTTATGTGGACTTTTCCATGGTCCCACATACAATGACGTGGCGGCGCCAAAATTTGACATGGCACATGGGAAAATCTGACATGGCATGACGTGGCAGGCGGGAAATCCAACGTGGACCCGGAAAAATGATGTGGCATGCCACGTCAGCATCGTTTTGGGGGTTTTTATACTCAAAATATGTTCCTGATAGACATCCTAGATGTTTGGGCGGACATCCACAATGTCTTCAAGGATGTCTCAAGTGACGTCTTCTGAACTAAAGTAGCATCTGCCGAGACATCGCTTGAGACATGGTACTGCTCCAGTGATGTAGTGGAGGATGTTTTAGTGGATGTCTTAGGGGATGTTTGGGAGGATGTTCGTGAGGATGTTCAAGATGATGTTTGCTATGTTGTTTGAGAA
Source organism: Bryoerythrophyllum caledonicum (assembly GCA_963971425.1). Lineage (NCBI taxonomy): Eukaryota > Viridiplantae > Streptophyta > Bryopsida > Pottiales > Pottiaceae > Bryoerythrophyllum > Bryoerythrophyllum caledonicum. The sequence goes on from OZ020514.1 coordinate 21,512,391, forward strand.
GATGTTTGCGAAGATGCTGGAGATGATGTTTGCTATGACGTTTCAAAAGATGTTCAAGAAGATGCTACAGATGATGTTTGATATGACGTTTGAGAAGATGTTCGAGAGGACGTGATTGCACAAACGTCCTAGAAAACATCTGTGATGACTTGTATAGGATGTCTTACAAGACATCCACAGCTATATGTAGACGTCTTTTGAAGCATGCTCCACTCACCATTCAAACATCCACTGTGACATCGGAATGTCTTCCCTTCCTATTCTAGACATCTTCCAATACATCTCACATAACATTCAGAGACATATATAGACATCGCAGTACCCAATGTTCAAAATGTCTACAATACTAATGGCTGCTTGTCAAGAGTAAGTATTTTCATTGCATACTCAAAACACGAGGTGACATCACAAATTAGTTGTTATAACAATATTGTTTGTTACCTAATAAAAAAATTACATCAAAAAAATACTTCTATCTACATCAATGATGTACTACGTACCCACAACTTCAAATTGCTCCTCTGTCATCACTGGTTGTCGCTACTCCTATATGGTCGTGCGCATGTCCAACACTGCACATGTTCAACAAGCCAACAACGCATGCAATTAAACAAGGGTTTAACATAAGAAGAAAATTGTTGTAAATCCCGTTAGCAGGACGACCTATATGTGCATGGTTAACTTCTTAACGCCAAAAAACTGTTAGTCTTAATCTCACCACTATGTGAACGTTCCACATGTCCCTCAAAGTAGAATACAAGTTGCTATATGTGACAAAATGTCTTCTGGGATGTTCTAGCAGACATCTCAGACGCTCATGGAAATGTTGACGCGTTTGACTGGACGTCTTCGAAGACGTCTTTGAAAATGTCTTCAAGATTTCCCGTGTTGTTCATACGTCGTGCAGTGGCTCACTTGAGTCTCATTCGGGCCAGCATTATATTGTGCAATCACTCACCTACTTGCACGCCTCTTTCTTAATTTCAGCTTTGCTGCCTCTACACTCTAAACTCTAACACTCTCAAACTCTAAACCTTTAACATCTAAACCACACACTCTAAAACTCTAAAACTCTAAAACTCTAACCTCTACATTCTAAACTTTAACATCCTAACTTGTAAACTCAGTCTACACTCTAAAACTCTAACCTCTACACTCTAAACTCTAACATCCTAACTTGTAAACTCAGTCTACACTCTAAAACTCTAACCTCTACATTCTAAACTCTAACTACTTAGAGAAATGAAGGCCAAAGTGAGCTTTGTGCAACCTCAAATTCTACTTAAAGGTCTCATGACGTAACTCTGGCTGCAGCTGCTAACCCTAGCCGCCTCTGTTCATTCAGTGAACTCGATGAAATTCATCCTAGTTGATGGTTATGAATGTCATTATAGACATCTTCATGGACGTCATCTTAGACATCTTCATTGACAATTCGATGTCGTGATTGATGTCTTTTCAAATGTTCCAATGTTGGCCAAGCTTTGCAAATTGGCTTAGAGCACGGGCGCTGCAAGCAGAAGGGGCTGGTGAACGTTTGGATGAGGACGTGGTACGATACTCATGTCCCCCGGAGCGATTTGCAACCTCACATCATCAAATGAGCGCATTCGAGATGCATATGCGAGTTTGGACTTCCGAGGGGGTCTCGTTACTCAAGATTCTTGTATAGTGGCAACCTATACACAACAACTGCGTTGGGGGATTCAGAATGAGAGGCTCATTGACCATACTGCAGAGCATGTGGACTATATTGAAGAAATACTGGAGTTGTAATTACTGAATCACTGCACCACGGTGTTGCTCTGCGAATAGGTAAGACCCTCAAAGGATGTGCGAGTGCCCAACATTGAGCGCGACAAGTACGGATTCAACGTAGCGAACTTCAACCACATGGAAGGCAGAGTGCATCTGGATTCATTTGCATTTCCCTTGCATTGTCAACAGGTTTTCTTCTTAGATGACCCTAGCAGACGCAGATGGAAGATCGTGTGCCGAACAGAGGTCCAAGGTCGGCGTACAACAATACAACATCGGCAGCCATTGGCAAGTGAAATCGCAATCGGTGATGACGCGGACTTTTGAGGCTTACAACCAGAGATTTAGGAGACAGAGGCAATTCGAAGACCAGCACCCTTGGGAGGGTGCTATGTTACAGCCGCAACAAATACAATCAACAATGCTGAAATCCAAGAGGAGTAACGACAGAGTCACCTATTGGTACGCCGACTACCGTTCTAGACAGGCAATGTCTGTGAGGACGTCTAGAGGGATGTCTTGGTAGACGTCCTTACGCACATCTTTTAGGATGTTTACGGAGACATTATATCATTATTATAGTCAAAGTCAGTCGGATGTCTCTACAGACATCCGCCTAGACATTTTATGACGTGTCAGCTCGTCCGACGTGGAGTTTTCCTTGCCATGTAGATAAAGAGCTGTAAATTATTAAGTGAACAATATGTCCACGTGTTTAATCAATTATCAATATCGGAAAATTGACTTTTATTATAAAATGCTATTTTCTACAGCATTTCTATTTTAATAATTTAATAATATTTAAATACATATATTTTAATATTTTAATAATTTTAATTGGATATAAAACAATTTATTAATTTAAATATAAGAATTTGTTATTACATATTATTAATTTATTCAGAAATATATATATTCAGTAATTTTAAATTCAAAATTTTAATTTTTAATATTATTTTAAAAAATGGACCAATGACAACTACTGAAAATAGAATATTCATATCAAAAAATTAATATTTTGAATCTATAAGGAATTCCAAATACTTTTTTAATGAACAAAAAAGGAAACAATATTTTATTGGATGAAGACTTTTCCTTTGCTCATGCAAACCGCTGCCCATTATGCTAATTTTCTACATTTGGGCTGCATTTTACCCCGCATACCAGTGACTTTCAGACATTTACCCTTGGTCAAACCGGAATCCCTTGCCGACGTGGCACTTTGATGTCTCCGGGAATGTCTGCAAAGACATCCGCAAAGACATCCGCAAAGACATCCACGTCTCTACAGACATCTTCGCGTCTTCTTGAAGACACGGCTCTCTTCATGCCACCGAAGTTGCTACAGTACCCAAAAGACGTAGAAGACATACTCATGTCAAGCTAGACATCCTGCTCTGTCTTGAAGACATCACCGAAGTGATTCTGCGTCTGCAGAAGACATCACCAAAAACGGGGTTTTCTTATTGTGTATACTGATGGCTCCTTTAAACCGCCAGAACAAATTAGCCCGGGATCTTGGCGTAGAGAAAAAACCGGTTATGGAATATACAACGCTACGAAAGAAATCAAACTAGCCAAAAGACTACATGGACTCCAAAATATCCTCAGAGCAGAACTAATGGCCATCCACAAAACACTAGAAATTGTCTTAACAAAATACAACAATGAACCGGTGCACATATTTACAGATTGCATTAACGCACTATATTTATTAAACATCCAAATAACACATCCTACCCTCCATAATAGTCACCCCGACCGAATCATACTAGAATCAATGGTCCAAATGATACAAAAAAGAGAACAAATCACAACCCTCCACAAAATCCGAGCCCATGCTAATATTGATGGCAATGAATAAGCGGATAAACTTGCAAAAGAAGGAAGAGAAAAATCACATAAAAATGCCAAAGATTCACATGAACACGCCCATGCCACCCCTTACTACTTCCAAAAAAAAGATTGGCCCTCCAAAGAAGACACCCCCGATAAAGGCCCGGTTAGATTCCTGAGCAAATACCTCAAAAAACAAGACCTACATAACAATCTTGACACAATCACACACAACATTCCTAACATAGAAAAGTGGACTAACAACAATGACATAGACAATGAACTCTCTACAAATTTTTGAAAAAAACCCCATCATCACCGATTCACAAATAACATGCCTTATCAAATTCCGTACAGGCCAATATATGGGAAACGCCCGTAAACAACTCTTCTTTGGAATAGAAAGATTTCCATCCATAACATGCCCCATATGCCCCTCAACGGACCCCGACACATGGCTACATGTTCTACTCAAATGCCAAAACCACCACATACACTCCCTAATTGTTAAAAGACATAACAAAGCGGTATAGGAAGTCCAAAAACTAATCACCTCCTACAATAAATCGAGATGTTTTATACTAATGAACGCCGGCACTTTCAATAACAATCCACAAGAAAATACGGTCCCCCCGTGGCTACTGTCATGTTTATGTACGACCCAAATATGTCATTGTAACGCTAGGCTCAAACCGGACATCCTTTGTGTCAAAGGTTTACCATACAATGACCCACCACCCGATAACGTCAACCAAGACTACACCATTCAATTCATTGAATTCACACATTGCAATGATAGATTTTCCCCGGAAACAATCCAAAACAAAATAGACAAATACCAACCCCTTATTGACAAAATCATCGCCCTCGGATGGAATGTCGACCCCCTTATGGTAATCACATCCGGCGCTCGGGCCACCACCTTTATCCCATCTATGAAAACTCTAGAAGACACCTTCAAGATACCCATTGAAACAATTAAAACATCCTTTAAAAACATTAACACCATAGCTATCCAACATGCCATGTCCATTCTTCTACATAAACGCAAAATCGAAAACAACCAAGCCCTCCCCAATACACAGGACCCCCCCCTAAATTCTCCCCCCCGCCTTGATTTTCATGACTAGTTGGTTTTAAGGTTTTTGACTACTTGCCTGGTTTGTGGTTAGTTCGTTGGCTAGTTGCTTGGTTTGTGATTCGTTGATTGGTTGGTTGACTTGTGGTTCTTTGATTTTTTGTTACATAGTGTCTATCCTCGAGAGAGGGAAGTAGTTCCAGCTCACTAATTCCTTCTCTTGTGGGCATGGTCTTAGTAGTGGAACAAACAGACACTTTATTCACGCCGGTCTCCCTCGGAGACCGGTGTATTTTTTTTTTTTTGATTTATGATTAATATATGTGATTATTCATTGTCTAATTATTGTCTTAATTTTGTGAATTGAGTCATTTGTAATACATTGAATATTGGTACTTCATTATAAATTAGAGAATTACTCTAATTTGTCTAACTAATACAATTTTGTGTGTATGAAGATTAATTATAAACATTGTGATGAGATGTGAGTGTGATTGAATAAAATTAATAAAAAACTTGAGTGCAAGTAAGAGTATGATTTGATTGAAGCTTTGAGTGGCATTGTAGATGTTTAAGGAGTGATTTCATGAATGAGAGATTCATGTGTGTGTGTTAATGTGTAATCAGTGACGTAATGCAATATTCCCAAGAATGCATAAGCACTTGCCACTTGATAAGGATTTAAGTTTAAGTGTTAAAAATTAAAGAGGCATAAGAGTATGAGTAATTTTTAATGCTAATGATATAAAAAATCATCAAGAGAGATGCATTCCATGATGCATAGCATGTTAAGAGTGTTATGTGCAATTTAATAAGTTAAATCAAATCTAACCTAGAAAGGAGATATTCCTTAAGGTGGATTAATCGCATTTGTGTCTTATGTAACAAAGACAACTGAGAATTAAGTGTAATGGAAATTGAGATGATTTCCTAGACGTAAACCAATTTTGAGTTATTCTTTGAGACTAACTTGAATATAAGAGGATTGTAATGATTAAGTGAAATTGGAAAAAACTTTGTTGCATAAGGTCAGAACCGATATTTAACTAAATGTGGGAAAAAAAATTCTAGAAATAAGAGTGGCGAGAACATCTCATCGGCGGACAACTGACTCATGAAAATGGGCTTCACCCATTCTAGAGAGGATTTCCGGCAAAAATGTAGCCAGAGCGTTGATGTTGTTCTAAAAATCTACCATGGTCGTAGATTCCAATGGCACTTAATGGTTTAGGGTGTTGTTATCAACTTCCAGATCATACATACTGGAAGCGAAAGTTTAAAGAATGACGTCAATATTATTTGAAAAATCACAGTACATGATTGTCGGCTGACAGCCGATCAAAGACAAGAGCAACAAACTGCATCAATTTGCTTAAACCTTTTCTACGGTAACAATGAAATCCAAGGTCAATATAAACAAAAATAATCACGGAAGATAAAAGATATGCGAGAGGAATTATCGAACATGGGTTCTGAGTATGGCGTCGAAAAGTTCGAACAACAGTGGCAACACAACGAAGATGCAGCCAGAGAACATGAACACATAAATTATTAAGATGATAAGTACAATGTCAGGTTCCCGCCGATTAACTAAATAGACCTGGTAGAGAAAACAACGTCTTTTCCAAATCACTAATTAAACTGTAAAAAACTTCTTAAGCTTCCCAACGAGATAAGTTCTAGAAGAGTGTCAATGAAATGAACATGTGATATAGAAAGCGCTAGGGGTTGTCAATATGACATCAGAAAGTTCGAAGGTAATATGATCAATGAACGATAGTCGGCGGGCCACTGATGGAGAAAAGACCTACCATTCAATTTCCGACCATCTGACTACGGCTCGCCCATACTTGCGTGCCTGCGTAACCGCCCAGTGTGCCTATCTCGGGCGTTCAACCTGCGACATATATTCAGGGACGGATGAAAATCTATGGAGGGGGTAGATGAGCGGAATGATGTCGGTCGCCACATTCGGGATTACTCCGTCTACGGTTGGAGCGGTGAAATGACCTCGGAACGGCCACGGGATATAGCAAATCCAGTCAGGGGTACGTCGGAGCGATTTGGGGTCAACATCGACAAACAGTACTTGGTGGGGCTTGCAAACTTGTCTAGATTGCTTCTTCTTATGGAGAGTGGACGGCGTTTTGTAGCTCCAAGGAAACTTGGAACTATCAACTAAGTCACTTCTCCTATAAACAAATGACAAACATTGAAAGACTCCTTCCGGAAGAATGTGCAACAAGAGCGGCTTTAACTTGTTTAGAGGCATCGTTGACCAGAGCCCGATGTTGAAGCGGGGAAGTGGGGAATGCTATCTTGCGAGCGGTGAGCGGTGAGCGTTGAGGGGTAACTTATTGAAGTGCATTTACTTCAAAAATGTTACTGATAGTAAATTGGAAGGAACCTCAATTCTATAATATAGTAATGAATTTGATATCCTGATGAGAAATGAAATAAATTTTTAGTTATGACTCAAGAAGAAGAGGTTCAGCTGATCCCTATATCTGCGGATGTTGTTCCTTGTGGAAGGTCAAAAAACTAGCCTAGGAACTAGAGTATACGATGACACCCGGCAAAACCCCTATAATATCCGTTAAAAGTACAGTGTATCGGAGTGGTAGTAAAGGTCCCTAGTGGGTAGAGTGTCAGAAAAGAGAAGGGAAATTAGTAATATTTCGTTCGATTAAAGAACGGGTTTAAGGAGTGGGGGTTTTGGGTAGAGCAGAAAATGTAACAAAATATACTGAATATTATTGTGATGTTTGGAATTGAAAGAATAATAACAAAGGGAGTTGAAGCTGTGGCGGTGGATTTGGCGAGGATTTTAAGAGAAGTAGAAAGTTCAAGAAATGAGAATACAACCGTAATACAATTGTTCACGAGATTGAAGAAAGAGTGTTCGTGGGGAGAATATTGTAGTAGAATGGGACAAAACCGCAACGAAGGAAGAGAAGTTCAGAATACATAGAACAACGATAATAGTTGAGGGAAAATGCTTGGAAAGCCGTGTCACCAATAAAATTATTGCAATGAAATACGGTTCGCAAGAAAAGCATCTAGGATGATGAGTTACAAATACTATCTGACGATGAGAGGCCATTGTCTGACTCCTCTAAAGCCTCAAGATCAAGGAAGTCATTAAATGGAAAACGAGAACTAGAGGAAGTTGAAGCTGATGAAGCGGAAAGCATGTCTGCCATCTCGTTTGCAGCTTGGCCGGCATACGATGGGAGGAAGAAATTACGATCCGGTGAAGCAGCCAACGCCATCAAACAGAAAACAAAAAACGATAGCTCAAATTAATAAAAGTGAATGATAAAACAAGAGAAGTTGAATACAAAACAAGACTTACTTACTCAATCGATTTCTCTTTGTGATCTTCCGGATTGGAGGATCTTCATCAATGGTGAGGTCCACGGTGGCCGGTATAGCGGAACTAGATCGCGGCGGCTTAGGCATGAAAAGTGGCTTCAACACCGCCTCAAAAACCAGCTTATCGGATTCAAAGCCAACGAAATGCCGACCAGCAGCGCGACACGCACGAAGGGAGTTCCCTGGAAGAGAAGAAATGATAAGAATTGTTCATAGGGATTACGTGATAACGAAATGTGGGATTAAAATGGAATGAAAGATAAACATGAAAATCATAAGATGATAGATGATGAGATACTTGTAGAAGCAAATGCATCAAAAATCCCAGCACTCGGCTTCGTGAGAGCCTCAAAAAGCATCTGAAAAAAAATAACGCCTTTCTCTCTTCCAGCCCTCCATGGAACAGTACCTTGCATAGACTAGGTACTGAAGTCGTTGTGATTAAGAAAGACGTCCGTCTCTTCGATTCCCCAACCTGTCTTTGATAGCTCCCTATTCACAATGAATGTGAAGGACTCCAATGGTAAAGCGTTCCTCACGTAGAGGAGAATCCGAAAACGGTGGGTCTGAAGAAAAGATGACAATTTAGAATATCGTGAGTAGGTGGAACAAATTAAAAATCGGAGTCTGTCATTGACAAATTAAGACTAACCTTCTTTGTTGGATCAGTGGGCAATGCCAATGGTAATTTGTTTACACCCCACCAATCACGGAGTAGCTTGAAATCATATGCAACTGTGTATGACCTCACGTCGGTGCGGATCTGCACAGACTCTGGAATGATAACCAGAATGCATCCCTGCTCATGGAGGAACGATTCAGCAAACTCAAAGAGGGCCTCAACTACTTGCTCAGAATACACATTCCATGGTGGGATGTCCTTTGCATCTCGCGAAATTGATGGAACCCACAACCCCTCCGGGATGTCTCCGTGAATGAGATGAAAACCTTGGTGGGGACATGTTCCGCTTCGTGCCTGGTTTGACGTCGGAGGTAACACCTGCAAGAAGAAATCATGAATAATAATTTTAGTAATGAGGGAGAAAATACTGATGATTTCATTCAATGGCAAAAGCTAATCAAATACCCATTAAGATGTCGGGGACTAAAATAGAACTGAGCCACGAATGAAAACACGGAAGTATGGAATTCGAGCGTGGCCAACAACACTCCATGAAGATAAAAAATATGACCAAAAGAAGTAACTAAATAGGAAGCACATTAGAGGGTAGGAGAGAAGATGGAGAACACTCACCTTCAGCATGAACTCGTTCAGTCGAATCATGCAGGGATGGTCTTTCCCACCATTCATCATATCCTGCAGAGTCGAAAGTTCCACTCTGATACCCATCTTTGGAGCTGACGCGCTCGGAGGAGAGAAGGCGTCACGAAACGCCTTCCGTTTCACCACATTGGACGGCTGACGCGGGGGGGAGTCAGGAACCTCGGGAGACGGATGATCTTCTTGGAAGCTCTCACCTGCAGCAAGTAATGTGACGGCCGTGGTGATTGAAGGTGGAACAAGGACCTCAACATCAGGGTCGCGAGATGATGATCCCCGGGCCTTCTTTGTGGCAGCTTTGCCCTTACCCTTAGCTTTGGTAGCCACAGCAGCCCCCTCGATAGTGGACTCCACCCCAATCAGCTCGGGCTAAAGGCCATCACGTAGTGAGATGTCGAAGTGAGGAGGTTTCTGAACGGGGCAGTTGAGATACCAACCGCAGCGCTCCCAGTGCTGAGGTCCCCAATCCTTCTTGATTCCCTCAGATAACATGGTGGATGTGCTCTTGGGATCAAGGTACGATGCGAAGAAAGGAGGGTTGCGGGTCACAACTCTGGCCGGCATCAGAATAAACTTGAAGTACCTGTATAAGGTACGTCGCAACGCAGAGGGGAACTCGCACTGATCCGCTGATTCATAGTTCTTGTGAACGCCTTTGTCGGCATTAAACTCCCGAAAAAATGCTGTCTCCCACAGTTGAATGCGCAGCTCTTCAATGTAGTCGGCAATTCTTGTGATTGGATCTCCACCATCGGGGTCGTAATTCACATCAATGCCAATATCCAACAGAGAGCCTTCCAAAAGCTTCTCTGCTTCGCAAGACAACTGCCAAGAAATGGAACGAATTAGAATGTTACTTCGAACTTTATAATTGGGATGTTTCAGAAAACATACAGAGAATACCTGAGCCCACCAAGTAGCGTGGTGAAGCCATTCAAGGAAATCACTGATGGGAAACTTCGACTTCGAAAACCTAAGAGATTCTCTCAGATTACCATCTCTGTTCCAACGCTGTAGCCATTTCACTTTCATCAACGGATCCATGGCACACGTTGCGAGCATGCAGAGCTTCTCTTGGGTCATCTCAGCGTCGTCATCATGAGCTTCGTAATGGAGCTTCACTTGAGTGTGGAATGCTGGAGTGTGCTTGGGATCAACGATAGGAAGCTGCTTCCAAAGCTCTAAGAGTGTGGACAACTTCATCTTCTCCACAGACTTTCTGACGAAATCATGCGCATACGTTGAGGTCCATTCCTTGGAATCAGGAAACCTCTCCGCAAACTTCCGCTGCGCCACCGCAGCACCTTCACCAATCTCTTGATGTGACAGATTTAAATTCATTTGAATGAGTCAAAACAGATTAGGAAACATGACGTCCAAGAGTGCATCATCCTTAAACGATCAAGATTCGGGATACCAGCTCTACCACAACGGATATGTAAGGGGTCAGATCAAATCCTAAAAATCTTCGTACAACTAAGAATTAGGATGTGTAAAATAGGATGTGTCTTCGTTAAGAGAGCAGGAAGGTGGGCCGTAATGTGAGCTCCCAGGGATGTGCCGCCGGCGGCACACCCTTGGGAGCAGACACCACGTCCTTAAAAAAGATGTGTGGAGTGTGCTCCCAGGGGTGTGCCGTTGGCGGCACACCCTCTGAGCGTAGAGCTTCACTCGTGAAGCTCTCCACTCAGAGGGTGTGCTGCCAGCGGCACACCCTTGGGAGCACACACCACGTACTTAAAAAGATATGTGGTGTGTGCTCTCAGGAGTGTGCCGCTGGCGGCACACCCTTTGAGCATAGAGCTTTACGAGTGAAGCTCAACGCTCAGAGGGGGTGCCGCCAGCGGCACACCCCTGGGAGCACACACCACGTCCCTAAAAAGATATGAGATGTGTGCTCCTAGGGGTGTGCCGCTGGCGGCACACACTCTGAGCATAGAGCTTCACGAGTGAAGCTCTCCACTCAAAGGGTGTGCCGCCAGCGGCACACCCTTGGGAGCAGACATCACATCCATAAAACGTCCATTAAACCCCTAGGTTTGTTCTCCCAAAGAGCTAGATGCCTTTAGAGAGAAGATATCGTGGTTCTAATCCAATGCCGATTTTACATATTGTAGAACGTAGAATAGTCTTTCTTTTTGAGTTAACCCTTTTTTGTAGTTAAAGTTAGTTAGTTACAGGTTTAGGAGCTTAAGTTCAGGGTTTCCAACGGACTTGAGATCGGAAAGGGTGTCGGTTGCGGTGAAAAGGTAGACAGTTGGGAGTTGCGGGTGTTTAAGTAGGAGTTTTTGGAACTGGCTCGAGGCCCAATTGTGTTGATCAGTTGTAGTGCCGAGATACGCGTTGTGCTATCTCTTTATTTTCTTTGTTGTATTGTTTCCGGAAGTTAATGTAATTGAAGTTGTGCATATTGAATAATCGAGAAAGATTACGTTGTGAATGAAGTCAATTGACAGTGAATCAAGGACACCGAGAAGGAGAAATGAGAGAATCGAGAGAAAGAAAATCATAAGAAACTGATATGAACGTAGTGTTTGATTTCACGAAGTCACCTGTCAGGTTCGACGCGTTGGAGGGTATGTGGAGGTTGGTTTACGCGTTGTAAACCAACTAGGAGGTTAAACAACCCAAGGAAACCCTAGATGCTAGCTTTAGTTGTTAATTAGAGTTAGTATTAGTGTTCTTTGACTTTTAGGGCCTTGGTGGTGTCTTTCGACACCTCATTTGGGACTTGGAGTCCAAATGACCTCCACGTGGTGTGTGAGGAGACTCATCTTTCTCAAGTTGAGTCTCCCACGTGATGGAGTGAGAGAGTGCGTGCTTGCGTGCACTTCTTAAACTTCATTGTTATTATGCGACCATTCTTTAAGAATGGCATTGGCTTGACTATGTGTAGTTTATGAGTATTTTCTATTTGTTTATTACTTGAGAAAGATCATCACTAAGATATGAGTGTATTCCTAGTAATTTAGAGACACTTAAAACCCTCAAAATGTTGTGTTTAGGGTGTTTTTGAGCAATGTTTTAGTGCTGAAATTTTTTGTGCAAAACCTCAAGCATAGTTAGAAAAGATGGATGAGGTTCATTAGATAAGGTTAGACGAGGGGTGGTGGAGAGTGATTTTCCACTACACCGCGGATGAAGATCCGTTGACTTGTCTTTTCATCAGAGGATGAAGTAGCAGATCCACTTTCGTCGGGAGCTGGCAGCCAGTGGGTGGACTCTGGAGTCCACAAGAGAGAGACAACGACGCAGGGTCTGTGCGAGGGCGACGTTGGCGTGCCGTTGACGAACGAGGAGGGCGTGGGCGATGCGGCGTGTGCATGGAGTGCCGAGTGTTGCAAGTGATAGGATTTACGTCGTTGAAGCTCGAACGTGATTGCGAGGGGCGACGTACAGGGACAAGCGATGCAGGTTGAGTCTTGGAGGAGCTGAGGTTGTATAGCAGAATTCTGTTCTGGTGGGCGTGGTGTAGTTTCTGTTTCGGCCAGAAGCGTGCATGGTGGGAGTTCGCGACGTGAGCTGGGCAGTGGGTCTTCCGAGGGTGCGCAGGCGGTGCATGACTCCGGGCTCGGCTCGCCGCTGTGCAAGGTGACGTTCCGGCACCCGCTTTGCTTCAAGCGCTAGAAGGAGCGCCTCGTTGCTGCCAACGACATGTACGCGGGGCAGTTCGTATCCTGCGGCAAGAAGGTGACGCTGTCTATCGGCAACGTACGGCCGCTGCGGTAGGTGCCGGAGGGCGCAGTGCTATGCAACTTGGAACACCGCATAGACGATCGGGGCGCATTCGCTTGGGCTTTGGGTGACTACGTCAACGTGATATTGTACAACGAAGACAGTGGGACGACGCGCATCAAGCTCCTGTCGGGCGTGAAAAATGTGCATCGCCACTGGTTGCTGGAGAATCAGGAGCTCCCGACCGTGCTGAAGGGCCCTGGAGGTATCTGGTGCAACGTTGATGTCGTGGAGTTTTCGCATCTCGGATCCCAGAAGCTACCGAAGCCTGTCGTCAGCGAGCTAGCCGAAGACTTAAAGGCCTGCAAGGACTGGACGTAACGATTGGCGCTGGATCCCAGATCGCCGGCTACGAGCCTTACGGCACACTTGGATGCATCGTCAGGAGCCGGACGGGGCTTTGACCAGTGCGCTTTCTGACCGACCGCCATGTTGCAGTGGATCTAGATAATCCCGTGTAGCGTGAGTAGCGGGATTTTGCGAGGCAGGGGGTTGATGGTGGTTTGTGTGCAGACGTTTGGGATTGAGAGGCACGGGGAGGTTTGATGTCGAACGCAAGGTGAGTGCTCCGTGGTAAGTTCAGGGAGGTGTGCAAATGCCGGGGTCGATGATTTCTGTGCGTACAGATACGGGACGACGTGCAACCGCGGCTAGCTGAGTAGACGCGGAGTCGTGCAGACGCGGGAGGGACTCGGCGCAGTTCACTTCGGCATAGACAGGGCTCACGGCGGCGCGGACACGGTTTCCTGCGGCGCAAACTCGATACACAGGTCGCTACAGTCCTCTACCCGGACTACTACCTATATCCGGCTCTCATCGCAGTACCCGGACAAAGTTCTATATCCGGCTTGAGAGTGATGGTATCCAGGTTGACTGCTGACACCCGGTTTGATACTGGTACCCGTTTCTTAGCATGACACCCGGTTACCCAGCTGAGATCCGGTCAGTGGAAGTATACTCGGCCGGAGATTAGATATCCTGGTGTGGGCGGATACCCAGGTTTTGGTTAGATACCCGATTTTCCATTGACACCATGTTTCCCTCTGATACCCGGATGTACTGTTGATACCCTCCATGAATGATGATACCCGTTTGCTACTAGTGGTACCCGATATTATGCTGATACCCGGTGTGGGATGATATCCTAGTGTGTGCTGGAACCCAGGTCCTGTATTGATACCTTGTCCATCTGATACCCGGATTTGTGAGGTTGGTGCCCGCTGTGAGCCTGGTACCCGGTCTTTCATCTGATACCCGGACTTTGTTTCGTATACCCAGCTTGATTGTTGAGACCCGGGTCACTACTGATACCCGATTGAGTGTCTTATATCCAGGTTATGGCTGATATCCGGTGTTTGGGTTATACCCAGCCCCTTGGTTGTTGACCGGCTGTGGGGTTGATGACCTGTAGTCGTGTTGATAACCAGCAGTCGGGTTGATGACCGGCTGTGGGGGTTGGTAACCGAGACTGGGACCGTATTAGTGGTTGCCATACCCATATGAGGTTTAGGTAGGGTTTGCGTGTGAGATTACCCGAGTACCAAAGTTGATTACCAGGAGGTTGAAAGATGATTTCATACTCATAGCACCTGGTGGAGGGAAAAGTGGATTTGTAGAAGCTTGCACGGACACTATTACCATGGTTTGAGGGTTTCAAGGTTAGTTGGCACTCAAATTATGGACCATGGAGGGAAGAGGTAAGTGTAAGAAACCCAAGAAGGCTAGTGGGCCTAAAGTGAAAATTGATGGGGAGGTGTTGGACACCTTGATCGATTGTTTGCAGAGCCTACGAGTGAAAGGCTCCCCTTCCACAGAAAGTGATAGTCACGGGGACTTTGAACTGTCTCCCATAGCCAAATCTCGCACGGGGCCCCAGAACTTGCGTAAACCAGGCACGAAGGTGTTGAGTGCCGAATCAGTGAAGTATTGGACTTCACTAGGTGGGGTTCAGAAGATTCGCTCACTTCGGGTGAAGGAGGGAATTCCAGCACCTCTGTGCCGCGCTCGTGGGCAAGTGGGGGTCGAAGACTTGGTAATTGGAGGTAAGGCTGTGGTTCTTCGAAATTCTGGATCCAGATATGGTGTAGAGGTGGAGGACTTCTCTTCAGGCATCCAGTTACCCACCTTCTCCCTCATTTTCACCGAGTTCGAGAGCGAAGGATTTTATTCCACACTACCTGGCAGTGGGAGGTTAACACGTGGTAGGAGCGTGCCTCGAGTGTGTGGGATATTCTTACCTTAGAGTTATTGGACTGGGAAGTGACATCTACGATCTATGCCCTAGAGATGAGAGGAACCCATGAGGCCGATGAGGCCAAATCTGGTTTTCTAGTAATGCATGCCTTGTTGTGAGCAGGGATCAAAAGGAGGAGTTACGAAGATTATGCAAGAAAGAATTGCACCTTAGATGCTGGGCGCTCACTGTTTTAGCCACACAACCAATTTAGCTGTGAAAACACCGTCGTACATACCTGTGATTTCGAAGATTGAGACTTTGCTGCAAATGCTGCATGCATACTTTTCTGCCAGTCCAAAGCGGCACCTCGAATTCATGAAGCTTGCTGAGCTTATTCGTACAAAGGATTTAAAGATAGTCATGCAAATATGTGCACCAAAATTGTGTGTCGTGCACAACCGCATCGTGCCAAGATAACATCGTGCTAATCAGGTGAGAACGCACAGTCCGAGACAACTCGAGAGTAGCGGTGACATAACCACCACCGTTACCTCTATAAAACAATAATACAATGTACACTTACACACTTTCAGCAATCCAGACTTAGGGAAAAGAAATAATGACCCATGACCTCGTACACCAAGAAGTAGTAAGCGGTCTCCAAGTACCCCTTTACTAATAAACAAGTAGAAAATACTCATAAACTACACATAGTCAAGCCAATGCCATTCTTAAAGAATGGTCGCATAATAACAATGAAGTTTAAGAAGTGCACGCAAGCACGCACTCTCTCACTCCATCATGTGGGAGACTCAACTTGAGAAAGATGAGTCTCCTCACACACCACGTGGAGGTCATTTGGACTCCAAGTCCCAAATGAGGTGTCGAAAGACACCACCAAGGCCCTAAAAGTCAAAGAACACTAATACTAACTCTAATTAACAACTAAAGCTAGCATCTAGGGTTTCCTTGGGCCGTTTAACCTCCTAGTTGGTTTACAACGCGTAAACCAACCTCCACAAACCCTCCAACGTGTCGAACCTGACAGCTGTCATGCACAACCGCATCGTGCCAAGAGAACATCGTGCCAATCAGGTGAGAATGCACAGTCAGAGACAACTCGAGAATAGCGGTGACATAATTACCACCGTTACCTCTATAAAACAATAATACAATGCACACTTACACACTTTCAGCAATCCAGACTTGGGGAAAAGAAATAAATGACCCATGACCTCGTACACCAAGAAGTAGTAAGCGGTCTCCAAGTACTCCTTTACTCGCCCCCTTCGTCCATGCTAAAGCCCTTTTCACACCGGCGAACCACACAGTTTACATGTAAACTGAATGATAACCGTGAATGAAAACCTCTCAAAACCATAGAACCACTGTAATCCACATGAAAAGACGCTAAAAGACTTAACAAACAAAGGATAGGCCGGGTACAAGTAGAGCCCCATCGTTAATCGCCTCTAACATATTTTTAATGCTAGACTTTGTCCACTCAAACCCTCAACGTGCTAAACACTCAGGACAAGACCATTGATCCATTGGTACTTCCAACTGAGGTGGAGTTAAGCATTCTAAATGCCACCCCGTAGAACATAAGTCTTAAATAACCATAGTGGCGGCCCTTTTGGCACTACCACACAATCGACAACGTAATCCAGCACAGATGTGAGAGAGACCAGGGTGTACGGCCCCATCAATGTGTGGCAAGTGGCAAGGTGCACAATTACGTGTGTGATCCTTCCACTTCTTGCCATCACGACCCTCCAACACTAAGACTCCTGAGTCCTTCACCTCACGAACTCTCAAGATTACCCTACCTGCTGTCACATCCAAGGTGGTGGGCGCTGCTTGTTGCAAATACACATAGTCTCCAGGTGTGAAACGCCGCACCTGCGGTCGATAACCACCTCCCCGTATTGTAGCATAGCGCAAGGTATCCCGATGTTGAGCAATGGAGAGGTTCTCCAATGCCATAGGCATCACCCTTTTGAACAACTCTGCACGTTGCTCACACACTTGAGCCCACGTGTCTGGATTATCCATGTTAGCCAACACGGTGTCAGCATCTGCTTGAATGGCCTTCGATAGAACCGGGTGCCTTCCAAATAATAGATAGTAAGGTGAAAAAGACGCCAAAGATGCTTGTTTGCTGAACCTGTAGCCCATTGCTATCCATGGTAGCTGCAAATCCCAATCTTGGTGATGTCCTTTCTTCAAGTTGTACTTTCGGAGCCCGCTTTTGACAGTTTGCACCATACGCTCCGCCAATCCATCTGCTTTGGGGTGATCCCTCAAAGTAGTGCGATGATCAATCATCGCTTGCTCACACAACGTCTGAAACTCATCCAAGAATTCTCTACCTTGGTCCGTGAGTACCTCTGTTGGAGCTCTAAAGCGACTCAGAACACGGTCAAGAAACGAATAAGCGGCCCCCTCACTGAATTTATCAGGCAATGCCACTAACTCTATCCATTTCGAGAAATGCTCGATGAATACCAACACATACTTGTTGTGTCGAGGTGTCACTGGCAATGGACCTGCAAAATCCAAGCTCCATCTATATCCTAAGCCCATAATTGGCAAGGTTGTAACTGAGGCATTGGAGCGTTAAAAGATGCTCGTACCCGGTCTCATACCATACACCGAGCCATCAAAGCTTGAACTTGGGATTGCATTCCACGCCACCTATAGTTAATCTGAAGTAGACTATAAGTCCTCCGCACTCCAAAGTGTCCAAGGTCCTCATGTGTGTCTTTAATCAGTTTCACTATTTCTATTGGAGCTGGTACTACTCTCTTAGTACCATCTGGCCACAACCTCACAAGATGAGTCATCTCCCATACAAACCTCTTAGCGCGTTGTAGAATCCTATCTCTCTCCTTATGAGACCATGAAGCCACTACTTCTTCATCCTTCAAAAACTGCATCACATTCGTATCTTCATGGATATCTCTGGCGCCCCAGACTCCTCACCTCCATCCTCATCTACTGTGGCCACAGTAGCTTCCCCGGTGGTGTCTCCATTCAATGCCAATATTTCCAGAAAACCCGAACAATGCCAACCTGACAACGGGTTGGTTTCACCCTCAGTATGCCACCTAGCACCTGTATTATCCTCTTGGTTTGGAATTGGATTGCGGCTAAGGCCATCAACATCCATATTTACCAAACCTGCCCTATGAACCACCTTAAAGTCATCTCCATCAACATCAAGGCCCACCGTGCTAGTTTCCCTGTCAATTTATCAGACTCCATCAACCATTTCAAAGGCTGATGATCTATGACCAACAGAAATTCATTACCATAAAGGTAACACTGAAAATGAGCAATTGCCTATATCGCAGCCAAACATTCCCCCTCATACGAGCTATACTGAGCCTCAGCATTGTTGTTGGACCGGCTGGCATACGCAATCACAAATTCCTTGCCATCATCATCCATTTGCGTCAATACCGCACCAATCTCCAACGAGCTCCAGTCTATGTGTAGCTGGTACGTCCTTCCTGCTATAGGCCTCCGAAGTATTGGTGCTGATGCCAAACGATCTTTCAATTGTTGAAAGGCCGCCTCTTGCTCATCTCCCTAGATCCAAGGTTGATCATTCCTTGTTAACATGGTTAATGGCTTGGCAATAGAACTGAAAGTTTTGACAAACTTTCTATAATAGTTACACAATCTCAAAAATGCTCCCAACCTACTAACATCTCGTGGTCTAGGAATAGACATCACTACTTCCACTTTGCTAGCTACCATAGCTAACCCACTTGGATAAATCATGTGGCCTAAATACTCAATGCGATCAAAGTAGAATTTGCACTTACCACGGTGTAACTTTAATCCATGGAGCCTCAATCTAGCAAAAACCTCCATCAAGTGCAGTCTATGTTGCTTTTGATTTCTGCTAAAGACAATGATGTCATCGATATAGCATCTCACAAAATCCAACCCCGAGAATACTCTGTCCATAACCCTTTGAAATTCTTCTGAAGCATTCTTCAATCCAAATGGTAGAAACTTCCATTGAAACAACCGGTCCTTTCCATCCCTGTCAATGCCCCAGAACGCGGATTTTTTCCTTGTCTTCTTCTCTCAATCCAATCTGGTGGTATCCAGAGCGTAAATCCAACGTACTAAACACCTTGGCATGGCCAATGGCCTCAAAGTTCTCCTCCGGAGTTGGCATTGCATAACGGTCTGACTTAGTGAATCTATTAATTCTCCTATAGTCACCACACATCCTTTTCTCAGTCCAATTACCATAAATGTCCTTCTTAGATGGCATAACCGTTGCTGATGCATACTCACAATCTGGAGGAGCCAACTCCACCAACCCTGCAGCCATCAATTCTTCAATGCGAGCACGAATCATCTTTCGCTCCATATCGCTGTACTTGTATGGCTTTTGATAAATTGGTGCTTCGTCGATTAAGTTCATACGCACTTTTTGTCCCTCCAACACTCCCAAATCATGTAAACTAAAAGCAAAACAATCTAAATACTCCTTCGGGAACTCATGATCCTCCACCTCCACTGCTCCATCCGCCAAGTCTACTCTTGGTTTCCAAGTGTCCTTAGTCACCACCTCCTTCGATTCCTTTGGAGCAGGGTTTTCCACCCTTGATTGCTATTGAATCCCCTGTGAAAGAGACTCCTCTCCTTCCTCCCCAATAACGTTCCCAAGTCCTTCCAATTGACCAAGTTTGTCAATTTCTTCCATGTGAAGAGCCGTGTGTTCTTCTAAGAAGATCTTCTCCACAACATCCTCCAAATCCATCCTCTAGTGAGCCAATCTGCTCCCTTCACTCCAATTCTCCCCTCCATAGTGAAGATCTGTTGCTGTGGTAGTCGCAAAATTATTTGCGGTATCCCACATGTTCCATGCATGAGGTGCAAAGGCCCTCTCGCCCCCAACCACCTTGCTTGTCACCCTGACAGAGGCAAGTGGTTCTCCTCCCGCCCGCAACTCGTAATATCTCATGTAACTCGTTAAACTAGAAGCTAAACGCTTCTGTTCAACAACCACTAATGAAACAATCCAAGTCAGGCAATTTAAATCCATTGCCTGACCAAGTAGAAACCGTCTCTGTGGTTCTGAAATCCTAGGCACATCGGTGGTGCCAGTGGAAAAGCCCATGGCTCTCTCCCTCTCATCTGCATTGGTCTCTACCATCTCCTGAGACAATGAATCCCAAACAAACCCAGGTCCATTATCCTTGAAAGCATAAGACCGTGCAAAACTAACCAGCGTGGGCAAGGCCCTACGTCGTTCCCCCTTGCCGTTAACCACCGCTAATGGTTCATGGTCATCATGATACACACGCCGTGGTGTCCTGTGAGGATCCAAAATGTCACTCACATACACATCTGGGCATTTAATACGACCCGCCGCGGACTGTAGCAACTCTGCTGGTGCCAGGTTTGTCTACCACAAGCGTGGTCTATGTGCCCTGGACCCTACTGCAGCCGCATCAATGAACACTGGCAAACCCAGAGTCTGATGGATTTTGTGCATACTCTCGAGTGTCCTGGACCTCAAACTGCTCACCACGGGCACATTCTCTACAATATAACCAGACGGTTGCCTCCGAGAAGTCTGAAGGAACCGAAGCACTCGAATCATGTCAAAGAACCTGGAAGAACGGGAATCCTTTAATCCATTCTGATTGCCTGCCATAGACATGCCTTGTCAAGGCCATCCTGCAATGACAAGGTTCACATTACCTACACCGTGAATGTCATCGCCTGACAACAAGGAAATATCACCCACAAGTGTAGAAAAGGAGGTTTTGATGGCACTAGTGGCCAACAATTCTGGAAATTGAGTCCTCAGCCTCCGTGTGTGACGTTTGGCCACATGCCTTGCTGTTTCATCTACATCCACGTAAATGTAGCACTTAACCTTGATCCCAACTTGTAAAACAGCTGCCAAGCCTGTGCCAATTCCTCCAAATAGCTCCAACAACAAGATGCCATCTGTCGGTGCCTTCCAATGGATGGTGGCAGTGTCTAATGGAGGTCCTAGGTCTTGGTCAACTCGAGGCTCCTGTTGCATCTGTGGTAGCATAGATTGTTGCCATGCCTCTTCCACTGCTAACTCCGCGGCCTCCCTCAACTGGGTGGTGTTACTCCACGCCGCCTCAATCCCAGGTCTGTATCCTTCTTCCTCTCCACCACTCGTGTTGCCCATGTAGACATTCACCTTCTATGAAATGTGGTCAACCATAGAAGGATCCTCAAAACCTCCCTGAAACCATGAAGGTTTCATGTTCATACATCCAGAGAAGGCAAACACGTCAGCTAAGTTACCAGTAAGAACTCGAACAAATCGAGCTGGCAGCTGAGCCTTCCGCCCATCTCCTGCTTGCCATCCAAGTCTATAGCTTGCTGACTCCTCGTAGAAATCCAAGGTGACTCCCATAGGGTATAGCACCGCCGAGCCCACCAAGACATCATACGACTTGGCCTCCGTAACAATCGCCTTCACCTTCATAGAATTGGCATCTGCCACATCACTTTGGTTTAGTTGTAACACCAACTCAGCCCTTGTGATCCTTGTAGCATGCTCTGTACCCCCTATGAATGTGCTAATGGTCCAGGGACACTTCTCCAAAGTATCCCCAGTTAATCCCAACCCTTCCATAACAGACGCTTCCAGCATCAAAGGTTGAGCTTCCGAATCCAGAAGCACACGTCGAGGTACAAATATCTTCCCCCTAGGCCCAATGAGTTGGAAAATACCTTGGGAATTATCAACCACTACCACACTAGGGGTAATGGATGATCTCTCAATTGCAGGTCTAGCGGCCATTCTCTTCACACGCATGGCTGCTGAAAGCAGCCCCTCCACGTTGTCACTCTGGCTCTCCTCTACATTAATCATCTCCGTCTTCAAAACATTAACACCCGTGGAGTTATCCAACACACACATTGAGGCTACATTCTTGAAAACTTCTGCCACACTGAAGCTATCTTGTGACAACATCTTAGCAGAAAATAACGAGGCTTCCCACAGGGAAGTAGTTGCCTCCCTAAGCGCTCCTAAACCTCCTGTGAGTCCTCCAGCTCGTGGTGAGGCTCGTGTGGATGTCGCCACTGGTCGTGGTGGAGGCACCATGGATGACGTGGGCACCATCTCTTCTAACGTGAAGGATTGTGGCAACCTGGCTTATCGATTATCCTTTCCATGGTGTGGATCGAGAGTTGGAGTAGCTCCACGCGGAATATCCTTAGAAACTGGAGTATGGCTCCGTGTGAGAGCATAGGCCTCCTATGTGCCATCCCTGATAGCAAGTGCCATGCCATTCAACATAAAGTCTCCAAACTCATCATCTATGGAGCTAAAACCGCCCCAGCATGAAAATTGGGAGTAACCTGAAGAATGCCACCTACTACATTAATGCTGGCACTCATAGCTTCCATTTTGGCCTCCAAGTCCGCAAATTTGGCCTTCCAGCTCTTCTTCTCCCCTCGAGTGGTTTTGGACTCCTTGTCCTTGCCTCCTTTAGCTCCCTTGCTCCCCGTGGGCTTCAACTCTAGGTGAAGTTTCTAGCAGCTTGCCTCGGCATGCCCCTTGGCACCACAACCTGAGCAAAAACCTCCAGTCTGAGGTGTGGAAGCCTTACCTTCCTTGCAATCTTTCCTCTGATGTCATGGCTTCCCACATTTGAAGCACAAGGCACCAGAGTCTGCAGCATAAGAAGGGATAGCCACCTTGGCCACCTTAACCTTCTCCGGGACCTTCTCTTCACGTTTGAAAAATCCCATCGCTGCCTTCTCTTCCAGTAAGTTTATCTCAATCCGCTTTGAGGTCTCAAAAACAAACCGTAGTGTCGTGGGTACTCCCAATCGCAACGCCTCATTGCGAACCAAGGTCTTCAACTCCTTATCCAGGATACTGTAGCAATGTTGCACTGCCTGTTGTTCTGTAACTCTATGAGTGGCTGAGATTAGTCTCCTTAATCTCGCATGAGGCTCTCTCAGAGACTCGTCACCTCCACGTGTGAAGGAACAAAGGGCCTTCATCTTATCCGCCCTCTGTCCTTGGTAGTCTCTATGGAGTTGCACGAAAAATCCCACGGTGGGATTGAATGGAGGTGGATAATTTACTAGTACCTCTGGCCGCTCCACATTCTCCATTGTGCTCGTGCCTTCCTCCATCTTCCCCTTGGACAAGAGTGGGGGTGTCACCATTGGTGCTCCACCGAACACGTCCACGTAGTTCGGTGCGTAGAAGTCTCTCCAGGCCATAATCTCGGTGAAATGAGCCGCCTCGAACTCCCCGTAGTTTGTCAGTGGGGCTCCCTCCAAACACCCTAACAATGCTCTCCACACCATGTACGGATTGAAATTGGGGTTACGGGACTTCTGAAGTTCACACCACATGGTGACTCCCTCTTGAAGTCATCGACTTCGATGGTGCCCGTGGCACCTGAAAATCTTCGTACCCCTCTTTCTCCACCTCCATATGGTAAAGCCATCTCCTCCCAATCAAAGTATGATTGGTAGGGCTTAGTGGATAACACTGGAACCTGAACACTCACTTCCGGGCTTTCACGAAATTCCTCCTCTTCTACCAGTGGCAAAGCACAATCCTCAGCCTCTTCTGGTTGACCACGATTTTCTATCAACACTCTCTCACTAGCATCTACTGAGAAGGGGGTGTTTCTACGTGTAAACCCGGGACCTTTCTAGTTATCCAGATTGCTACCTAGATGATCTACTTGAACAATCGCCAGGCCTCATGGGTTCCTCTCATCTCTAGGGCATAGATCGTAGATGTCACTTCCCAGTCCAATAACTCTAAGGTAAGAATATCCCACACACTCGAGGCACGCTCCTACCACGTGTTAACCTCCCACTGCCAGGTAGTGTGGAATAAAATCCTTCGCTCTCGAACTCGGTGAAAATGAGGGAGAAGGTGGGTAACTGGATGCCTGAAGAGAAGTCCTCCACCTCTACACCATATCTGGATCCAGAATTTCGAAGAACCACAGCCTTACCTCCAATTACCAAGTCTTCGACCCCCACTTGCCCACGAGCGCGGCACAGAGGTGCTGGAATTCCCTCCTTCACCCGAAGTGAGCGAATCTTCTGAACCCCACCTAGTGAAGTCCAATACTTCACTGATTCGGCACTCAACACCTTCGTGCCTGGTTTACGCAAGTTCTGGGGCCCCGTGCGAGATTTGGCTATGGGAGACAGTTCAAAGTCCCCGTGACTATCACTTTCTGTGGAAGGGGAGCCTTTCACTCGTAGGCTCTGCAAACAATCGATCAAGGTGTCCAACACCTCCCCATCAATTTTCACTTTAGGCCCACTAGCCTTCTTGGGTTTCTTACACTTACCTCTTCCCTCCATGGTCCATAATTTGAGTGCCAACTAACCTTGAAACCCTCAAACCATGGTAATAGTGTCCGTGCAAGCTTCTACAAATCCACTTTTCCCTCCACCAGGTGCTATGAGTATGAAATCATCTTTCAACCTCCTGGTAATCAACTTTGGTACTCGGGTAATCTCACACGCAAACCCTACCTAAACCTCATATGGGTATGGCAACCACTAATACGGTCCCAGTCTCGGTTACCAACCCCCACAGCCGGTCATCAACCCGACTGCTGGTTATCAACACGACTACAGGTCATCAACCCCACAGCCGGTCAACAACCAAGGGGCTGGGTATAACCCAAACACCGGATATCAGCCATAACCTGGATATAAGACACTCAATCGGGTATCAGTAGTGACCCGGGTCTCAACAATCAAGCTGGGTATACGAAACAAAGTCCGGGTATCAGATGAAAGACCGGGTACCAGGCTCACAGCGGGCACCAACCTCACAAATCCGGGTATCAGATGGACAAGGTATCAATACAGGACCTGGGTTCCAGCACACACTAGGATATCATCCCACACCGGGTATCAGCATAATATCGGGTACCACTAGTAGCAAACGGGTATCATCATTCATGGAGGGTATCAACAGTACATCCGGGTATCAGAGGGAAACATGGTGTCAATGGAAAATCGGGTATCTAACCAAAATCTGGGTATCCGCCCACACCAGGATATCTAACCTCCGGCCGAGTATACTTCCACTGACCGGATCTCAGCTGGGTAACCGGGTGTCATGCTAAGAAACGGGTACCAGTATCAAACCGGGTGTCAGCAGTCAACCTAGGTACCATCACTTTGAAGCCGGGTATAGAACTTTGTCCGGGTACTGCGATGAGAGCCGGATATAGGTAGCAGTCCGAGTAGAGGACTGTAGCGACCTGTGTATCGAGTTTGCGCCGCAGGAAACCGTGTCCGCGCCGCCGTGAGCCCTGTCTATGCCGAAGTGAACTGCGCCGAGTCCCTCCCGCGTCTGCACGACTCCGCGTCTACTCAGCTAGCCGCGGTTGCACATCGTCCCGTGTCTGTGCGCACAGAAATCACCGACCCTGGCATTTGCACACCTCCCTGAACTTACCACGGAGCACTCACCTTGCGTTCGACATCAAACCTCCCCGTGCCTCTCAATCCCAAACGTCTGCACACAAACCACCATCACCCCCCTAAGTAAAGGGGTACTTGGAGATCGCTTACTACTTCTTGGTGTACGAGGTCATGGGTCATTTATTTCTTTTTCTAAGTCTGGATTGCTGAAAGTGTGTAAGTGTGCATTGTATTATTGTTTTATAGAGGTAACGGTGGTGGTTATGTCACCGTTACGCTCGAGTTGTCTTTGACTGTGCGTTCTCACCTGATTGGCACGATGTTATCTTGGCACGATGCGGTTGTGTAGAACACACCCTTGTACTGATTTTCTATAATATATATGAGACGGTGAGACTATAGGGCCACCGTGGGATTTGCAACTATATGACCTATTCAGGGTTCACCGTCTTGTATTTTCCTCCTGTTTTTTTTTTTTTTTTTCACCGGGTCGGACTTCCTGCTGCAATGCCTACTTTCTGCTGTCTCGTAAAGTAGATGAGTTTACGGCCAGGAATCGAACCGTAGACCTCATACCTCTTGGTATTCGACAATATCCGCCGGGTAGTTTATGGTCGTCTCGGACCGTCCTTCAAATTTGGACCTCAAACACTTCTTGAAGGACCCTAAACCCTATTTCAAGTCCACGATCATTTACATGATATTGTAGTTCTCAATTCACGATCATAAAGCTCTCTAAAGTCCTTGTTTCAAATTCTGTTTGTTAACATAATTTTCAGTTTCAGTAGTCTAATTTTTGTCGTATAGTAAAAAATTTCTTTTGTTTACTAAAAAGGTTACTTTCATATAGTAAAAAAGTGACACTTTTCAAAAAAATTTCACCAACTTTTTCCCCACCGCTCACCACTCACCGCTCACGTCTCACCGCTCACCGCTCATGCCTCACCGCACGCAAGATAGCTTCGTTCGCAGGGAAGTAACATTTTGAATAGTTTCTTTAGGCCTGGCCTCCGGACAACATTCCCATGAGGGAAATCAGAAGATATAGGCTTGCAAGGGTCCACATAGCAAAGAAAACCATTAACGCATAGTACGATACATTTTTGAATCGGTGATGGAGGAGCGTACAGGCATCTAAAATGGAAGGACGTTCGTTGGAAAATGTTAATGAAACATTACATTGATGCAAACTATGGGTGGAAGTGAGAAGTTAAACATGTTGGTGGGCCGCCGACGGAGAAAACTACAACAAGTAGAAGGATAAGAAATAAACCACTCAAATAGGATATGCTGGGAATGTAAAACAGAGAAAATTAGTTCACCAAAATTTGAGATGAATATATAAAAGTAATTACATGAAACCGTCTATAACATTAACCAATGTTTACGATGGGCGAGAATCCAATGAATTAAAGTGGGTGCCTGTCCGTGAGGCCCTCTGAGGAAAGATGGCTCTCTAAGGTGGGGTAGTGACTGTCAACTTGGCCATTACTTCATCTAGACAACTTGGCTTGTCGTAGCCTTCTTGGTAGAAGAGCGGATTTCTTGATATCTATTGTGGACCGTTGTTCCCGGGAAAATACGACGCTGACCCAAATTGGAGTTTAGCCTGCAATAATTCAGGACGTTGAATCTAGATTCCAGTAGTCCTTGAAGCCGTGGAATTAGCATACTCTGAATATACGTTTGTCCTCGAGGTAGTGTGTGCTCCGGGGGAGAGTATGTGAATATTAAAAGATGCATTGCATTAAAAGGATCATTGAGGATATTACGGAGGGGGTAATGATCGAGCATAAGTGTGTTCCGTTTATTAGCGTCTGGCCCGATAAGATAGCGTCTATCTCGAAAAAGGCAAGCAAGCCGCTTGAGCAACATGTCGCGCTTCATCGTTTTGGGATTCACCCAGGCAGAGATATCACAAAACCCGTTGATCATCTCTCGGATGTACTTACGTAGGTCAGGTTATACCTCGCGCACGTAACCCATATGTCTGTTCATGGGTTGATATTTTTCGGTGGACCAGAATGCCAATCCAAAGTTGGATTGGCAAAACGTCAGGAACTCAAGAAGACCCGGCCTAGGTTTTTGATGAAAATGGGGCTTCTTATCTTTTCCCCGATAACCATATCGTTTAGCCATTAGAAGCTCTCTAACTTCTAGGACAAGGTAGTATCTTGAAGGACCCACCTGAATGTTCCTTGGAACAACTTTGAAGCTCACGCTCGCAGTCGGGTAAGGGGTAGATGTATCATGTAGCGGTCGGCGACTCGCCGACACCTCCGACCGCCCCAGGCCAAGCTCCGTCAGAGGCGAACGCTTGGTTGTCGTCTTCTCGGTTGATACCGTGGTCCGCGACGGATTCGACAAGAACACGGTGCACACATTCGGGCCCCAACTCCTCCATCGGTGTTGGTGCAAAGTCGCGATCGTCATCTTCCATACCAAAGTGGTCGGTAGGACAAATTACGAGAAGAGAAGCAATTGACTGCGAGCCATCGATCTCGTGAGGACTCGGTCTCTTCAGTGTGTTGTCATCCAGTAATATAATGACCGATTTCTCAACAATCGTAACCAGCTCCTCTATCTCCTTGTCAAAACAATCCATATGAAGGGAAAAGTCGATTCAAATGCATATAATAAGTGATGAGCCATGTGCAAGGGAGACGGTGATTATTGTGAGGGATTTTATTTCATTGAAAAATGGTGTTACAGACATAAATGTCAAAGCCTGGCAAAATTGGGCAATTTTGGCGTCGGCTGCCCACCGACGTCGAACTACTATGCAATTGTACGAGGAGGACGCCTACTGCTTGGGTATGCCAAAACAAAGTCCTCCTACTGTGAGTCACCGGAGGAGAGTCGAGGGCATCCAGAGCTAGGATTCCTACGATTAAATTCGGGTACAGGCAAGCCTGACTCTAACAAAGCGGAAAGGTACTTAATAACCCGGGGAAGAACGACATTCTTGTCCGACTCCATTGACGCAAGGGTAAATGCCATCGGATGCATTGCATTCAAAGGACTATTCCTGACATTCCTGTAAGGACAATTGTCATGCAAAAGGGTGTTCTGACTATTCGCGCCAGATCTTAACATTGCCTTTCGGTTCAAAAACAATGTAGATAGTCTCATGAGGTACACCTTCCGATTTCCTACCAGTTTCTTAGCTACATCACAGTAGGAATTATTGTATATGTGTTTGACTAATTTAAGAATCGGGCAGTGGCCTCTGAGGGCTACCAATTGAGCAGCAAGCTTAGGTTGACTTTTGCTACTCCAAAGCACAACTGTGAAGTTATCCACGCAGAAGTTGATAAAATCAGCCAACTTCGGCCTGATTTTGGTATGCCACTTTCCGTCCTTGCCTATATTTTGTGCAAACAACAAACCATTTACACCTAGGACAAGGAAGTAGTGATTGACCTTTCACAGTTGGCACCTCATGATGCTTTTGGATGGAATCTCCCCCCGCTTGAGATCCATCAACAATGTGGGGCACGTGGAGGCAACAGTCGATGACATAGATATAATAAGTATCAAACATAAGCGCCGGACACTGCGATTCTTATGACGACATAAATTTGAAATATGAACCATGGAAAGTTGTTGGAGAGAGTCTTTATTTGTGTAGATTTATACAGACGTGAATTACAACACGGGTTTTGCAAGCGTCGGTTGCCCGCCAACGGCAAGTTCTAAGTAGTACTAGGATGTGGACGCCTATTGCTTGGATACGACCATATGTACTGCTCCCATTGAGGGTCACCTAGTAGGAGACGACGGATCCCAGGGACGACTGCCTTGGCAGTGGAAGTTTTGTCTTTTTCTACCAGGCAAATGCCTGTCTTTCTTGGACTTTCGAAAGGCACAATCGATTCTTTCACCAAGGGAAGGCAATCTGCAACCGCGGTATACAAGGGTACAGACATGCTCGATACTTTCATGGCTTCAAGGAATTTTGAGACCTTGAAGAGAATAGAGGACTCATTTGTAGATGTCCCAATAGAATCCATGGTGAAGGGAACCAGATGGATGGCATTATATGGACTATTCTTGACGTTTGTAAAAGGAGAAATGTCAATCAATAGGGTGTTGTTGCTATTTGCTTCAGTTCCTTTTAGTGCGGAGGGACTCAAGAAAAGCATAGACAGCCACTTCAGATAGAGTTTCTAACCCCAAATACCAAACCTCGCCACGTTGCAGTACGACTCATCAAAAATATAACCAAGCCTTCTAATGCTGGGACATGCATCTCTAAGGGTTTTCATTTCAAGGGCATGCCTATCTGGATTCTTCAAACTTCATATCACAACACTGAAGTTCGTAACGCACTTAAGAAACTCAACCATGCGTGACCGGATCTTGCTATACAACGACCCGTCGTTGTCAATATTCAGGGCGAGTAACAAACCGTTTACTTGGAGGACAAGGAAATAGTTATTGAGTGATTGTCTTCCCACGTGAATGTCGTGCTCAAATGCCTCTGTTTCCCGATCCACTCCTTCTTCGTCAACTGCTGGAGTAGAAACAACAGCAAGAGGGATACCCGGATGAACTGCTGATTGATAGAAATATGGAAGTCATTAGATATACAGTCGGCGGGCAGCCGACAGAGAAGTGGAACATGAAAACACATTTTGATAATAGATTGCAAACTTAGAAGAACAACCATAGAAAAGGAGCTTTGTGTTCACGTGATAAAGTACATTTATTGAAAAGGTAGTGTGCTAAACTGCAAGAAAAATCTCATGAGTGCACTATCTCGTGACTAACCTCCGGATGTATTGCCTGTATCCTACCTCACAGGAGGAGCAGTTTGCGAAAGCCCCGTGCTGGGATGATCGGCAAAGTCAGGGGACATCAAGAGTTCTGTTGGGGTGGAACCAGTGCCTCCCCCCTCTTTGCCTTTTGCAATCCTTTTTTTGGAGGCAGAGGCGATCGCTTCCGAGACCGCCCCTCCATGTTGTTCTTCAAATTGCTCTTTGGTGACGTCACCCCCAAGGAAACACCACCTTCTTCCGACGGTGCCTTGCTCTTCTGCAAATGGCTTTGTTGCTTCCTTTTCGGTGGTTGGGTGGGGGCGGAACTCTGGGGAGTCTGGCCTCCACTGATTTTGGAAGCCACAACGTGAGTACTCCGGTTTGGAAAAATGATCTTCACATTTGGTTTCTTCATCTTGCTCACCACTTCTGGAACCAAAGCATGATGTAAAACATCGCCGGATTTTGGGGTAGTGGACGCGCTTGGCTGTGAAGAACTCAAAGCATTGTCAAGCGGTACAGGTCCATTAGATATAGTTTGGCTTGGTGCAGGCGGCGTTGGCGGGCCGCCGACTCCAGGGTTGACTGGGATCACAGCTCGGGGAGGGACGAAGGCACCTTGCGAGCGCACGATGGTTTCATCCGGTGGCTATACAAATAGGGGGACCGTCATCCCGATTGGTGCAGGAGGACGGTCATCGAGCCGCGGCTCCACCTCTGGTCGCACCACAGTTGGTGCCTTTCCTCCCTTCTAAGGCCTTATCAGGTGTGCTTCATCGAGACGAACACCTAAGTCAGCTGTTGTGAGTAGTCCATCGTTCTGCACGTTGCCGAGGAAAAGGCTGTTGTCCATCGCATCGTTGACAAAACATAATCAATAACTTAATTTTGCCATGCTCATGAGATTGTCAATAAACAAGTGCGGAATTGCTGAGTGAAGTGACACATTACCTTCCATTTCTTGTAGTTGGTCCTCCTGTCGAGCCGACCATGCTTGATCCACTTATCCCTCATCTTCCGGAGGTGCGATACAAAGGTTTCCTCCGCTTTCTTGTCCTTGATTTCGATGTTCAAGAGGTTGGAGATCTTCATGAGGTTTTCCGGATCCCTTGACCACAATGGAATAATATTGTCATCGAGGAAGTTATTCGCCCTTTCGGAATCCACGGGATCCAACTCGCCCAGTGCTTTGCATGCCAGGTACGTGTTGGCCACCAATGATGTACCAGTGGCATGTTGGAGAATTCCACCACTTATAGTGTGCTCCGTCAAGCACAACCTCGACGTCCATGGACGCATAAATCCTTGGCAGCACAGGCTCTATCCTGTGCAGCTCCCTCCCATCCCCTATCGTTCCCGGAGGACCCCGGAGAGGAACATAGTACAGAGGCGGCTTTGCCCGCCATGGTCCCAATCCTCTGTAAAATAGATCGAGTTGTTCTGTGCGCTTTGCGATGATAGGTCTATACTTCATCGAGTCAGGAGCGACATGAATTTTTGCAGAGGAAATCTTTGCTCGGAGCGTATTCTACCCGAATGGATAACAGGCGCTAAGACCATCCTCTAACGCATTGTCCAACTCCTGACCACTGGTCTTAACAAATAGGTGGTTGGCAAATGAAAGCGCATCGGCCACGGACTTCACCTTCGTCTCCTTCTTTGACGCCCTCCTCTTGACCACCTTCAAACTCGACTCTGCGGTGTCGGGAGTTCCAGCAACTTTAGTGAGAGCGTCGCTAGCCGCTTTCCTGGAGTTCTTGGGCTTCCTCACCGTCTTCGACTTTGAAACCGTCATGATCCCTGCCCTGGAGTTCTCCGCGTCCTTGAGATCTTTCGCTTCTCCAAAACAGGTAAGCAAATCCTTCTTGTCTTGAGGGGTAACGTTGATGAACTGCATCCCGCTCTCCTAAGCAATGATGTATAGCTCTTGACTACAGATCATCCATGGAATTTGATTTGCAATGATGTCCGGGTTTTTGTCAGCCATTTTGACCTTCACCTAAATTAGAAGTTGCACTTTTAACTCGTCCTCCGGGTCCTCCTTCATGTCAAGCACGGACACCAGGCACCCATCCACAAATGTTTTAGAGTTGTGGTTCCTGTTGATACCCAACTCGGCAATCACCTCCTTTCTCCATGTGATGCCTTTCGACGTTAACTGTGGATGAACCTCACATGAGACTCGTGGCTTGCTATCAGCCGGCCATCTCACGCCCACTTCGAGGTCCACAACACTGCCAACGAGCCACTTCGGCTTATTTGGAATTACAGTCATGCGCGACATAAAGGAAGACGTTGATCAAACCACCTACTGTAGACTTCATCGGCGGGCCGCCGACGACCACAGTCACTAGTGTATACCACATAAAAGGATGTTTGGAGACACTATGACTTGGGCAACCTCAGTACACACTTAGCTTATCACCTCTGTGCGATAGACCTAATACCACAAAGGCTTTTACTAGACTGAACTCAGCATTCGTCGGCGGGCCGCCGACGAACATAGTCAGATGTGTATCACAAAATAACATTTTGAAGACCCTACGACGTATTCACTCTGAAACCTGACATCATCCACTTGTGATCACTTCTGTACGAAAATTCAAATACAACAGTAAATTTAACTACACTGAACACAACATCGATCGGCGGGCCGCGGAGATACACCATAAACTACAAGGGCATCTCAAATACGGAACTTGAAATCCGTCGACTGGCCGCCGACGGTGATGATGTACATACCTCTGCGTTGTCGCCATTTCGTCGGCGGGTGGGAATTACTCCTCGGCTGACGGCTTGCGCTGAAGCGTCTCTACTAGCCTCCGACGACTGTCCGCTGGTGATGATTGGCGGATGGACCCAAACTCGAAGCTTAAAGCCGTAATTGTGCTTAACTAAGTGAGAACACAAAATCAAGAAGAGCACGATTACAAATGACCTTAAATAAGAAGATGACAGGGTTTTGTACTCGCATCCGGTGGATCGTCGTAGCCGTTCGATCTTCATAAGAAGGATGACGGACGGCCGAGACTTCATGCTCGGGTGCTAAGTGTGATCCATGTATCAATTCACAAGTGACATACGATCTCGAAGTGTCGTCTGGGATAAAAACATAGAAACTAGGGTTTTGGGGCCATGATACCTCGAATTGATGTGACATCA
Source organism: Bryoerythrophyllum caledonicum (assembly GCA_963971425.1). Classification (NCBI taxonomy): domain Eukaryota; kingdom Viridiplantae; phylum Streptophyta; class Bryopsida; order Pottiales; family Pottiaceae; genus Bryoerythrophyllum; species Bryoerythrophyllum caledonicum. The sequence continues at coordinate 21,545,999 of OZ020514.1, forward strand.
TTAATGACGCCTCATCTATCATTTGGCCTAGGGTATAGAGTCCTACACCTACGATGTCACTTCGACTGATTTGATTTCATCTTGTCACCTCGTTCCATTTTGAATCTACAAAATTTGGCGCGCTCTCGACAGCCCTTGGGCGGGTGTCGTTGATCGATTTTGGTGGCTAATTTCAAATTTGAAGTTTGCGCTTGATAAAATTCGCATAATGTTGAGAATATAAACTCAACCCCTGGAACTCACTCATCATTTCTGGACTGGCACGCCTCCTATTGAATGCTTTGCCTTCTCACGCTCGCAACTCGTACTGATTCTCTTAGAGTCCTTTTGTCACAAGTCCATATATCTGGTCATGCACAAGTTCGTTATCACTGGTCCAGCCTGGATCCTTTTTATATCTCACTCCATCCCCTGAATATGCTTGGTTATTCACTTTCATGTAACTGGCACTTCATTAAATTAAATTATTCATTAGAAATCAAGTACTATTGACTATGTGCCCACGAATTTTGTTTTCTGTTACAAAGTCCGTTGGCGGATGATAATGTCCACTCGGTGGATGCCGGTCACATCCTTGACATGGTAGACTTCATTCGTAACATTCAGCCAACGGCATGGTTTATAAGACCCATTGCTGAGAAACTTTGAAGCTAATTTACGAATTGGTGTGGTTGTTGGTCAGGGTCATCGACTTTAAGATTTCAGAGCCACCCTCGCCGACAAAATCATTGTAGCTGCCATTCCCTTATCCTTTGTCTCAAGTGATTTCATATGAGTGACGTCAACATGGATCCTGAACCCATGATGTTGTTCATAAGAAACGGGAAAACTGGACGATGGAAGCCATGTAGAGGTGTTGTTGTTGCTCACACTCATTTGGCCTCTACTTTGTAGGAAGGGCGATTGTGGAGAGAGTTGTTCTCAGGGACCCATTGATTATACGTGTGAAAGTTATTGAAATGTCCAATGTACTAGAGATGCCCATTCCATTTCCTATAGATGGCGTTTCCATGTTGCGGGAGTGCAAAGGTCGGTCGATCAACTGAGAGGCCGCTAATCTTAGGCCTTACGCTGACATCGATGAACTTATGGAGGAGCCTGCGGAGAAACCTTTTCTCTTATTTCATTACCTGAAGCCCATCCAAGAGTTTCAAGACCTTCTCAACGACATGCAGGTGATCCTACTTGATGTCAACGGCGATCAGAGACGTTGTGCGGGAGTTGGAGTCATCGACGAATGCTCACCAAAGAGTACGTGGGAGGGATTTCTCATTCCTCACACCTTCTTTCTGCTTGTCAGAGTTCAATCTGTCAATCCCAAATACGTCAGCACATTGCGAGAATCCCTCCATCGGCGCTCTCGGTGATTCTGTGGGCTACCTAGTCCTATGAAGTGGCTATCGGGTTCGTCCCTTTCCACTTGATGTCGGTTCTGATAATGCCCTCGAGGTTGGCTCTACATTGAGCGATACTGACATTGAAGCATTGGACGACGACAACCGTTCCAATAGGGTATATGAGGACAATAATAATCATGGGACCCATAGTAATATGGAGGGATCCGTATCGGAGACTGAAGTGGCCGCTAGTAGTGACGAAGATATGCCATCGGCGGGCCGCCGACAACATAATTATCACTCTTCTGAGAATCCATCCACTACCCTTGATGGTTTATGTGATCCAAATTTGTTCCTTGATCGACCACAATGGCGGAACAAGTAAGGCCAGCTCCTAGATGACAACTTCGCTTCTATTGGGCATGCCATGATTGAAGTGTGCTTGCCACATGAGGCATGCGATTCAGAGATTTTAGGAGACATTGATGTTGAGGTCCTCTTTGTCTCAAAGGACAAGGATCTGCAGATGACAACAATGCGCTGGCGATTAACTCACACGCGCCTTGAAGGTGGTCCACTTCATTCTGAGTGCCTTACATTCTACTCAATGCATAGTCAAGCTGCTTGCAAGGATGACGAGCTTGAGGGTGTGCCTAAGGATCCTTCTAGGGGTGTCCGTCGGAAGCTTTTGCCGAAGGACGATTTGTCGGTTTCCAAGTTCCTGCGCCTTCAGAACCCAGATGAGTGTCGTCTTGTTAGCACAAAAATGTGTTGTAAGAAACGATGCTGCCAATTATTTTGTTGGAAAGACAGCCGCAAGATTCGAAGGAAGTACTACGCGTCAAGCTTCAAACAACGACGCAAAATGGCCTATGCTGTTGCGGAACAGCTTCACCAAATTCCTGGATTCCGAAAATTATACATCACCTTCATAGGTGTCGATGTTTGTGAAGTTGCTTGGTACAACATTCACGGCGTGTCAAAGTCCGCATACTACAACTACAAATATGGTTCAAAGATCGGTCTCGTGAATGGCAACCACGGTAATGGAGGCATTATGCGGCCGAGGCCTCACACCGTTCAGGCTCGTGGTACCATATCCAGCATTATCAATGACAGTGCGGACCAGATGCCAAATGAGTTCCGTGTCATCAGAAATAAGACGGTCGTCGCGTTGAAGGTCCTTCTCGCAGCCATGAATTGGAACCACTAACATGACATGGCCAACTTTGTAAGTATTGTTATTACTTTTGCTTATTTTTGTATTTAGCATGGTTTGTCTTCTCCGTTGTTTCAGCGAGCTCCGTCGGCGGCCCACCGACGGAACTCATTCATTGCCTACTGGGCATACCTTTGACACCATCGTCTTTCTCTATTACTAAATGATCCTTAAAAATGTCTCATTCAGGTAAATGTTGAATGCAATGCCAAGACGATTCCGCAATCTACGGTGACTAACATGAAGAAGAGGTTCTTCAGGAATGTAGAAGTAAAGTCTGTAGGCAGCAACTTCTCCTGGTGCACGAAGTGCGACTTCCTAGTCGAGTTTGTTGCAAAATATCCTTGCGGGTCAGACGAGTGGCAAGGACTCACGGATGACATAAACACGCACTTAAACTACCAGAGGGCATGCAGTAATGTTTATTCCGGCTGGTTGGCTCAGTCTATTCAGTACCCGTCTAAGTTCGTTTGCATAATTCATGACAAGATGGTTACCTCCAAGACGGCCATTTCTAGAATGTAGAGGATTACCAAGGCCACCGCCAGGCTTGGTCAGATTCCGATTTCATGTACCGACATGCTTACACATGGACAGGGCGACGGTGTCTACGCTCATTACTCGACGTCGTCGTGGCTGGAGGACTCGAATTTTACCATCTCTTCACTCTGCCGTGTTCTAAGAGTATTAGAGAGGCGCCCCGTGCGAGAGTCAAAGGAGCTATTCACCTGTCACCCATTAATCCTTTCTTTGATGCTCTACTTCATGGGAAGTCCAGAGGTATGTCATCGATTCCAGAATCTAAAGGAGATCCGTTCCCGAATGCTCCTCCCGGTAGACCGCAAGTCCCTCTTCCTCGGAATTTGTTTCTCCAGCTTGATAACTCTATTAAGGATAACAAAAATTGGTTCCTCATGGCATTTTTCTCGCTTTCTACTACTAGAAAAATTTTCAAGGAGGTTACTATGGGATTCTTGATTGTTGGTCATACTCATGACGATATTGACGCCCATTTCAATTACCTTTCAAAACTCATCAAACGAAAGAATACTTACTGTTTGGTTGACCTCATGAAAGCCTTCATCGACTCGTAGAAGATTGTCGCGTTCATTTCGGAACTTGTCCAAGAGGTTGCGGATTTTAAGAGTTATATTGCTGAATATCATCTTGACGACAATAACAAGATTGTGGGACTAGGAGAGATGCACCTATTCAAGTTTTACGTGGAAGAGGAAGGAGATGACGTTGGATGGCCGCTCATGAGATATAAGAAGTGTGCGACTGATTCATCTTGGCTTCCTCCAAGTAAGCCATTCAAGGTGGATATACTCCTATTCCCATCTCTCTTAGGCTTTTTCCACCTTCGTCATCTTCTTTTTCTGTCGACGGCCCGCCGATGGACTTAAACATTTTTGCTTTAAGTTCATGTTCTCATTCAATATATGCAACTGACTCTCCTTGGACTCTTTCAAGTAAGCCTGTCAAGATGTGTACCGCGGATGAGCACGGAAATCCACACCTACGTATTGAAGATCCGAAGCCAGTCCTATTTAAGCCCCTTTGGGGAGACGTCCGAGTTGACCAGAACAAAAGAAACCTAGAGAAGGAGGTTGCTCGCGCACTGGAATCAGCGAGAAGCAATCCTTCATCAAGAATGGAATTGTCAAATATATTGAGTTCTAGAAGACCGGCATGTCCCGAGACAAGAGATATGCAGCGGATATGGCCTCCTACATTTTGTACTAGGAGCGTATCCATCAACTTATTTCTGGTCACCTGCCACCAAACTAGGAGTCTCTCCAGGAAGGATTTTGGCCTACTTCAAACTGGATTTGCGATCATGCTTGCGGCTCTGCGTCGCCCAATGACGTCATTGGAATTCCGGACATTACCCTGAGGATGACCCCGACGCATATCCTTTCTGTGGCCGTGAATTGAGCCATCCAAAGCTGTCGTTCAATCCATATTGAGACGTTTTACTCGGTGGTTTTGTCCAATGCCATCCTAGCAACCGTCATTACCTTTATGTGTGGATGGGCCGAGTTCTTGAATGCGTTAATCTGACACCAGGAGATTCCTACGGGAATTTCAAAGTTGAATGGTGGATGCCCATGTCAGAGAAGAAGGAATCAAAGAAGATTGTCGCAAGGGAATGCTGGACCAGGAGATAGCAAAGAGAACCTTGTCTTTCAGAGGTACAAAACTACAGAATTGTTCTTTAATTGCACCGCTATCCGTGGCACACTAAGAAAGGCCCTCTCAATTCTCACCGTATTCCGCCTGAGGCAGCGAGCGTTGCGATTGCAACTCTGGAGGCTGGTGGCATCTCAGTCAATTGTGGAGATGAGGACTAATTTTTATTTCATCGGCTGCGAACCGATGGATTGGTGCTTAATCCTAATCATAGGACTCAATTGTTGTCAGATCGCACTATAGGTATTATTCTTGGTTACTAAATGGCGAGGTCTCTTTCTGGATAGAAGAGAGCGTTTTTGTCGGCTCTCCGCCAATTGCGGCTATACACTAGACACAACATATGCAAATGTTTCCACTATTTCTCATATATGCAATTGTTTTTGTTTGTCAAAGTGTTGTCAACCGCTAGCTTCATTGTTTTGTATGAAGCTCATTTCTAATCATATCCAGCCTCCTTGTGCTTAGAAACCACCCTCCCCTATCTAATGAATATCTCTACTAGTTGCAAGATTTGAGCCCTTTATTCAAAAGAATTTTACGCTCATGATCGCATACTTTGTGCATGACGCCATCCTCCATCATGGTTTGTTTCACCTTATCCTAGAACACTACGTCTCGGTTGCCTGTCAACACTTGCATTTGAATTCCTCTTACTATATCTCGGTGGTACGAAGCACTATTCCTGTTAGTATAGGTCGTCAACGCACCCTCATGGTCGGCCACCCCCCGACAAGAAAAGTAAAACAACATTTTAACAATCCTTTGTAGATTCTGAATATCCTTCACCCGACACAAATTGTAAATTTTTGGACAATCTAGTAGGTATTTAGGGTCGTCACAAGTATCTAATTTGGTCCACAATTGATCGTTTTGTCCACATTTTGTTAAATATCCATTTATCCTTGTCTTTGTATTATAAATTCCATACAGAATTTTGACGCAGCATGGCGTAGCAAGAATGAAAGTGCCACCAAGGGCTCCTTAAACCTTCCTCAGCAATGGGGTCTCATGCAATGCATTCTTGTATAAAGAATCCAAGGTCTTGAAACACACTATGGTAGAATAAACAAGGTCATCTTGTGAAGATAGGAATTTATACTGGAATTTGTACTGAGCATGCAAATGGTTGGGTGTGGATGGGACGCGGATGAGGCGCGAACTAGCAGACGTTGCAGCGGACGAGCAAATGACCTTGGGCGGAGAGGGGGCGGACGGGGCCTGATGAGAATTGCAGATGGGGGCAGATGGGTAGCGGGTGAGGAGCGGATGGAGATAGATGGGAACTGCGAATGGGTAGCGGGTGGGGAGCAGAAGGGGAGCGGAAAGAGGCGGATGGGTGCGGATGGGGAGTGAATAGGAGCTGATGGTACGCAAATGGCACACAAATGGTATGCGGATGTGGGTGCAGATGGGGAGCGGACACGGAGCAGACCTGGAGCGGACGGGAGCGAGGATGGAAATTTGGATACAACGTAGATGCGTGCGCGGTTGGGACGCGAACATGATCTGCGAATGGTGTGCGGATGGGGCCTGGATGGGAAGCAAATGAGAAGCAAAATGCCTAGACGGGGCGCAGATGGGGACTACGGGCAATGCTGTAGATTACCGCACATGTAGTTATCTTGGTTGATGACATGTCCGCACATGTAGCACGCAGATTTTGACATGTCTCTATGGAGGCAAATGTAAATATTGAATATCTGGACTTAAAATAGCCCCGTCACGATGTTGTTGTGATCTGCCATAATGACGACATGACAATGTATCATGACATTGTGACATTGTGACGGATTTTGTCGTCGTCACGGCACAATAGACAACCCTACATGTTTGATACCACAGCACGCATGAATAAGATTTGCCCCACGTGTCGAACGCTATTTTTGCGGCGGTTGTATCAGCTTTTGGGCATCATGGAAGACATGCCAATAGAATACAAATATAATTGATGGAATCTTCCACTGAGCCAAGAGCCTCACAAATTTCTCAATTACAAGTTTTGGGGTGATTCGATGAATTGGAACTCGAGCCTTTGAGGGCACAGGTTGTATCAATGTGAGCACAAGGATCTGCAATTTTGGATGACCAATGACTTCAACGTTGAGACCCGAGAACAAGCGTTGGACGATCCAATACAACGGAAATTATTTTGTAAAAACTTTGGTGGCTTTTGGTGCGAGGAGCGAACCAGTTCTTCAGGTTTTCAGCACCACAATCACCTACTCCAGAAGAGAATAATATCACAGGAGTCCAACCGACAAGGTATGAGAACACTTCCATTAGACGTGCTAAGGTCCTTTTGAAGCTAGAGGAAGCGACAACACTGTAATTTACAAAAGAGAGCTTGGAGGGAACCGCCACCTAAGATGTCGCCATGACGGCATTCATGAACCACATGAACCACATCATTGCAGATTCAATAGAAGATCTTGCGTATGTAATGGTCGGCGTGTTTATGGAAGAATTTGTCGTGGAAAATTTTGTCCAATGGATTCAAGGAGCGATGAAGGCACTATCTAATGATGAATTTTAGCTATCTCTGGTCCGAGATAGAAAGCGCCGCAAGGAGGAAGAGGAGAAGTTCTCGTCCAAAACACGGCGACAGATGCAAAGTATAGACAACTAAGTGGATGCGAGCCCTCTTTGTAGCTCTCACGACCAGCTTTTTGGTCAAGCAACCACTCTTATTGAGGACCCATTGCAAGAGGCTTCTGAGGCAAGCTCCAAGACATAAGGTGATAGTTGAAGCCTGTCTTGAACTCAAACAACAATAATTATTGATGTCGTTTCTAAAAAAGTCATTGAATTTCGTAGTTTTGATTGCCGTGCATTCTACGTGGTTAGAACTTAAAGATGATGTGTGAGAAGTTATGAATGTTTGCCAATGAATCCTCCGTATCCATGAGAGGTTAAGTTTGGAATTGGAACAAAGTGCACAATTAAATACCACAAACTTCAATGGGCCAAAAAATGTAAGCTCTATTGGAAACCTGCATTGCAATGATGAATGGAAGCATACTAAGTTGATTGGCGCAACATCGCATTTTGTAATCGTAGAAGTGCATTGAGCTAATTAGACCTTGCTAAAAGTGGTCCTTGTCTTATCAACTCTATGGAGCACCAAAAGTCTACAAAATATGTCGACCACAGTACAACTATGGTAGACTATTGATTGTTGCATAGTTGCAAGTCATTCTCTTTCAGTTATTTTTTAGTTACGTCACGGTTATTCATTAGTTATTGTATAGTTGTTCTAGAGTTGTTTTATATTCATTCTGGTCATTTTCTAATGACTGTTCAAGAATCTTCATGGTTATTAAAGAGTTATTGAAGAGTTATCGAGATCAACTCTTTACAGTTATTACATAGTGATTAGAGAGTTATTTTGAAATGACTTGATTAGTAATTGAATATATATTACTATGGATTGCGTAGACAATATGTGCTAAAAAACTTAGTGATTCGTTTATAAGTACTAGAGTAGATAAATAGTGAAGTCTCGTTCAACAAAATGCTCCAAAGTTTGAGCCAAAATATAGTACCACTATCTTTACCAATGCCAAAAAATAACTGTCTAATCAAAAACCAACCCTATGTCATGGCTGAGCTTCAGGAGTTGGATGTTCTTAAATATCACTAAATCTCCAAATCTTCCACATCCACAGGCAGTGTATGCAGGAAGGGCATTTTTATCTTTTGTAGCCAGGCAATGTGCTATGGCACGTTGCATAAGTTTTGATTTTAGTTATGGGGAAGTGGTTTTGATCTTTGCCTGGATAGTATGTATGGAGACGTGAAGCCGCCATACATACATTGTTTGTATGTCTGTATGCCGAGATTCCATTTGTGGGCTCGGTTCTTGAGTGCAACGCATACACTTTACTCCCTTCCAATTCTGCATATTATGTATTGCACTCTAACCAATGGGAGATAGCCCTATTTGATTTTTACATTTCTATATTTACATGGGCAGGGATACTTGTTCACTTTAATATGGGAGTATGTTGATGTATACTGTAGAAGTCTCTATTATACTACAACATACTATATTATACTCTGGAACACTATAATATACTAAAAGTCACTATCATGTATTGCAATATAGTGTAGCGTATAGTAGTGTACAAGAGGTTGCGCTATTTTGGACTTTATTGTGCTCTTGATTTGTACAGGGGATAGAGATCTTGGAGTTATCTTTCAATGACGGGCATCATTGGTAAAATCATTGGCCCCTATCACATTGTGGAATGGTACATGCTATGGGTGGTTTTGTAATGCAAATATTGGCTTCATGCATGGAGGATGTCGGATTTGTACAATGGTCTTATAATTTGTCCGGTGGTCGTGAACAGATTCCCATTGTCGTGGTTGTCACAGAAGACCCACCCATGGGACTAGCTCCTTTTTAGTACATTGTAGAAAATTCATTAAGCAAGGTTGTATGTGTAGACGTGGATGAGGCTGTGAAACAATTGGATGGTTGCAAAAGATGTATTTCTGGGTGCGGTGTGGAGAGGAGGAATATATGCGGATGGGCTTACTTTGCTGCAGATTGTGCATCGTACATTGAAGATGGCACCCTTCACGAGCACTATGTTGAAATGGCAAGTTAAAATTGTAGAGTATCATGGTTGTGAGCATGCATTTTGTAGTTTTTTTGTCATCCTGGTTCTGAAGATTACAATAGAGATTGTTAACTTGGTCATGTTTGCGCCTCAGGGAAAGTTTATAAACAAGTTGTTGTTGTCTCTTTGCAAGCGATGGAGGAGAGTATTGCATTGGATACCAATTGGTATAAGTGCTGTGATAGTGCAGGTTGCTCTAATACGGAGGCTGAGAGATGTATCGGGCATATAACAAGGACTTTTATAAAGGAATGTAGAATTGCATGTAAGTGCAACTCTCATTGTAAGAATTGTGTTGTCCAGAAGGGAGTCACGCGGAAGCTCCAGTTTTGTAATTTCAATATATCTTTTATGTTGAGTGTCCAATAGTCATGTAATTTTCACTCGCAGTTTTGGGGATGGAAATTGTAATATTCACATTTCATGCTCAACTTCTCGCAAGTATGTTGGGTGAACCACCAGAAGGGGTGGGGCATAAAGACCTTGGAGGATTTGCCAAAAGGCACATTTGTATTCGAATATGTTGAAGAGGTATTGTACTGCAAGGATGTGGACACCCGAAGTCACAGCCGAGGTAAGTACGCTCTTGATTTGGACGTTGATTGGAGATTGGAAGGCCAGTGCAGCAACAAGGACTGTCTCTCAATTGACGCCAGCAGACGTGGAGGTAGAAGTCAGCTAGGGTTACTCACTTTTGGGCAAAAAAAATATACCCAATTTAATGGAGAAAAAAGGGGTTTTTTTAGAAAAAATTATGTTTCAAGATGGATCTATGCATGATGTATTTGATTGGATAAGAAATCAAAGAAAAAATCAACATTGAGTCCTATTTTAGGAGTCTTGAAGAAAAATCTCGTTTTTTAGCAATAAAAGTGAAAATAAGTTTCCGATCTAGAATTTTCAATTATAATATATGAACACATTATGGCGTGAATGTGTCCCAAAACTTTTGGAGTGTTTAACTTCCTAGAACTCTCAAAATAAGTATATTTGGCAAATGTCATATACTTGTGACAGGTATATACTGATGAAAGATATACCTATATTGGCCAAATCGTAAATCAAAACTCAACATTTTTGAGGTTCCTAGACTTTAAATCAAGGCAATTATCACATTCCATCAATAGAATTCCAAGATCAATCCCACATTTGTACTATGCAGCAAAAGAAGGTTGGTGACTCTTTCCAAAACCATTTGTGACACTATAAATATACCACCTTAGTGGACTTTCACCCGTAGAAACGTCTCCAGATTTCTAAATCATAAGTCATTGCAAATCTTGGTATCGATGAAACACCCGTCTATGAAGGTTTTGATTGATTTTGAACATCAGCGTTTGCATTTAAATATTATTGTTGTCTTCTTCAATGCAGGTGCTTTGATGCAAACTTGGTGGATATCTCGGTCATCGTTGACTAGCATTTGACAGGCTACTACTACGTATGTAACAACCTTCACATTTATTGTTTTTCATGTCCTGATTTGAAGCCTCTGCTAGTACATCTCTATGTTTGACGCTTCTCGTTGGTGAAAAACAAGTAGCGTTCTTTACAAAAGATAAGGTGTTGGCAAGGGAAGAACTCACATGGGACTATGGAATTGATTTCAAAGATACAACCAACGACGTGCCTAGTTTTTTGTGTGCATGTGAAAGTGTTGGTTGTCGCGACACCCTTGCAATTCGGCCAAGATACCTATGAGTACACCACACTCTTTTTGGAAATGCAATTTTGTGTATAGCCTTTTTACAGATGTATATTACATACAACATAGAGTAAACTGCAGAGTATATGCATGCATGCAGTCCATTAGATGCAAAACCAGTGGTATATGAATTATACCATAGAGTGTACTGCAGAGTACTATATAATATTGCCGTCTATTACATTGTCACCGTCAAGGATATGAGGTTTGCTAAAGAGTATAGTAAATCGAACTAAAAAACATTGCATTCTCTTATATACACAGCACAGTGAAGTACTGAATTCTACTCCCAGGGATATTATATACCCTAGAAAACTAGTAAACAACCATATTCGACATTTTCAAATACATGTTCCAACAAAATGTATCCTTTAAAAAGTGGCTAGATACTATGTAATTATTGCTGTACACAAACCAACTATAATTGATGAAACAATGCCATCATAGTGCACCATGTTATGTGGTATAATGTATATTACATCGCATTCCACATTGTTGTTATATTCTATGTGTAGTGGGAAAAGTATACAACGATATGCTGCACCATGGATAATGTCACTATGCTACAAAGTCAAGCATACTTGCGGTACCCTATTGCATGCCCATCTCAAAACTTTCTAGTGAAGCCTTAAAGACCTTCTACTAGTGTTTTGAGAAGAGGATCTAGAAGTACTGACCATTTTCGAAAATGCTAACTATTGCTTGCGGATTACGACCTCAATAACTCTACAGAGATGTCCTAATGACATTGATGGTCTCATCACTAAGTTGGTACACAAGATCACCACCTTTGACCCTGTGTACCATAGGAACCATCAAAAATTTGCAAGCTAGTATTGATTCCGCATCAAGATGGGCTACATGCTATTTTCTCAAGACTTCATAAGAATTTGGACTGGTACCCCATTTTTGATAATACGCTCCAGCAATGGTCTGTTGTCTAACATCAAAGTGACTGCCCCACTTACAAGTGAACCTCTCTTGAACAATAGATTTCTGTTGTTGGCACTGGAAGATGTAAAAGTCTACGTCCTCCTCGTTGCCCTTGTCTACACATATTGCAAAGTTGTCGCCGACATCAACCAACTCTCCAAGGCTCTCATATGCACGGTACCCCCATGCATCACCCTGTCCTTCATTGCCTTGTGCGTGCTGCATACTCATTCTTGCAAATGTCACAAATGTCGGTGCTAATTTGACCATAGCCCACAACTTCACATGCACACCCCGCTCACATGATGATCAAATTCCATCCAAGCACGATGGATAGTAATATGTTAAATAACGTACCAACAATGACGTCGGGTCGGCAATAGAAACCGCTCGAATGGAGAAGAACTGTCGTGACCCAGAAATGGTGTCACACCCATGTGTGTATCGCCGATCCACCGCATCCATTGCAACAAAATGAAAGTATCGCCATGAAACTATTTTATCGTCACCAAGTGATCTCTCTACCAAGCCTTCCAACTTCTCGTGTAGGAAGTCCACCGCATCCCTTGCATCTTAGAGCTTCCGGGCTAGCTTGTGGAGCAGCTCCATACGCAAAACTCTCTTCACCACCGCCCAGCTCTGTCCCACTAACCCTTCCCGTGCCCTGTACCGAAGAAATTCCACTCTATTTGGTAGCCTCCTATCAGGGCAGGATATCGACTAACAAAATACATGCACCTTGCCCCCTTAAACTGTCCTACAAAGCCATGGCACTACACCAAATATGTAAAGTATTGGTAATAATGTTATCTCTGTACAAAATTGAATGGTATCTCAATACATAAGCATATAATTGCATAATACAATACAAGTATATGAACGCCCGCAACATAGTAGGTGATTGAGATAGTATAGTATGAACACAGAACTGGATGATATGTCACTACCCGAACGGCCAACATAAGAGTATAGAAGTATATATAGTACTCATTTAAAGTATGCTAGCTATAGAGTTTGCAACTATGAACGGCACAACATAATACACTTACCCGCACAACCGTCACTCCAAACCCAATGGTGTCAGACCTCCACACCGCGATCACGAAGCCAATCTTAATGTCTCAGGAAGTAATGTTGTATAAACAAAGTGTCGTGTGTCTTATCATCTGATATGTAGAAGTGGGACTCTTTGATCACAATATGTGAAGTAGATACATACCTGTAGGCAATGTGGACTAACACACTAATTTGGCTTGATTGCCAATGCATACTTTGAATTTCATTTTGGATCTCAAAGGTGTAGTTTTTTGCAAAATCAACGTCCCCCGGTATAACGTCGTGGGGCAGCTCCTTCATGCTCACCCATCACTGAACGTCTTGCCACCTTGCCACAAAATTGTGAGTAATGAGCTTGTGCAATTTAGGCCGCAAGTAGTCAAATAATTCACTCGGGGTGGTCTTCAAGAAAACCTCACCGATTTGCTTCCTATATCTTCCATCTTCATTGATGCCTACTTGGTGACTGTCAAAACGCCGCCACTTCAATTGAAATCCGGAAGCTGCGCTCTCTAGGGGGCAGATTGGCAACGTATGCCCACCACAACTCAAACAGTCACCCATCAAGCACTCCAAGTAGTGGAATTCTTCGGTTGCCTCTTTGAGGCATACAACCACCTTCCACATCTTTGTGACTCCATCAAAACTGTTCACATGCGCCTTACATCCCACGTCAACTCCATTGGCACACAACAGACATCTACAATGGCACGAAGCCCGAACGTGGAAACCTGTTGATACATCCCTCAATGACTGTAGAGCTTGACGTAGCATGTCAAGCTCCACATGGTACCTACAACAACATACATTCCGTTCATTGCACTTCTTCACAAAGTAGGGCCACAGTCTTTCAAAAGCTTGCATTGAAATGGGCTCGTTTGAATGCAATGCCCTAAATCGATCGTGTAATGAAGCCTGCGGGACAGAGATGGGAAGTAAATCTCAGTAATGTATATAACAAATAGCCACACATGTAGCCTTACGAAAGAAACTTGACAACCAACAACAACAGACTTGCATCCAATGAAATTAGAAGATATCCTCTCGAATTGTATATGAGTATATATCCAGGTATCTACACACAATGCTTCGTACTTCTGAAGTATCTTAGATACTTCTTCGAGGTATACAAATAGACCAGGGTTTCTGTAGTGGGCACCATTGGATACCTTGAGAAAGTATGTAAAATTGGTTGTCATGGGACCCCAATAGTACCTGAATGTCCTCACATAGTATTAAGAATACACTAAACAATAGTATGTTCACGAACATAGGAACTATGCATAAGACCAGTAAGGTCTCTCCATAAGCAACGACTATATACTCCATTAAATACATACGTGTATATTCTATACTGAAAGACTCATGGGTTCATACTCTGTAGTGTGTCCAATATCTACACGTACAATGACTCATGAGTTTCTATTCTATATAGACCCGTGAGTCATATTATATTGATGTACGTTGGAGAGGTATCCAATATACAGTTATACTCTAGTAATATTTCATACAATATGACAACAGGGCTTGTCTTTAAATATACCTTGCGATAGTACTAACCCAAGAGTCTTTGTATGTTGGTATACCTATACATAAGACCAGTAAGGTCTCTCCATAGGCAAAGACTATATACTCCATTAAATTCATACGTGTATATTCTATATTGAAAGACTCATGGGTACATACTCTGTAGTGTGTCCAATATCTACGCATACAATGACTCATGAGTTTCTATTATGTCGAGGTATACATGAGGACAACCCCTTGTGAGTTTCGACATGACCAAAGTCTATTGGAGTATATGAAAGTCCTCTACAAAGTTTATCAACTCTTGAAGGGGCTAAGGGCTTTACACCATGTCAATGTATATACGAGGACAAACCCTATTGACTTGTTGTATGAAAGATTTTTGGAGTATATCAAATACCTCTATGTCGTATATCAACATATAAGCACTATGCACAAAAACACCTCTTTTTAAAAAGAGGGATTTCACAAGTATATGAACTAACCATAGTGTTTGTGGAAATAAGCCCTATACAAATATCTATAAGGCTTCACACACTTGACATGTGTGTTAAAGAATATCGTGTATATCAGGATTGACCACATGGAATATACCCATAGTAGAGGATGTGTTTAGAAGTACCTGGCTTTCAAGGAGGAGGTGGGTTGCATGCGTCTCGTACACCTTAGGCCCCATCTGCCTTTTCCTCACGTCCCTGTAAGGGCTCACACGGATTTTTGTACACCACCAAGATATGACAAGGTCTCTTGCAGCGGCACAGAGACCAGGCCTCTTCCGTTGTTTGGGCAACATGAAAATAGAGTACCGCTCGACCGTAGGTTTCGACGTCGTTGCAGAGCTGCAACAATACACTTCGGATTTGCTCCCAAAACCTTTGACAACGCTCATACGCCCGCCACTTCACAACCAACCGTAGCCTCCAACAAGGTCTTCTTTCTCACTAGTTTCTCCTTCGAACAAGGATTTTTCAGCAGTCCCAACTCTTTTTTATACAACTCAAGAAAAGCGTGACTAGCTCTTACATCAGAGTTACTATAGTAACACTCTCCCAAGTGCCGGGCTATGTTTTTGTTCGACAACACCGATTCCAATTCAGATTGTCTAAATGCAGGACCCTCCCTGACATTCACAAGTTCCTTGAGAATGAAATCTGAAATGCGCAACGACACCCGATAGACATCTCCTCGATCAACGTTCTCTTCAGCTGAAACCCTAACCACCAACGCCAACTGAAGCAAACTCTCCTCAAGCTCTCTTCTTCTCGCTCTAGAACGTTGTTGTCTCATTGTTGCGTTCTCCCTAACGCGCACAGCGTCCTCTTCATCTCTACACATATCCACCCCTATTCCTTCACGTGATGCAAGCGATCGATGCACCCCCCTCCGACAATCTCCAGTCCTAGTAGTACCCATTTCTAGAATGCACACATTACCAAAGTAAGCATCATAATATACAAAGCATACCAATTTACATTGAATGACTTAAGTAAAGCAAAGCCACCCACATTATGCAGATAGTAGTATACATTTATTCTAAATAACAGAAGTTTAGCTACCAATGCATTATATTCAAGTATATATACAACACACCATGGAGCAGAGACATCGTTGCACATAATACGTAGTAGTATATGTTGTACTAGATTTAGGAAATCTATCAATTGTTAACATGAATGCCATGTACTTATATCTAAGATCTCAATCTTTCTTGGATTTATACTGGAGATACTAGGGCTGTCTCTTCAGATGTACACCACGTCGGTCTTATTGTCAATCGTGCTTCCTTGGTCCGAACCCTATTCACATTGCCTTACGTACACATGTGGCAGGGGATGAATCACTAAAAATGAAGAACGTAAATGGCTGCAATAACCAGGTGGAATGTAGGTATAAGTTGTAGTTTGTATGGTAACGACTCTTCACCTTAAATTAGAACATCCACCTCAACCAAGTAGTATTACCTCGCGACACACTTGAGTGATCTCATATCTCTCTCCATTGTCTATTTTTTGTTGTTCTTCTTAGACCCACGCTCGTAAGAATTTAACACTATCCATGTCAATAGAAAAAATTCTACAAAAGACACAATACATACTGCTAAGAACCTCCATCTTGCCAAAATCATATTTAAAATCAGCAAGCCACTTCAACATGGCATAGTGCACCTCCTCACCCCTATTATAATCATGTAGTTCCATTTGCTTAAAGAAACTGCCAAGGATTGAAAGTTCTCCTACAGTTCCGTAACCCGCTCCAATTCCAGTTGTAGTTGTGGTCCTCTATTGCCTGTCGGAACTGTACAATGTCATAAAAGCATGACCTGCATTAAACAATGCATTTATGAATAAAAATCGTGCTTGGAATTGTCTACATGGAATACATATGCATGTACAGCTAGCACCCTGCTCGGAAGAAGACGTTGTTCTATATTTATAGAACCCTAAACCTAAACCTAGCATACATACGTCTGAATTCCACACGATACAACGCAACTAGAATATAAAGATAGTAGACGGTACTATATTCATCTACTGCAATATATTTATCAGTATACACTATGTATATCCACGAAATATACATACACGGGCACAATATACACACTTTGTCTTGACTATGAACAAGGTCGCTAGTATACCATGCGGGTTGTGTATACATCGTATACGAGATATATCAAAGAGATATATAGCGTGGACGTGGTGTACACTCTCGAGCATGGAATAGATCTGAGTTAGGAAATATATCTAAGTTGTGCATATACGCGACCACGGGTGTATAAACCATGTCCTGGGAACCCTATACCAAACATCGTACATATACTCGGGACAGATCGAGTACCGGTCAATGAGTATACTCAGATGTGCATCATGTATCCTTTGCAAAACCCTAAACCATGTCCAGGGTATATATCGGGCACATGATGCACATCCCAGTGAAGCCCTATACGTCCGGCAAAACTTCAAAACACTAATATGGACAGGTACTCACCTCCAACAAGTTAATCAACGTTGAGGTATAAACTTTGGTTGAAGTACACATCCGTGCAAACATATGCTCGGGTAAAGTATAAGACCAAATGTTGTCTAGAAACCCCTCCTAGCTCACGTATCTTTATGGGACATATACCCGGCCCAACCTATGCACAATTCGTGACCTAGATCTAATGACAGATTCTGAAAGGCCCTAAATCGTAAACTGACTTCGGTGCCAAACTCTATGCCTCCATAGTATATCACCAAAAAATCACTAGCTTCAAGACTACTTACAGTCTCCAAAGAAGTGTATTCACGTCGACTTTAGAACTTGCGTGTAACTATACTCATTAAGATACACGAAGATGGCCTCGTCTCCATGGTGGAAATGCATGTCGATGACAACCCGCATCTTGGAGCATGATGCCCTTAAACCAACCCCCATTACAAAAAGTAGGGCGTGTTGCACAACCCCTTTTCACCGACAAGCCGCAACCTCCTTTAACCTGCATGTCATATGCATCTCACCTTGAAACTGATTCCAAACCACTTTGATGTCCATTGTAGACCTAGCCTCTTATTTTTCATGAGCACATCACGTAGTGGTCAACGCCGTCTTTACAGATGAATAGACCTTCTAACTTCAGAATAGACCCTAAACAAATACCACCAACATTACTTCACAATGTCGAAGGTTAAGAAAACTCGACTATAGTGCGGCCATCCCACTGACCGTTTTTTGTAGATGTAAACATTCCTTGGCTTGGCGTGTGCACAAGTATTGAGGAATGACGACCAAGCTACGGCGGACTTCACACTCTGTCAACGCCCAGATACAATGGGCTTCTTTCTATTCGGACAACACATAGTGTAGCGCGATCTTCTCACAACCAATAAGTCATTGTATCTGGAGCTACAAAAACAATCAAGATTGGAAGAAGTCGTTGTTGACGACAATCTAGCTTCACCGAAACTCCAATGACATTCACGAAGACGAAGAAAGGAGAGACTTACATGGCACCTTTGTATGCGGTGTGAGGTTTTGGTGGACTCACGATCAGGGCTCTAATTTTTCCTTCCGGCGCATGTTGCATGGAGCATGCTCCAAAAAGTTTGAGCTAGAGCGTGTACTCGGCGCAGAGACCATCTTCACCACCACCACATTCTGTCTACACCTTGAGGTAATGATGTTAAGGCGGCCATGCAACTCTCCAAAGTTAGAGCGTCGTCCACATTAAAGTCTTGGATTAGGGTTGTCTACATAGACGGACAGGGGCCCAAAGATAGCGGACAGACAAACAGTCGAACAGACGAACCGGACGGACAACACTTTTTGGCGGACAGTTACGTGTAAAAAAACTTACAAATCCTAAATCAAATTTACAACTTATCCCTTAGTAAAACACGTGTGCTACCACGTCAAACCGCTTTTCACGTCACATCATAGGGTCGGGCGCGCACCTTTGGGCCGCGCTCATACCAAAATGGGTCAGGCGCGTACCAATCAGGGTCAGGCGCATACCTAAACGAGTCGGGCGCGTAACTAAAAAGGCCGCCCGCATACCTAAAATGGTTGTACGCGTACCTCAAGGGGCCAGACACGTATATACAAGGGCCATGCGCAAACCTAGAGCAACCCGGCGCGTACGTCCAAATAAGAAGAAAAAAAATTGTTTTTTTTAGTACACGCCCAGCCCTTGTAAGCATGCGCCCGACCTATTGGATCGGACATACGTACAAGAGTTAGGTGCGTACAAACAAAGGTTGGGCGCGTACGATCAAGGACTGGGCACGTACGAACAACAGCTGGGCGCGTACGAACAAGGCTAGGCGCATACGCCCAAAACAAAAAATTAAAAAATTAAAAAATCGGTATGCACCCGACCTTTCGGATTGGGCGCATACGGAGAAGGGTTGGGCGCGTCCGCCAAAAAAAAATTAATTTAAAAAAATTGTATGTGCTTAGTCCTTGTAAGCAGGCGCCCGACTTTTTGGACTGGGCGCGTATGAACAAGAGCTGGGCGTGTACTCCAAAAAATAAATTCTTTCGTAGTACGTGCCCAACGCTTGTAAGCATGCGCCCGACCGTTGGAATCGGGCGCGTACGTACAAGGGCTGAGCGCGTACAAACAAGGGCTGAGCTTGAACGTCCAACCAAAAAATAAAATTGGAAGTATGTGCCCTACCTTTGTACGTATGCGCCCGACCCTTTTAGAGACACGCCTGACCCCTTTAAGTATGCGCTCGATCCATTTCAGTACGCACCTGAACCCTTAAGATACACGTTGGATCCATTTATATACACGCCCAACCCCTTTAGGTTTGAGCTTGACCCCTTCAAGTACGCGCTCGACCCTTTCTGGTTCGCACCCAACCCGTTTAGGTACTCCCCGACGCATTTAAATATGTGCCCGACTCTATTTTGCGAACGCGCCTACCCCCCAGCGCGCACGCGATCCAATGAGTACGCGCCTGACCCTTTTAGTAGGCGCCCGACTCCTTTAGGTACTCGCCCGACCCCTTTGAATATGCGCGCGACCCTCATTCAGCGCGTGCGCGCGCGCGCGACCCAATGGGTACGCACCCGAGATTATGGGGCAAACAATCGAAGGAGGATAGCACATTAAAGGATTGAGCCCACAACTTTGAGGGTCACCCGTGCGTACTCTTCAAAGCCGCACAGTGTTTTAAATTTTTTTATTTAATTTTTAATAATATTTGGGCATAAGCGCCTCTACTGCACGAGCGACCCTTCACCGTGTGCGTGCGACCCTCCAACTTGCGAACTTGACTCTCATGTATGCAATCCTCTTTGAATCGCTTGCCCCATAATCCCCCCTCTCTTTTCCCTGACTTGCCCTCACTCCTTGTGTACCTGCCCGCTCTTCTTTTGTAGTAATCCGCCCCTGTTATATAGTCGCATGCCTCCTTGCACACTTATCAATCTCCCTTGCATACACATCCATGCTCAACACGAATACAACTTGTCTTCTACTATTTTGAAATTTTTTAAATTCCTTAATCTCGTTGAATTCTTACTAGTGGCATAATGAAGATGTGGACCATGTATAAGCCTCATTCTTCCTTGTGCCCACCTTTCCTAAGCTCTTGTCCACCCCTTATCTGTACAATGTTGATTCTTTTTCACCAATATCATCTATTGTCTATCTTTGATTAAAGTGTCGTCATTAACTATTATTGATTTCAAAGTTTGTCAAGGTGTGTGTATTTTTTTATATACATTTGGCAATCATGTACACAAAATCATTTATACTTGGCCATGGGCTATGGCCTTCTTAATTAACAAGGACTACAACAATTGTTCATGTAATAATTGAATCAAATATTGTAAATGCAATTGTAGACTCTAATTTCTTTTTAACCATAAAATGTGTCTTGTGTTCTTGTTTTTTTATTTAAGCAATCGACACAAAATTAATTGTAATGATACTAAGAAGAAGTTGATGCATTCAAATGTAAATGTAAATGTTGAATATGCATCTTCATACCTTATAAAACTTGCTATGGTTCATTGATATATCTAATTGTATATCTCAATCACAATTTCTAGTTTAAGCATAGTAAGCATAAAATTATCCATGAGTTTTTAGTCATAAATTATATTATTGCATGAGTAATTGTACAGTTATTGATTAGTTATTCTCAAATGTATTACTATAGAATTACTAAGGCCCAATCCACATCATCAACGTACTTGCCACATCAACACTACCGGAAAATACTTAGATGAAAACCTAGGGATGACAACACAAATGATACTGGAAGTCATGTGGCATTTATCCCCCCGATTCCCGCAAAAAAATCAATAACTACAAAACCACTCGGTCAATTTTGCAGCAAGAAACAGGGAGCTCTACACTTCCACAATTATTGTTTCCTGGCTAGTTATTTGTGTTGTAGTTATTTATCCCTGGATTTCTAGTAGTGACGTCATGCCTCCTTTTACCCTTGCTTCACTTGTAGCGTTGTAATCATCCTCCTCCAAACGTTCCTAACGTGCAATACCATCGCATGTGTCTTCTTCCGGTGTAGTCCATCATTGACCTTGGAATCTGGCCTTTGTTGCAGACAATGCTTTGTTCCCTTCAACGAACCTACTTTAGTACCTACTTTAGTACGCTTTGCTAATGTTTAAGAGGCTAGTGCCACCATTGTAGCAAGCAATTGTATCCTTTGTTGTTCATTCCCGCCAAAGGTGCCAAATTCATTCATTAATGGGCCCTTACTGACACTCATCAGATGAACAAGAGACGGACGTGCGTTTCACATTGCAAATTCCTTACCGCAAAGCGATGGGGCAAAGTTTTCCGCGTTGGTAGCAGTGTGCATTGTTGCGCCTACTAAGCTCTTTTTGTTTTGCAGAGAGTCTTGCTCCAATATCAACAACAAGCAAGGATGGAGGCATGTATTCAACTGCCCCTCCCAAGCTCGCACATGGAGGTCTTGCATCTTGCCTGAGAACGTTCAAATGGTGCGCCAACGGGCGGTTGTCATTGTTGGACTTAGCAAGCACTTAGTGTTCATGTTATTGGTGAGGTGAAGCTCTTGACCCGCCCACTGTATGTGCCGTCTGCACTACACAATGGAGGCGTCTTTTGCTCTTAGAAATAATTGGGGAGGAAGAACATCACCTGTAGACGTTACGGCAACAAATGCAGCGGGAGTTTGCGATGGAATGATGTCATCTTTATCACAACTCTGAATTGTTCGTCCCGTGGGCGGAGATGATGGCATCGGCAATGTCACCTCGTCATCTTTGGCTTCAACCGTTGATACACAACAATCATCCAAAATGTCGTCAATTCTATAGTAAGTGGGTCAATGCACCTGAGTCAATCTCAAGGTGCAAGTCACCAAAGAAGCCAGGTTAGTCCAAATCCAACGTGACCAATGGGCGCATGAGCCCAACATGGCGGCATCTACAAATATGGGAGGACTAAAATGGTGATGAATGTATGCATTATTCTTATGCATTTTCATCTGAGAGTCCCCCAATAGGGGTACATTCTCAAAATTGTACCAAGTGACGTCAATGGGTGGGTACTCCACCATTGAATGAGCGTGAGCAAATCCTCAAAGAGACCCGACCGTGGATTATCTAAGCCGCGTCCAATGATCGCTCGTGAATGGCCTAGGCAAGGCCATTTGGAAATCACCAAGTCTGCATGATCCAACCGATGATGATCATCAGCACGAATCAACGCCGCATCACAAGGCCACTTGCCAAAATACCCACGGATCACAGAAGATGGTAACTACTCCAAATACAACGCCAAAAGGCATTGAATGTGATTGTGAGAGCCTTGGTTGGCCGCAAATCCACCATCGTGGATGTACTGTACAGCCGTACCTTCAGCCCGGCCTTTACTACAACCGCTAGCCCCATACCGATACCAACAAAATGCTTTACGAGGGTAATATCTCCATCTGGTAGTTGCCACTATATAGTTTGAGCCAACAACAGAGTAGAAGATCACTATAAGAAACCCGTGTTTAATGTAACACGTTGAAAAACATGCCTGAACGTAAAAAAGAACATGTTGAGTCATTGTTGATGTCACCTAAAATCCGTCTAGATGAAAAAGCCAAAAACGTTGGAAAATTGTCATAACATGGTTGTCAACCTCTTGACATCCAACTGAACGTGGCCTGAAATGTGTGGGAAAGGGCTCCACGTGGAGTGTGGCCTATGTCCACATCAGCTATATTTTCCTTTGGGCAGCGCCACGCGGGATTTTTTTCATCCAACACTATTTTGAGTGAGCAGTGACGTGGAATTAAGTAATTTCTGACTTGGGCCTGAAGAATTATGACATGGACAACCCACGTCACTTGACGACATGCTTTTAGAGCATTTTTTGTCCACACAAGGCTATTACTTTTGACGTTTGTTTTGACATGCTCATGTTGTTCATAACATCAATCCTCACGTTGGCGCGTTCTGCCTATATTTTGTCATTGACCTTTTTCATGTTGGAGTTCATGTTCACTTGAACATCTAGCATGTTCTTGCGGACGTTTTTCTAAACATGCTTCTAAGAAATTGCTATTCTATGTGATGTGCTCTTTAACATGGGATGAACGTGTGACAATATTAGTGAAGACCTGCAACATTGTCAGCCGTGACGTGAGGATGAACATGCCATCAACGTGGCTTTCACATTCCAAGTAACATGGACGATGGTCAAGCGTGGAACATCGTTGCTACATTTGTTGCCTCCAGCAACATAAAGCATCCTATATATCCTTTTGTTCTACCAATCCAAGTATGACATACGAAACTTGTCATATCTAACGCAATAAAAAATGACAGTTGTTGTTTAAAACATCAAAAGAAACACTTGCCGATTGGCTTAACATCAATTCTGACAACACTGCCGCCCCTCACTTTCTTCGAATGCCTTCAAATTTCTTGCCACTCCCAGCCTGCACAATTAAAAGAGCCATCCTCATAGAGTTAGTTTGTGAATCAAGTACTCCATTCTAAAAGACCACTGTTTATGTGGATTTAGAACATTTCTACCTCAACATTTGCATTCATTTGTATTGACAATTAAGTTGAAACAAAAAATAATATTAATACTCTTTAGTAGCCTTTGACAGTACCTGAGGAGGTTTGGATAGACCAACCTGCTTCGGTGTTGGGCATTTGTTTGTTGTTCC
Organism: Bryoerythrophyllum caledonicum; assembly: GCA_963971425.1. Classification (NCBI taxonomy): domain Eukaryota; kingdom Viridiplantae; phylum Streptophyta; class Bryopsida; order Pottiales; family Pottiaceae; genus Bryoerythrophyllum; species Bryoerythrophyllum caledonicum. The sequence goes on from OZ020514.1 coordinate 21,570,250, forward strand.
CTTAGCCGTTTGCTTCGTTGCCTTCGCATCATGTGAGGTCTTCGCAGCACGACTTGGGCGGGTTGATGGCTCACCTAGTGCTTTGATATCTTTCCGCGTGAGTTCAGGTGTTTGACACATTAGAATGCAAAATTGAGTTTGTTACCAAAGCTCAACGACTTCACTTTCTCAATAACATGGAAACACATCATTTAACATCCACATATGAAAATAGTAGGACCTCCCTATGAAGAACAAACGCATCTTTAGAGCACAATCACCTATAAGGTAAATCATATGTACTGCTTTTGTTGTAACTGACGTTACAAACAGTCATCTGTGACATCAAAATCACGTCTGGATTGATGGGAGGTTGTCCTCTCGAATGGTTAGAAGTCGTGAACTATACCAACTCTGGCGGTTTTGAGGAGGTAGACTTGTCAAATAAAGGATTTAGGGATGTCATGCGTTATTAAGGAGTTAAAGACGTCAATAACTCCTTAATGAGCATAAAAAACATGGGAGAAGGAGGTACTAACGTGTAAATTTGCAAATTCTTGAGCTCGCCCTTGCTCCTGCAGCAGCCTCTCTGCGCTCGCAAACACTAAACTTGGCTATGGCTAGGCTTTCCTAACCATGGCTGAGGTCAGCTATGGCTGGGATTAGCCGGCTATGGCCAAGTCTCCCCCTACCATCGTTCTTCTTCCTTTTGAGCTCTCCCCTTGCCGTCTTGATCTGCCGCAGATCACCTTCCTTGCTCCCAGATAGCTCCGTCGTCACCGCTCCATGGCTTCCACCAAAGCCGCCACGATAGCTGACGCTATAGCCGTCGCCATAGCCGCTGTTGCTTCGCTCCAACACCTTCAAGTTGCCTCTTTCTACTCCTTGTTGTTCTCCTAATCTCTCTCCTCTTAGCGTTGTGGTGAGCTTCGCAGCTCTCCACCTCCCACTTCTATCACTTCAGTTCAATTTGCTCACCTACACTCCCACAAGTGTAGATGATGTGGAGGTTGCTTTTGTGTAAGTCGTCCTTTGGCTCTTCCTTACTTGCGACATATTTCATCCATTACGAGTGAAAGTTGCCAATTTTCTCAATTTTTTGTTTTTGGGCAGCGGGCTGCACTCATTCTACAGTGAAATTAAATGTAATGGCTGACGTGGACATCCTGTGTTTCTATGACGTTACGGTCAGACGTGGTCACGTTTCTTTTTACGTCACCAAAAACATGCATGTCTACAGTGACATCAACGCGTTTTGTCTTTAACAAGAACACGTTTGATGCAACGTCAAACTAAATTTGAGGTATTGTAGCAATTTTTCGACTAACTCCTGACGTCACAGAAAACACAACACGTAACAGCCTTGACGACACCAAAAACATGGTTTTCTTATAGTGATCTATTTGTCAATACTAGAATTGACAAATAGATGTGGCGCATTGAGAGCATCCACAATCTCCCAAGTGCGTTGACTTAGCTCCAACTAAGTCCCACTTGGTGGAAGTGGATCCTTGCAATGACGTGCAAATAAAATTTATTGGGCCGTGCTTACACAATTCCACTACCCCTAACATAAATGCATGTATATCCTCCAAAAGCGAAGAACCACATGGAAATTTGATTGTCAAAGCATTGCATCCAAAACATAGTTTTTGCCGGAGAAGTCACCGCGCTAGTTGCAAAAACAATGGGGATAAGCTCCTTTCTGCCATCAACGGCAGACCACCCAGACCTAATCGAGGCCTCCTTTGTCCAGTTGTCCACCCCAAAACCGAGTGGCTAAAACGCTTCCTAATTCACAAGAATGTCGTAGTTGGTGGCACCAATCACAACGCATTGAAAAAATACGTGGGAGAACAACAGTTTAAATCCTATGCCAAACATCAACTACAACTGATGTTCAATGTACGCCATGGCCTTCTTTGTGCCTCTAATTGATGTGACAATTGTAAATGGTTAGGGCTTGAGTTTTGAAGAACCTAGACCCAAATCCTTGGCTAGCTGCTTGCCCATCATCACTAGTTGAGCCTCAATGTCTAATATAACACGCTAGGGATAGCTTGAGCGGACTTGTCGTTCGTACGGCCAACCACCATAGCTCCCTCATTGTTTATCCAACGTACCATCGTTGGACGCAAACTACGAGGCTTCCATGCCAAAAAGATTGCAATGACAGACAAATAAGCCACTCCAAAGATCAATGACAAATCCCTGAAGGATTGTTGTGTGAGTGTAGAAGTGGTGTTGGCCTCTAACGCAAAAACAGCCTCGGCCGCCAACTTGGCCCGCATGGCACTAAGTCCTCCTCAATGGATAGAGGCGTGTGATAGGATAAATAGGTTGTTTTTCCAATTGGTAGAAGTTTTGAGTTAAATATGTGGATTTACCAATGGGATGACTCTTTTTGAGGTAATTAACTAGCGATTGTTAGTTTGGAGCTATTTAGACCCATAATTAAGGACTTAAACCTGATTGATAGATGAAAGGTCAAATTTGAAACGATATGGTGTATGTGAGGAAGTACAAGGATTAGGAAAGTATCGATTGGTCTTTAGTTTTTCCATGCCTGGAGTGTTGGAGCTCCTTCCTTAACGATAGGAAGTTTGTTGCAAATTTGGAGTTTTTAAATTTGGAGATACTAAGTTTTAATAAAGGACTTTGAAGCAATTGGAGTATTGCTGAATTGATATATAATTAATAAAAAAATAAAATTGGAAACTGTGTTGCAATTGAATGGAAATATGTGCAAGACCAAAAGGTGATTGCATATCAGGACACAATTGGGAATTGGTTATGTAAAGAATAATGAATTATAAGATGATGATTGGAATTTGGACGGCCTTGTAACTTGTGTATACACACCAATTGGATTTGAAAGTCTCAAAGTGACATCCTTATTAAATACCTAAAGTTCTACTTCCCTAGCAAACAAACTCAACCCTATTGTGTAAATTTCAACTTGGGTAAAAATACCATTCAACAAGTCGTTACTACTTGCGACACTTCCAATGACGGCACAGACACCTTGCCCTGCAATATTCTCTTTGCCAAGTGGAACACACGAGACGGTCAAAAACCCGGAGTCAGGAAGTCCACACCAACAAATACTTGCAAATGCAAGACCTTGTCCACCAAGGAATATGCGACTTCCCGATAAATGAAAGAAATGGGTGGGACCAAGGGTGGAGTGGTGTGAACAACATAGAAGTAGCCACATCCGCGATGCTAAAAGAAAAATGTAGCCGAGATTGACAAGTGGAGTCCGGCAAACCCACGTGGCATGGACAACCACCACTATCTGACACAATCAGAGATGATACCAATGCTTGTGCGGTAGCCTGAGTACAAATCGCAATCGCTGTCACAACCTTCCAAAAAATGCCATACAAGTAGCAATCTAGGGCTGAAGATGAGCCATGATCCCTCACTAAAGGCCGTGTGTCTGCCACTTTCCTCAAAGAGGCCATTGTGCTCATTTATTTATTCAACTCCGCAATTTTGGCCTAAAATATCTTCACTACATTTGAACCAGACTTAGCTAAAAACCGTAGGGGCTTATCCTGATGAAAAGAAAAATAGTTCTCAGCCCGATGGCTAGACTTGCCATAGTCAGAATATGTCATAGTCCTCTTTCCTTTGCAATCAACCTTCTTGCTAGACTTGGCGGCCTCCATTCTGGGCTTAGCTTTTATAGTATCAGCCCCCATCTTCTTAGAGCAATTAGGGTCTCCCTTGTGTAACCGGCTTCCCCACAAACCCAACTATGCACAACCTTTTAAGATTTTGCCTTTGACAAGCAACTAGGTGTAGCTAGCTTCTTGGTCTTGGGAGCCTCTAGCATGGAGGTGATAAGGCCTCTAGCCTCTCTGACACCAATGGCTTTCTCCAAGTCATCCACCTTGGCAAATGCCTGATCCAATGTCTCCATGCCTTTGTACTTGAAGAAAATGTGCTAATTGATGGCTTAAAGTACCTTTTTCTCCTACTTGAATAAGAAGATCGACACCAATTGATGTTTTGTGAACATGTTGCCGGCCTCCGTAGACAACCGTGTTAGTCAGGTGTACGTCCTACAAGGAGTATCCACCTTCTCTTGGCTGAAAATATGGATGTTTTGCATCTCATCTCACCAAAATCCCCCGAACTCCACCTCCAAATGCTCCAATAATCATGCAAGAGGATTGAAGGCTAGCAGATTGGCAACTGCTAGCTATGTTGTACGTGTAACTACGACCAAACATGACATAGCCCCTATGCCAGTCCGTTTGCTCACAATAGCAACGCCCTTGCCCCTAGAGTCCTCATAGAAGGAACTCTCTTCCACCTTGGGTTGCTTAGTTGAAGTCAAGAGTTGGGCAACCGTACTCTCATTGAGTGCAGTCACCGACTCTACACTTTGGCGCCAGTATTTCTCAACTAGCCGTAGCGCTATCTTGTGCGCCGCAGTCCACCTTCCGTTCTTCTAAAAGGCTTCCAATTCTAGATGGAGAGGCAATAGCTCAAATGCGTACCAGTTGTTATATGACGGTGTCCGCTAGTACTTCTCATTCATCCATGTCTGGTATCGAAGCCGCAAATTAGGTAGGGAGATGCCCGTGGCCGGTTTCAACAATTTGTCTCGCACGACTTGACGGTGATCGTCTTCCATATTGTCAAATGTGCCCACACCCCAAACCCAAAACCTACGATCAATGTCCAACGTTGAAATAGGCGCAATAGCCTCGTCAGTATTCAACCTTGGTCCAAAGTCTACAATAGAAGCACTCTTCGCTTAGTCTGGTGAGGGGAGCAGTATTATCAACTCTTGGTACCTTCCATAATCACAATTGCCACGGGAAGCTGTCTACGGATATTATATAAAGGGTAAGAACAATTAACCTGAACTTGCAAAATCCCCAAACTTTAAAGTGCACCAGTCAGCACCTCCGGCTACCACAGGTCAAACCACAACCTCCTACTTAGAAAGACCATGTTTGTCGTCACCCCAGCTTTGCCCCTACAATACTTTATTACAAACTAGTACAACAATAGATAGGACTACCAAAAAACTCTGGGGGTACAAGTCCGCAACACAAGGGAGGTACCATAAACAAAATCCAGAAATTCAAAAGTGAATCATTTTCTGCAACGATATAAAAGTTGAATTGTAAGGGCCATAGCCATAGGTACAAGTCTGGAATGGATGGCCTCAAGTTAAAAAACCTGCATAGCAAAGGGAAATACTAAAGGTGTTCTTCCAATGTCTAAATCAAAGAGTACTGGGACAATTGACCACGGTGTTCAAAAACACAAATTTCCTCAATGCAATTGACACACTAGCTAATTTAACCCGTCAATAAGCCAATTTAACACTAAAACTCGATCAAATGGCAAATTTCCAACTAGAGGGGCAAATTTCACTCAGATCTGACTCATAATGCCCTTGCAGAATACCTCCAATGTTTAGACACTAATCTTTTTTAAGCCACATAAAAGTGTGATTTTTCAAAGTTGTAGAAACTAGAAAAATTTAACACCACTTAGAGTATATTTCCTCTACAAACTCAAATCCACAATCGGAATGCAAAACAACTAAAATTGCAAAAGTTGAGTTTTTGAAGTTTCAACTCCAAGGATGATCAAGAACTTGCTTCAAAACTTACATTTTAAGGGTACGCGGCACAAAATATGGTTCCTTTGACTTTAGTCGCAATTGGATATTGTTGTTTTTTGGCCCCCTCGCATTTGTCACGTCGGGCCCAAATCAAAGCCCGTCGCTCTCATAGCAGTGGGGCTAGGGTCAGGATTCTCGCTTTTATGCTCGGTCCCTCTTGACCCGCACGGTCTTGCCATGTCACGCTTCGACCTTAGTATGTCAAATGTGGAGGTGCATCAAGTCCGCAAGTGAAGTCAATTTATGGGTGACTCCTCTCCAAGCCCTTGTAGCATCCGGCATCCAAGTTCCTTGCTCGTGCGTACTAAGCCACTCTTGGCTATCTCAATTTGGTGGATCAATATGAGATCCGGCTTTCAAAGCCGCATCCAATTCCATGGCCTCATGACCTCATCAGCATCATGTTGTATCACCTTCTACTTGACCCAACAAGATCCCACAAGCTGCCTTGCAATTCCCGCAACTCGATTCCTTCACTAGTCTCAAATGCAGACACGTGTCCCAAGCTCGTGCCATTGAGCCGCTTTTACTGAGCTATAGTGCCAAAACTGAGCCAAGGCTTGTATCCCCAAGAACTGCCATCCCCAATATTTGCGTCCCTAAAACCCCAATTCCAAGCTGCTGGACTCCCAATAACACCATATTCATTATATTGGGAGATTAGGAGCCTCTCAAAATAATATTGGAAGCTTGAGTTGACCTAAACATGCAAATGTTAAATGATTTGTATAGTAACCTTTGAATACTATCTTCGAGTTTGGTGTCCACTAAAATGGGAGGTGCGAAATTATGTTCAAATTAAAATCAAGCTAGAAGGAAGTTGAAGTACATTTTTAACTTCAGTCGAGCTAAAAGCGAGCAACACTTACAACTCCAAATATCAGTCAAAAACCAAAGATCAAATGTCAAGGCACAAAAATGCATTTCATGAATCGGCGCACACTATCAGCTGGAGTCGGGCTAAAACTGCACGCAACGTTTCATATGCGGTGAACCATAGAAATATCAAAGGGCAAAACGTCAAGCACAGAATTGCATTTCTCTCCAAAAAGAAAACCATACACATTCAGCTCGAGTTAAGTTGAATGTGCCCCAACAATTCCTATGCGATAAAACATTCGGAATAGCAAATAACAAAATATCAAAACTCAGAAATGTATCAATCTCCACAAGAAATGGGTGTACACTTTCAGCTCGATTTGAGCTTAAATCATGCCAACATATTTTGATCTCATGCACACACTCTTGAATACTAGTGTAAGAGCAACATCTTTGTACTAAAAAATCATTGCAAAGAAGATAGCTCGACATCCCTAATCAAACTATTTTGAATGATCTGAACTTGATTTCTAGATATCTTCACAACAGTAAATTCACTCCTACTTCTAGACTTCCATGGAGTCAACAGAGATCCAATGTCCTCCCATTGCGGAAGTTGCTCGTCATCAATTGTCCATTGTAGACCGTTGAAAGAGGCCCATCCCGCATAGCATCTTTGGACAATTGTATTGCGCAAAGTACGACGGAAGTACTATATTTTGATAGATTTAGGCCGTTCCTGATTTGAATTAGGGTCCAAGAGGGCTTGTGCAATCCAAATATGGCGCTCATCTCCATCATAGGGTCCTAATGCAACAAAATAGCATGAGTAAACGTCTCGATTAATTCGAAAAGAAGGCGTTGGCCTCTCTCGACTCTGCTCAACAAAGTGGTCATCCTCATCATGTTCTTCACGAACAACGCCCACACTACTGAATTGGTCCACGATAGTGTGACCAATACGATTAGAAGGCCAAAAACCATTCTGTACAAAGGTCAGCAAGTCCATTGGTTGACTAAGTGACTCTCGAACTACCCGCTAGTAGTAGCTCAAGAGCTCATATCACCTTCGACATTCATCAGTATGATCCGCATGTGCTTGATGCTCCCAATATGAAATGAATCCAGAAATATCTTTAATCACTTCGAGAAGATTGCGCATTGCATGTGGCTGCAATGAAGGTGGTTCTCCACGTGGCCACAAAGACCTCCCTTTTGAATCTTCCTTCCACAATTTGATCCCACCCCCTTCTCTTGGAAGCCAATCATCTTGATGATAAAATATTTTGTACTTCATCATGGAACATCCATTGGAGTCAACAAAGAATTTGAATTGGTGAGCCTTTGTATGGCCTTGTAATGCTTCGTCTCCACCTGCAATACCTTCACTAATAAAGGACTTGAAGTCTGGGACTTCTTCAATCAAGTGGAGGATTGTTGGAACACTTTTGTTCTCCATAATTGATTACATAAGCAAAGGGATCGTGGGGAAATTCTCCTTCTTCAAAGCCATACTTCATCGACCATATAATACATCAATGTCATCATGTGTGGCCAACAAGCATGAAATTAACATAAATCTCTTGAAAGATAACCTTTGCAACAAGAAGAGACCAAAAACAAAACACATGTCTTTTCTTGTTGTCACTAACCGCATTGTCCATTTGCACATGTAATATTGGCGGCAGAGGTTTTTCTGTAGGTAGAGACTCAGGTGCGGCGTGAAGGAATGGGACACAAGTATCTGAAGCTCCTTGCAAAACAGCTCGAAACAACAGAGTTCTCATCAAACCTTGAAATAATTGCCGGAACGATGACTTTGGAGGTTGTTCTAAATCTTGCAATAATCTAGCAAAGCAGCCCACTCTATAGGTGACATCATGTAAGTAAATGTCTAAGCCATAATGAGCATAATGAACATCGCCATGACCATGTGCAAGCATTCGAGTAAGAGAGATGGGCAACTTCATCAAACCATCGAAATGTTTTGTCTTGTGAGAGAGGACAGGCGATGCAGTCTTTGAGTGATCCATCTTGTCGTGCATTATTGTAACACATTCATCCAGCAACTCTTGAGAGCAGTAACGGTTGGAATAATACAACTCTCAATGAGCCCATGCTGAATCCAAATGGAGATTCAGCATTTGCTGCCACAATCGCGCAGCTTCTGCTCCAGGCTGCTGCAACCTCCGATAGGAATGGTACTTATCACACGTTGAACAACGAGCAAAGTTATCCCCGGATCGTTTTGCATTGTAATCGGAAAAAATGACCCGCCTAATCTTACTCAGTCCTGAAGTGGAAATTTGGGCAAGCCCGCATTTAACTAAATGGGCATCAATTGCAAGAATTTGATCTGTCCACTTGAAATTTGCGAAAAGCACTTTGGCCGCGGATGTCTCACCAGAGGGCAAAATGCGGGACTTGTGGGGCATGTGGTCTGCATTCCTATTAAGGATGACACGTAATGCAACGGCAGCGACAACTCTGTAATTTCTAGGTTTCCATTTCCCAGTATTACTATAGGGTTGCCCGACTACACCAGCCACGGCTTCCTTGGCATTGTCAGAGAACAAGGTTTCACTGACGCCCATGATGTGCTATCAGGGAGCTGCGCTGACGTCAACGCCCTCAATGGTTACACATTTCTACCGTTGTCCATATGAAACTGTCCATGAATATCTAGCTTCATATGCCTTCTAAATTGAATGGACGTACCAAATTACATGTTTGATAGACTCGTCAAAGATGAGAAATGATGATTTTGTTGAAACCATGTAAACTGTTTGTTCTAAACTTTCGGAAGAGCAAGTCCTCTCTCCAAGCGACCGGGTTCTCATTGCTATTATAGAATTGTATGAATCAAGTTGCTGGTGATGCATGAGACTGACACTATTATAGAAAATTTGATCAACAAGCCAAATCTTAACACAATAACGCCATTTGTCCGGTGCTTCATCTTCAACTAATGTCCTCGAGACTTGAATGGCAACGTGAGTATCACCTAATGGAGCATCAGTCCCAGGAATAGCCGTGGTGTGAAGATTAGGAAATATTCCAATGGCAATTGAAATAGCGTGCAGGTTTTTCATTTCGACTATCTTACATACCCAAGAATGCCTAGGGAGACCATTGAATTCCATCAAATCAATATCTAATGGATCTAGAAAGACAAGTTGTCACTTGACAAATTGAAATCATTGTCAATTGAGGCACTGGTTGAAGTGTCGATCTTGGCACTGCAAAGTTAAGGCAAAAATGAAATTAGTTGAAGTAGTACAATAGTACTTCAAGATTCATCCCACATCAATCATAATGAACAAAAACAAAGCATCATTGTTCAGCTCCACGCTTCGGTGAAAACAAAGCACATTCAGCTCGACTTGAGCTGAACAAGTAGAACACAAACTATGCCATTTGGTTTGCCTCGCGCTTAATGTGAAGCACATATAGAATTTGCAATGAGCATGAGTTGAGCTCAATGTGCACGGCATAAATTAGGCCTGACAATCGAAACCTCGTACAATGCACATTCAGCTCGACTCGAGCTGAATGTACAGAACATATATTATGAAGATTACTCTTGATCCTAGTTGTAGGTGCAAAACATCTATTATGTATTTTCAGACTGTATTGTTATGAACATCTGAAGTAAGTACAGTGCACATTTAGCTCGACTCGAGCTAAATGTGCAGAACACATACTATGCATATTCAGCTTAACTCGAGCCAAATATGCAGAACACATACTATGCATATTCAGCTCGAGTCGAGCTGAATGTGCACAATAACTAATGAGCACATTTATAAAGTACGACGTGAACGTCTACGAAATAAGTAGTGCACATTCAGTTGGAGTCGAGTTGAATGTGCATTACACATGATTTTTGAACGACCATAGTATAAAGTATGCGAATTCAGCTCGAGTCAAGCTGAATGTGCATTGCATACATTTTGTAAAATAGTCCATAGTATGTATTATGCACATACAGCTCGACTCGAGTTGAATGTGCACAACATATACTATGTCCTGAATTTACGGGGATAATATCGCGCACAATTATTGATTGTTGAATCAAGAGTACTGAATCAAAACTTGAAGCACTCATACCAACAAAACTATGCATTTTGAGAGCTGCAAGACCATATATGTCATACAGACGTACAGTTTAAAAAACCAATCCCTAAACCTGTATGGAGGAGGTGATTGTGTCGACGCCAAAGTATCACCTACTTCCTACAACGTTTTCATTTCATTGAAAATGACAATATCAAATGTGCAAACCAAATGCCAAGTAAACCCCTATAAAGTTTAGATAGAAGTGACTTACAAATGGGTCGATTGCGTGCACCAAAACGTCTTGAATAATGAAGGAAGAAAAACCCTACTCTTTGTCACGGCCGTAGCCACCTATCACAACCACACACCTCCGCATCTCTAGCAATTCCAAACACAACTAAATTGAACTCGAATGATGTATCTACTTCTTGCAGAGAAAATTGACTTTGAATGCAACGGGTCTTTCAAAAGTGAAGGCGTACTTCGAGACAATATAGATTTACGAAGGTTTGCCGAGTATTAAAAAACTGCAAAAAAAGAGAGAGAGAGAGAGAGAGAGAGAGAGAGAGAGAGAGAGAGAGAGAGAGAGAGATAGAAGAGGATGGGGTGTATTGACCACGTCAAACAAGTTGCCGTTCGGAAAAGAGCGGGAATGACATCACGTTTGGCGGGCCGGAGCTATTTCAAATGAAGCACCTTCCCAAATTGACCAAAAAATTAACAACCAAATAAGTTTCTCCTCATATCTCGATGTAATGGAAGTTTCTATTTACGTGGATCTTAAGGTGTGCGGTCTATAATTTAAGGTTGTCAATTGGGATTATGGGTATTTGATTGCGGTCATTAATTTCATAGTAAGGATATTGATTATGTCTAGAATTTAAAAGTAAGGACTTAAGTTTAGGGTTCAAGTTACATTTTGACATCAAGGGTTTAGGGTTTAAGGTTTAGGATTGTAAGTTCATGGTGTCAAGTGTAAATTATAGGGTTTAGGATTTCATGCTAGACAATTCTAGAATTAGGTTTAGGGTTTAGGATTTAGAGTTTAGTGTTTAGGATTAAAGATTTAAAGTTTAGGGTTCAGGGTTTTAGAGTTTAGTATTTGTGGTTTAGGATTAGGGTTAAGATGAGCATCGAGATAACCACTGAATCAAAATATCATTTCTGTAAGATTATTTATCGTATCAAAATTGAATTGTGCTAGGTATTGATTTAAGAAAATTCATTACATATCACCTAAAGATAAGACTTACGAAGTCACTACTTCATTTTATTTGTTATGAATGAATATTTACTCCTTTGAGTTGACTTTGCAAGATGATATTGTCTCATGCGATATTGATTCACTTGCTATTAATAATTTATGTGTTTTAAAATTCAAATCACCTTTGATCCCAAAAGCCCAAGAGTCTCTTCGGAGGATTCTAAGAATTTTTGGAAGTTCCTAGAGAGTTAGTTTATAACGTTTCTTTTTGAATTTTGTGTCGTTAATGGGCAATACTAAAAGCTTCGTGTCCATACAACTTTTTCTTCAATCTAACATTCAATGCAAAAGTTATAAGACTTTGAAGTTTTAATGGAGAGATCGCGCACGACGAGGAAGTCCAAAAACTTTTGCTAGAATACTTAGTCAAGTGTAAGATTTTCAATAATGGCAAGTAGTGTTATTTTCTTTCATATTTAAAAAAAAAATTGGTTGTAGTGAAAAGTAGCACATAGACCCAAGTTAAACAATTTTATACATTGTCACAAATTGTCGGGCAAGGTACTAAGAAACTTTTTTCTTTTCCACATAAAATTTATAGCTCTTCATATTTTATAAGTTTTATTTTTCTACTTCAAGATGGGTTGCAATATTTCAGTCGACGGTTTGGATTTTTATTACAACACATATTTAGTTCACAAAAAAATAAAACATAAATTGGTAATTTTTGAACCTCCACTTCTTGCACAATTGTTTTGAATTTGTTATACCCTTCTTCTACCGCTAAAAATTGGTGTCTAAGGGACTAACTTCATGCTTAACACGATGGTAAAGAAGCTAGACCTTGTGTATTGCAAAAATTTCAAACCAATTGAAGTCAAAGTTTGTTGCTCCACTCTATGCAAGGAAGAGAATGAACCATTTTCTCTACTTCACATACAATAATCTTTCAATTTGTGTGGAAAAGGATTACGAAATTTTGTGAAGACATTGCAAGTGAGCTATAATTTAGATCCAACGGTTTAGTGTAGAAATAAAAGACTTTGTTTCCCTCTTTCCTCATTGCACTAGAACGAGCAATTTTGAAGCGTTTTTGGTGTGGAAATGCCTTAGGCGTGTAGGAGTTACCGTATAGTTATTCAATACTATTTACGTGAGTTCAATACCATATTTTATGCCATGAATACTAAATTTCATACATACAATTACAAATTTCATATATTTCATGGATAATAATACAAAATAAAAGCCTATTGTTTTATATCTGGGTCATGTTTCACCCAGTGAATGTAAAATTCTATGAACTTAGTAAGTTTAGTTTTAAATAATTTCTATTTCTAAAAAATTCAACATACAGGTATTCTCCTATATACAACAACTGACATATGGTTTGTTTGTTATGTATACTTCAATCTTCATATGTTCATGTTTTGCACAATATAGAACAACCTTCAAATCCATATAGTGTTTTAATATATAACATGCAAAAATAGAGTAATTTTTCTCAAAATCTAGGATTGGATTATCATGGTTTAAAAATTGGCAAGATATAATTATAGTACATACCATTATCACAAAATAAACAACATAACATACTAGTCTTCTATAATATCCAAAATAATATATAACATCATTGTTTATTGTACACAATACTACATATGATAAAATAGAATTTAGATACATAATGATTCCACCAAATGAGCTTTATGATATTTATTTCTAACGCTGCAACGTTGTACCAACAAATCTATGAATCTTATATTTATTTTGGATACTATCTTGTTAAATATAATTATAAATGTTAACTTCAAGTCATTATTTAATATATGGAATTGTACAGTTTTATAGTTTATACTATCACATATTTTAGGGTTGAACAGTGAATACGCATGATTTAGTACATAAACAAAGTTCCTTCAGAATAGCAATCAATACAATTTTACTTGCTTCAATATTCTAATATGTTATTATGAAATCTAATACCATCATGGATATCAAAGTTTCTTGAACAATAAAATAGCATTTCAGACAAAATTGAAATTTATTTGGCATCATGCTATAATTATAATTTAACATCCATTGTATATAGATTATTTTAAATCATTAGTAGTATAAAGTTATTTCAGATAAAAGGTCAAAAGTCTAAATTAATAACCTCATAGACTCAACTTCTTACAACAACTGCAATTTTTGAAAGAAATTGTGGTGAAAAGTCACAGTATTTGTACAATATTATTTCATGAAATGTTTGAAAGAAAATCCTATTGTTACTTATTTAAATAATTATGAAGGTGTCAATTATCAATGTAAATATTATATTATTGATTTCCAATTCTCTTATTATCGTAAATTGCATGTAGTCATATTGGTGGACAAATTCGAAATAGTACTAAATTATTTTGTTCCACACATATTAAGAAGCGACATATTCTATAACCAAACTATCTCATAAATATTTAGTGTAAGAGGATCCTATTGTACGTATTTTAACCACAAAATCCCTTAAAAAAGTTCTAAAGTCTAAAGAGTCCACTCGGGGGACTTTAAAAGATTTTGGATGGTTCTTATGGTGTCAATTTATATAATTCTTCCATGGAATTTTTACTATAGGTGGACATTATTTATAGCTATGTGAGATTTCCTTTTATCTAAACCCGACATTAAATGAAAAAGTTTTAGGGATTTTCTTATTAAATGGAGAAAGTGGGCACAATCGGCAACTTTTTCTAGATCACTATATTGAATGTGAGATTATTGATCACTAGCAATAAATTATATTTCCTTTTACATTGAAAAAAAAATCTCTTGTCTTTAGTGATGAAAAATACATTTAATTCAAGTTAAACTTTTTACACATTGTCACACATTGTGGAGCAAGGTACAAGAGACTAAAATGTCTTCATAGTTTTTAATTTCATTTTTCCTGTACCAATAATGTGGTGTAAACCTTGTTCTTGCCCATTTTAGTTATTGTTCAAAAACATAGTTATATTCCTAAAAAATTTAATTGAATTGACAATTTTGACATTGCCACTTCCTGCACAATTTTTTGAATATGCTAAACCCTTTGTGAAGGTGGCCCACGGTCAAGAGGAAAAGCGGCCCACCGTCATAGGACCTTCCAATCAACACCTAAAACCACAGAATGGACGTTTTACGAAAAGGTAATCATTTGTACGTTTTCACGTTGTGTAGGTGGGGTTTCACCTCCCTTCTCATCTTTCGTGATTGTCTTCTCTGCATCTCACCTTCTTTGAGCGTCTCTTGCGCGGACCAAGTCTTTCTTTGTGTTAGGGTTTATCCATCACTTGTGAGCGTGGATGTGTGTGTGAGAGAGGAGAGTGTTGTGCGTTGTGTGTTTGAGTTTTGAGTGTTGTACGTTGTATGTGAGAGGGTTGCGAGTGTAGAGTTTGATATTGTTGTGATTTGGTATGCATAGAGAGCGGCTTGCTGTGAGTAGTGAATTGTGAGGGTGTTCATGTGAGCTGTTGTGAGCGCATTGTTGTGAGTTGTTGTGAGGTGTGAGCGAGTTGTTGTGTGGGTTGTGAGAATTTAGGGTTCACTTGTTGTAAGTTGTGATGTTGTGCACAAGTTGATAGGTTTTCAAGTTGTAGAGTTTGGGCGACTCATCTTGTGTGCAAGGGTTTGCATGTTGTGGGAATTTGTGAGGAGGTCTGTGATGGGCTTTGGATTGAAACTTTGGCGACTTCTGAGAAAGAGTTTGCAAGTTGTGTGAGCAAGTTGTGAGATTTGTGGAAGCAAGTTCAGTAGCTTATATTTGCGACTTGTGTGTGTGAGTTGTGAGCACAAGTTGTGTGAGGAAAGTGTCCAATTACTGTGAGCGGGTTGAGCGGATCTGTGACTAAGTTGTGGAAGTTTGCGATGGCTTAGGTTTAGGTTTGTAATAGTGGTTGGATTGCAATTCAAAGGGGGGACATTTTGTCACTGAAGCAGCTCCTTTGTGCGACATACCTCAAGCCAATTGGTTGAGGATTAAAGAGACTTTAATTGAGGTGAGTAATTCTAGCTTCCATGTTGTGGTTTATTCGATTTTTGCAATGCTTTTATGCAATGCAATTGAAATTACAATGCAAAATGAGATGCAAAGTGATGTGTTTGAATGGATTATATTGCCATGAAAAAGGGTTGAGTTTCGTAGTCTCAAAATGAATTTAGATTGTAGTATTGATTCAAATTCAATTGCGTTGTTCAAGGAAGGATTGAAATTGATGAGTTTGGGTTTGTGTTGATACGTTCTATATCTTCACAGAGGAGGGTGACAACAAGTTGTGGAATCTCAACACCGACGAATCGGATAGAAAATCCAAGAACGTTGAAGAAAAAAATGGAAATAAGGTAGGCAGACTCCCATGGAACTTGCGATATGAATGAAGTTGTAATTTCTCATCCATATAATTAGTACATATCTAGCTCGACTCGAGCTGAATATGCAATCGACAACATGAGCGTGCTACACATTCAGCTCGAGTTGAGCTGAATATGCACATTTGGTTGATCACGAGGTAGACATGCAGCTCGAGTCGAGCTGAATGTGCATGTTTAGTTTAGGATGATGTGCACATTTAGCTCAAGTCGAGCTAAGTGTGCACGGTGGCTTGATCAAATGAGCGTGTTAATATTATCACAATGTGCACATTCAGTTGAACTCGAGCTAAATGTGCATATTCTGATAAGCTATGTGTGCACATTCAGCTCAGCTCGAGCTGAATATGCACTTTTGGTTCATTAGTATGTACGCGTCACATTGATCATAATGTACACATTCAGCTCGAGTCGATTTAAATGTGCATCTCAATTTTGACCACCACAAGAAATACCTTGTGGTTAAATGTGAGACGACAGCTGAAGCAGTCTTCAAAACAGTTCTCATCGATTGCATGACTCAAGTCTTCAGCCTTGATCCCTTTCTCGACAGTATTGAGAACTCAATGTTTGAGTCAGTAAAGAAAGACATTCTTAAACTGCAGGACAAAGATTACTGAAAGAGCAGTATTGGTGGGCCTCTCCATGCGAAAGCTCTATCATCCAAGTTGACAAACCTCCTCCATGCAATGGCAGTGAAGGTTCTTCAAAACTCGTAAACCTCACCCGAGATGACTCCGGTAAAGGTCTCTCGTAGGATCAAGAGTGGCAACGTTAGTCAAGGCGGTTCCGTGACTGATCAAAAGGACTACAAAAGCTCAATCTAGCAGGGCAAATCATAAAAAAACACTATCAACAAACCCGAAGCCACTGAAGAGGTAGCGTCAATCACTTGCTCCGGAGGCTTCAATTTTAAGAGCACTGAGTTCTAGTGCACAAAACCAAGAAGTTGTTCAGCTAGACATTGAGGCCAGCATCGCCTCAGCAATCGCCGATCTGTCGCACAAGTTGCGTCCTGGAGAAGCCATTGACTACGGAATTGCAACGGAGGTATACGAGAAGTTTTGGATAGGCTGCCAAGACTGCTTCCTGTACGGCCTTGATATGAAGAAGGAGTTGGTCGTTTGGCAGTTAACACCAGCACCAGAGGATTGAACAATTTGGGCCGTTGAGAAGAAGTGCATGGATGCGGTAAATCACATCCCTCATGCTCGATAAATCGCACAAGCAGATGTTTTGTGTGATGCCGATGACAAAAGAGAAGCCGGGGGGAAAGTGGGAAGACATTTGAAAGGGTAAGTTCTATATTATCAATGGCCAATATAGCGTGGCGGCAAGCAAAGCGATGATTGCAGATGAAACTATCGATGGGACCTTAGTGAAGCACTTTCGCGTGTGGAAGTGCTTTGTCGTTTGGTCCGATGACAAAGAGAAGTTGCGTAAGATCTCGGCATTCTACAGCCGAATCAATCACTTGTTCGTCCTCAAGCCAACATGGTCAACTAACATCCTTTCCGCACGGTTGACATGGATCGATCTAGGCCGTCCAAGACCACCAAAGAAGAAGAATGCACCGAGCGGCCGAGATCTAAGAGCTCTAAGAGGCAACGACAAGGCGTATAAGGTGAGCAACCCTGATTGCGATTGCATAATCAGCTCGAGTCAAACTGAGTATACACACCTTTTTCACCATTAGTTCACTGGTATTAACACAATCGTTGCGCCTTTAGCAGGAGTTCATTGAGGCCATTCAACGTCGGTTTGCCTGCATTGACGTTGCGAAGAACCAACAGTCGGCTAGCAAATCTAGTCCAGTTCCTCAGCTAGTTCTCACAAATGAGGTCAAGATTATCAAGCCGCCTGATCCGATTTTCAATCTCTAGCAAGATGTGATGGCCACGAGTGCCCAAGGGGACTTGATTGACGTTGACACTAACCCCCTTCGCAAATTCAAAGAGAACACGAAGTGGACTCCAATAAAAGATGGTGGTTTGAATCGAGAGTGCTTCAAGTGGCTTAGTAATCTCACTGATGCAGATCATGTGAAGTTGTTGAACCAAATATTGAACAGCAGCAGACCAAAACGGCGACAACAATACTCGAAGGTGGTCATCAATACACCAAGCAGCATATTGGATAGAAACTACACGGCTGGGGAATGGATCGAGCGGCGCAAGAGGAAGAACGTCGTCCAAAGGGAGTTGCAGAAACTAAAGCCTGTTCTTGCATTTTTTGATGCAAACAACGATTTTGATCCTGGAAGCTCAAAGTGTTTTAAGCGTGAATATCACGTCTCATCCGCAACCATGCGAGTACTTCTCGATCAACCCCGTTAATGTTCTTCATCAAGGCGCGACAGATTTGGAGCAAGAGCAAGTCTGTGGAAGAGCTATCGCTTTATGCGAAAGCTTGGTATAAGTTGGTCTTGGATAAGCGCAAACTCTTCGAAGAAGCGACAGGGTGTGCATACATCTGGAAGTACAACTTCATCAATGATGTATTAGGTGTGTGACCAGAAAACATATGGGATCCTTTGGGCAAAAAACCTCGGCTTGCGTTGATTGATTTTAAGTCAGCTCCCGGACAAGATTCAAAGCCATCATCGACGGTGGCTAACCCATTCTTCATGGACTTTGTGGAGGCATTATGGATTAGAGGCAGCTTTGGCCTGACAGACACATATGACTGACTACGGATTTGACGGAACAAGGCAGAGGAGAGGCAAGTTTTTTTCCAAACCAAAAAGTTCTCGTTTGTGGATGAATACAAGACAGATAGTTCCCCATACATTCCTGGAAAGTATGAGCGGCTTGACGACCTGTCAATAAGCAACAAGTTGTCGAAAGAGCCTATAGAACTTCTTTGGCTGGTCCCTTAGCGATTCGCTCGCCCGGACGTAGTTCCAAAAGAGTATGTTGTCGGAACCTAGTTTTTGAGGAATTGTCGTCTTAGTATAAGTCAAAGGCAAATGGGTGGTGATTATTTGGAAATTAGAAACACCCCCATTATAAATAGATAGTTATACTAAAAACTACTGTAAGTCCTCATTGCCTAAAACTAGAAACCCTAAAAACGATAAGAAGGGATCCGGGTATCAATGACCAGATTTCGATCTCGATCGGTTATCACCAGGATCAAGATCAAATGGTCATAACCGTAACCAGATTCAATAGTCATTACCGGCCGTGGATTCGGATTCAAGTAATGATTACCGGACTGGGAATAAATAGTTATTCCTAGGGTTCTTCTTCTCATCTTGCTTAGTGACTTTGAGGTTGGTTAGCGGCAATCGAGCCAGCTTGGGTAGCTCAGGGTTTGTCTATGAGAGCGTTGTAGCTAGAATTGCTACCGTTTGCGGGTTGGGAATCACGAAGTGCGGATTAGTGTTTGAGTGCAGATTCATTTGCAGATATTTTCGAAGAAAATCCGGGTTTGCATTCAATCGAGGGATTGCTCAGATGATGTTGAAGAAGGCCACTAGTTGTAGGGCAACGACTCAACCGATTGTGAATCTCCGAACTGTGATTTTGGTGATTTCCAAATCCGAGAGCGACAGGAAGGCGTTGAGTGCCATTTGAAGAGGATGGGCTGCTTTGGATTTCAGGAGCAGCCATGGGATTTCAGGGACGTCGCAATGGTCCGGGAGCTGCTAAACAGAGTCTCCAACAAGTTCAAAGGCACCATCTGGGGGAGGTCGGAGAAGTGGAATTCGACGATGTGGAGCGGCGTATACGGGTTCTCGACACGAGGAGAAGGTATGTGTTTACGTTGAGAGTCTTTCATTGACAGGAAGTTCACCCAGAAAGCAGACCCGAAGGATGGACTGACCGTGGCGGACTGCAAGGATCCGAGGGTTAGGAGTGTGATGGAGTTCTTACTCCCGATCTTGTATCCGGATCGGCCCTCGAAGACAACCACGACATTGGCCAACACAATCTGGGGAGCATACATCGGCAAGAGGCACGTGGCGTGAGGAGACATTGTAGGAAAATTGGTAAGCAAATTCTCAACCGAATTGAGGAAGGTGAGACCTACCCCAATCTTCCCATTCATGTATCACCTTTACAAGCACGAGGACCTATTGCACGACAACGAGAAGACCGCCTACGAGACGGCCAAGGTGCTAGCAAGCCACGGCGGGGAGGATGCGGAACCAGATGCAGAACCCGAACTGGAACCGGATTCGAATTCAGATTCGGATTCCTCCGAGGACGACATCCAACCGACATCAGCCAACACATAAAAGAGGAGAAAGCAGACCGAGAGGAACAACACCACGCCTCCAATTTGTAGGAAGAGGGTGAGCAAGGAGAAAGAAGAAGAAGACCCTTTTGACATGATTACAAAAGGGTATGAGAAGGCCAAGGAAACTTACGAGCGGATCGAAGTCATATTGGTTCAGACATGCCGGATTGCCGGTGACGTGCGAGCGGATGAGTTGTGCAGACATCTGGAGAGGAATCTGCAACCTCGGAACATATAGGAATTAGAGGCTCGTCTTGTCTCCTTAGGGAACCAGAACCGGAAGATGAAGTCGGCCATGGATGAGAAGGATGAGGAGTTGGCTGCGGCAATGGGTAAGGCGAACAATTCCGCGCTTGCTCTCACCCGTGTGATAGAGTTTGTGCACCAACCGGGCGACGTATTGCTGAAGGCGGGGTTGTTCGACGTCAGATTCACCGAGGCCCGGAAGCTTGCCGGTCCGGTGGCGAAGAAGCTCATCAGGGTGCTGGTGGAGTACCATTCCAAGATGAAGAAAGTATTGGACGAGTGCCGGAAGATTCACAATTTCGGAAGATGTCTCCCGCCTCAGAGCCAACGGAGGCGCTTTCGGAAGTGCTCACAATTTCTGAACTAGGAGCCGGATTCCAAACTATTGGTCCAAAACCCAAGAAGCAGAAGGACAAGCTTCCTCTAGTGTCTCAGCTGAAGGTGAGGGTTCAGAAGGAGAAGACAAACAAGATGGAAGACGACACTCTGGACTCGCCAGTTTCCAAGAAGCGGACCGTTTCCGTTTCCAAGAGGGTAATCCTTATGCAGCAAACTCGGTCGGCTTCGTGGACTATCACCCGGGAAGTCGAAGAGAGGATGCCTCCAAGCCAGAGGGTTGAAGTGCAGAAGCCGAAAGACAAGGTCGAAGAAGAGGTATAGGCTTCACCCCGAGTTGGAACTTCAACGGTGAAGCTTTCGAATTCTTTGGAGGAGGATAAAGGGTTAGGATCAAGAAGACAAGGAGTAGAGTGAGACCTTGCCTTGTGCGCAAGGAACTAGCCGTAGGTGGTTAGAAGTCTAGTGGTAGGGTTAAACGGTCACAACGGTGACCATGTAATTAGGATTTTACTCGGAACAAAAACTTGTTCCACAAAAGGTGGATCTAATCCGTAACTTTTGGATATGGTCGACGGTAGTTAGAAAGTGGCAGACTAGCTATCAGGAATTGTTTTGTCCGATGGGTAGAAGGCTCATCGTGGGGTTCCAAGTTTAATGTTTTATTCCAAAAGGAGGGTATTCAATTGTTAGTCGCGAGGTTGTTAGGGTCTCGTTAGTTAACCTAATCGTGAGAATGTGGGGAGATTATGGACCCGGGCAGCTTGGATTTTGGTGTGTAAGTCGGACCCCTTGCATGGCCGCCGCTGCAGCTAGAATCCGGTTCCCGTTATTCTAGTGTTAGGGCGAGGGTTTGTAAGCATCCAACTACGGGGCACTGTTTCTAAGGTTGTATGAGATGCGCTGCCCATTTCTAATGTTAAGTTTGTGTCCTTAATCTTGACACCTATCTATCACTCTTTGTGTAAGCTCCAAAGTGGTCCTTGTGACGGACGTACCCTAATCCGAATGGTTGTGTAACCTTTGTGAAGCGAGGATTGTAGTGGAAAGGAAGAAGTGAGGGATCGGGGTTCCCCTAGGATTTTGCGAGAGGGTTAGAAACTGTAACTGGTCATAACCAGATCCAGATTCCTTAGGATTTCCATCGTTGTAGTAAGCAAAGTTCAGAATACCTCTTGCATGACCGGCTGTCTGGCAGCGTCCCTAGAGTTGTGAGGAAGTAGACACCACCTTGGTGCGTGTGTTTGTCATGTGTAGAAGATGTTAGGATTGATAGTGGATTCTTTCGCCACTCTAATCTACGAGGGGAGAGTTTTGTACAGTGTCCCTCCCCAAATAGGACGCATCCTCTGATAGCTAACGTCATGAGGGAAAACAAGAGCTCATTACTCTTACTTGTGGTTTAATATTCCCGGATCTGGATTCATAACCGGAAACAGAAAAGTGAGGAGAGGCAATCCGGATAACCGAAAAGGGTGAGGTAACCGGATTGGGCCTGATTGAATAAAAAGAATAAGAGGAAGTTTTGGTAGGAGTCATAACCGGATTGTTCTAACCTAGCTAGCTTCACCTGAATCCCTCGAACAATACGCGAGTCAGCACTTGGGGTGTTGTGGGCACATAAAACACTCAAGGGGATGCACTTGCAACAACCGTGTTCCGACATATATCTTTCCGCTTCATGTTGCAAACACCAAGGTTTGCAAGTACAATGAGTCGGAGTATCGCCTGAACACTACCGAGTTCACGATGGAGTTCTACTTTCAAGTACTCAAAGAATGGTGCAAGCCCATGGACTTAGTCTTCTCTGCCTTTGGAGGCTCAAAGTTTCTCATTGCATCAATGGTAAGAAGTTTGATTCAACTCATTGATGTTCTCTCTTGTTTTCAGATTAAGTTCAACTCGAGCTGAATATGCAAGTTGTGTCTTTTACAAGGTATGCAGATATGTGTCGCTTGAGTTTATTCATTTGATTTTCAATTTCTCTGGTACACCTTGCAAATTGAGTCTCTAAGGTGTGCTTGTATCTACGAGGCTACTGAGAGTGATCAGTACGAGGACAAGGCCAAGTTGGATTTGTCTCTAACTGAAGCAAACTTCATCTCCGACGGTTATCCAATTAACAAGACAAAATATTCTCTCAAGCCCCCTCGTGGTAAGGATAAGGGTAAGAGGCAAGTTGAAGATGACGATGATCATGAGAATCCTACCATGGATGTTATGAGGTCAGATCTTGTTGTCACTCAGCCATCGGACCCCTCTTTCCCTGTCATTAGTGAAGGCGCACATATTGGTGCATTTTGTACGGATGGTTTTAAGGATCTTGCTCTGCGGCGATGCAATGTGTTTGCTGATGGTGCTGGGCCATCCAACCTTTGTTCGCAGAGCAGGGCTGATTCCTTAGATGGACATTCCGACAATGACGTTGAAGTGATGGCTTCTACACCCACGCCCCCACATAAGCGCAAACAAACTCCAATAGTACTAACGTTGCCCACGCTATCTAGGTCCCCTCCCACTGCACAGGCCTATATGGCATTGAAGGTCAAGGTGCTCTTAAAGAAGGTCGATGAGCAAGAGAGGCTCAACCAAGAGTTGTCAAGACGGCAAGAGGTGCGCCAAGAAGAGCTCCTCGCAGCGCACAGAGCTGACATGGAGCGGAACACGCAAGCGATGATCGCGTCCATGTTTGCAAGGTTCGAGAAAATGTTGCCACCGCAGCTGAAGCCGATGGAGTATATTTTAGATGAAACTCCTAGGTTGGCCGCAGGAACAACGTCTCCAAGCCTTGCTATGATGGAGACGGTCCCCTTGCCCAGAGAGACGTCTCTCCAACAGTCTTTGTTGAGATCGGATATGAATCCGTCATCTCTTCCTTCTCCACCGCAAGAGTTAGCCTACGTTGGAGCAGAGCCTATGCTTTCCACCGTTCCGTGTGTAGAGCCAATCATTGTGATCCCAGTGGAAGAGACAAAAGTTAGAAATGAAGTCAATACACCGACCACCGCTCGAGCATCTCGAGAACTCTCTTCAGGTGGAATTCTTAATGAGGACTAGGATATCAAGATTTCTTGTCCTGTGAATTTTGTACCCTCGAATACTCTTGTACAATAACTTTTGTTTCTAAATGTGCATGGATGTTTTTTGTCCGTATTAACCTTGGCACAGTTAATTCGATGTTGTTTCTGATTCCAATCTCCTACATCACTTCCATCCCTTTAAATGTTGTTTACGTGTTGTGCATTTCATTATAACTTTTTTCAGACTTCACTTGAGTTGAAATAAATCTACTGCACATATGTAGTAGGATATCTACCTCTGTTTTGTATTGATGTTTGTTCTTTCTCCTAAAGCCATTGTTCCAGGTCATGCATATTCAGCTCAAGTCGAGTTGAATATGCATTAGTTTCTGAATATCATGTTGTCCTCCCCCATTATGCATCCTATTGTTTAGTAGTCATACACTTGCAAAATGAGCTCGACTTGAGCTGAATGTAGATCCTATTTAGTATCAAGTGAGGTTGCATTTTTTTGGGCATGTTTGTTTATAACCCATAATCAAATTTGTTGACTTTCAGATGCCCCAAGCCTCAAATGGGATTCCATCAAGAATGATGTTGGTCCTTCAGAGCATCCTCTTGTGATTGGTGCAAGGCGCATTGATGTTACTTTGGCCATTAATTCTATAACTCTAGTTTTCACCTCTTCATGGCAAAGATTGTGTTGTTTGTTGCAGTGCTTTTGTCTTTGTATAATATTGTGTGCTCTATTGTTTATATATTATTTAATGTTTAGTAAGATGTACCTCTACTCTTTCCCATCTAAATTTGAGGTGGTCGAGCCAGTGGAGGGCGTTCATAGCGCTGTAGTTTGGGTTCCTCGTTCAACCCCTAGAGTGGTCAAACCATGGTTATACATTGTGTTTGACTTGAACGGTATATTGTGTGTTTGTGAGGATTTCCGCTCGAGGTCTTCTACGCAAGCCTTCAATGCATGTTCTCTGCCATACTTGGTAAAAGTTCGAGCCAAGGTCGGCCCAAAGCTAGTGTATGTTCGTCCAGGCTGCAAGGCATTTTTGGACGATGTTTCCAAGTTGGCATCAATATCGGTATGGAGTTCGATGAAATTGAACACCGCAAATAGCATAGTCAATTACCTCTTCTCTAAATCAGCCTTACCAAAAATCATATTTGGACAAGAGCATTATAGGAGAGTTGTAATTGCTGTGATCCGGAATGTACCTCAACATCTAAAGGTTAAGAACTCAGATAAGGAGGTATTTCTGAAGACGTTGTCAAGAGACCTTTTTACAAAAAAGAATGGATCCTTTACAAAGGAGAATACCACCATTATAGATGTCAGTCCGTACAAGCACGTCCTTAATGATCCAGAGAATGTGCTTCTACCGGATACTTGGTCCTACAAAGGGGATGGATGGAACTACACCCCTTTTCTACCTCTAAAAATTAGTGAACAAAGATCTAACATCATATTTTACATGATGGTAATGAATATAGACCTGGTGTAGTGCTAAAATTTGACACCAAGTGAAGCCATAGTCTACTGATCCACACAGCACACGGAAAGAAGTGAACCCCTTTTCAACTTCAAACACAATAATCTTTTATATTAGTGCGGGTCAAAGATGTACTTTTGTGAATATGTTACTTAGTTATTTCTAATTTAGATCTACAGTTAAATGTTAAAATAAAAGGTTTTGTTTCCTTCTATACTCATTGCACTCGAATGAGCACTTTTGAAGTGTTATTAATCTGAAATCAAATGCCTTGGGACTTCAGGGATTAATTCTTTAAGGCCTGAAGTTCATTTTCGGGGCGTTTGGGCATGTTAGCCTCTTTTATAAATGTTGCAGGCCACCTTTAAGGAAAATTTGAAGAAAATTTAAAGGCGGATCAGGATAAGCATTTACTAGAACCAACATCGCCAAAATTGATGCAAATACAGGTGAGCTACACTGATTTCCGTGAAGTGTGGCCATGATGAAATGTACACTTTGTGTAGACATTGTTCTCCATGCTCTTTACATCAGTAAATTCTCCCAAAACTTACGAGCTCATCGGCCTTAACCCTTTAAGGCCAATGACTTTCTTAGTTTGTGGGAATCTATGAGTGTTCTAGATCATGCAAAATGACATCTATACAATGTGTACATTTGAGCACAAAAAACTACGACTCCACTTCATAAAAATTGATGTAGCTTGCTAGTGCTTGCAGAAAATTTTGTGGTGATGGCCTCAATAGATGCCCATCTTCCTTCACATCTTCGTTCTTGATTAAATTTTTCACGGAGGTGGTCTAAAGAGAGTACGATCAAAATTATTGTGCCAGAACGACCCGGTAATGGTCTTTAAGCCTTAAAGGGTTAAAGGGTTAAAGAGTTAAAGGGTAAGGGATTCAGATCTATCCACCCAGGTTTACCCAACTGGTTCAGGCCCCGAAAGCAGGTCGAACGCCATTGGGCAGCCGGCTGACAATATAGTTTGGTCTACTCGAAGGTCTATCCCTGATTGATTCCTACGGAGGTTTTGTGTGACATCTTGTCTCGCTCCATCTTGTTCATTTGCTTTGTAATCGGTTGCGTTTGCCTGATGTCCCTATTATCCTTGTGGCACAATGTCTTGGCGGTGACTTCGATGCTTTATTCGCAACTCACCGTCTTGAAAATTGAGTCTGTTGTAACGTATTTGTTCGTTAGGAATCATTAATTATTAATGCTTTTGTCTTCAAATTTTAGTTGTTTCTTTCTTGCATATTGACTTTCTTTATTTCTCACTTACCGTAGGTGCGAATGCAATGATTGTAGCGCTCTTCTTTGTGTATTTCCTGCGAACATTGTCTACAGCTACCGAGCCGCCATTTACACTGCTACTTGCGGATTTTCCAATTGTCGTGTGCTGCGGGCGGTTAGCTTCTGCCTGTTAGGCCATGATAGACCGTCGCAAGAGAGTGGTGTAGTTTGCATGCATGATGCAGAGCAGTTATCATATGTTATGGTTGTCTTCACAGTTGTCTGGTTGTTGGTTTGCTGTTATTGAACAAGGCTTCTTGGCATGCCTCTTGTTCATTTGCAAGTGCACTCATTGCAAAGTCGAAAACTTGGTATCTTTACTGCGCTGGTATCCTTCCTGCCCTGATCGTTTCAAAGAAGCTATTTGTAATGGACTGTACATGTTCGTGCAGAAAGAAGTGCACTTTATTTTTTGAAATGGTCGCTGGAATTTTCTTCTAACTGGGAAGAGCAGGTAGTTGTGCCATTCTTTATAATTCTGTTATGATGAATACGCTATTTTAAGCCGCAAGTTCTTGTTCTCGTGACACTAAGCGCACTTTATGAATTCGGGCGTTGCTTAGGCTTGTTTCTTGACGAAGCTCTGCTACCGCCGCCCTATTTTTCGTTCCCTTTTCTTTGGTTATTTGTAGTACAAGTGGTTTTACTTACAAACGCCGAATAGCCCTGCGGACACTTATTACTCTTGTACGTCTGTGTACATATCAGTTAGACAGTTGCCTGAACTCAGTATTTATCAATTTTAAGGGTGGGATTGAGCCATTCGAACAAGATCTTTGCTCATGTGCACGCTGTGCTTTAACCAATTGGTTCTATGTTAGTATGGTTTTGCAGTTCGGAATGATATATTTTTGGGATTTTTATTTTATCTGCTTAATCACGTATATTTGCAAATTTCATAGCTTAATCAAATATTATCATATCATATGATAAAAAAATTAATTCATATGATTTTCTTTCATTTTCAGAACTGCGTTACGTTGAGTGTACCGGTATAGTTATTTTCTTTCTCCATTTCTAAAATAGAAGAATATAATTGCAGTGTCATGAGGCCTGCTTCTCATTAGTCATCCCCAGGCAAAATGTTGATTTGACCTGCGTGTGCAGTGAGTTGTTAATCGTAGTTAAAGTTATTACTCGACTTCTGTTGTCATGTTTGTTGTGGCTTGCCATAATCTTGGGCAGGGTTCCTTTTTGGGTGTTCCTGAAGGACCGGCTATGGGCGGAGTCCAGGTCACTAGTCTTCTTTGTGTCAGGTTCTTGCTGCTAATACCACTGTCGTGTCTTTTTGTAATACTGTGTTCGATCGTGAAAATAAACACATCTCAAAGCTTGACAAACCAATGCTTGAGGTAAGTTGGTGTGAACAATTCATATTGTTTTAGTGTACCGTGTAGTCGACCGCATTAGTATTGGGTTTCGTAGTGGAGGGAATTCTATTTAACATTGAAATTGATCACCGACCTGTCTCACCTAGTGGAAATCCATGATTTTGATGGTAACTCACAAATTAATTTCAATTGGATGTTACTGTTGAACATCATTAATCAGTATTTATCATATCAATAATGTACTCTCTCCCTTTTGTTCTTTGAAGGGCTCTGTTGATCTGGATCAACCTATAATTGCCTAGTATCACGCACCTACTAGGCCAAGATACTTGTGGAGAGCACAACATTCTGCTTCATCGACGGTTTGAAAGCTTTTTTTGTTAAATTTAAAGGATGTAAACTGTGATTGTAGTACGGTGGCCTCCTTTGCTTATTTGTCGTCTTATAGTTGAGGGCCTTGGTTGATGATGTGATAGTGTTGCAAACTCCTTTAACTGCCACTTTATTACTTCAAGGTGCATAGTATTGGTCTTCGAACTTAGCCGACTAGGCTGTTCTGCCTACCTTTGGAGTAGCATGCATCTGATGTTCGTTTTCAGCCTCTGTATTAGAGATGCAGTATCGTATGCAATTATTCCTGGAGCCGAAAACTTTCCATCGACACTATCGTTTTTATATTTGTTTGCATTGATACAATCATATACTAGTTCAGTAATGTGTTAATGATATGTTTGAGATACTGGGCAATGCTGATTATTTTCGATGTATATTCATTGCTGATTTCAGCCACCTCTCGTATATCCCAAACCGACGTGCTGGAGCGATATGGGCGAACTTCCAAGTGGCTTTCGTCCATGCTTATCTTGTACTCGATCTTGTTACAATGAACATGGTTCTCTTCAAGACAAGAACTTCTTTCGGCCCCCTTGTTTTGTGAAGGCATTGTGCGACAGCAACCTTGCGGCCATGGCTACATGTTGGATGGTAATTTACGTACCCATTTTATCATTGTTGATTCTCTACTCTCCCGGTTTTGTCGATTATGGACTACTGGATTGGTATACCTTGTTAATTAGGGTGACTAATGCACGAATCCTGAATTTTGTAGTCGAGGTTACTAATTTGGTGGTTTTGACTCACTTTATTTCTTCATATTGCAGGTTATACCATCCGCTTGGCTCAAACTGTATGGTGACGAAGTCGGTAACTCAGCGATTCTGCACGGCCCTAGTGGCAATGTCTGGCAGGTTGGAGTTGGTCGACCCAAGTGGGTAGCATTCAGAGTTGGATGGCGAACGTTTGCTGCAGACAATTGCCTAGAAAAGGGCGACATGCTTGTTTTTACTCTGATAGGCAATTCTGAATTTTCTGTGAAAATATTCGACAGTAGAACATGTCTTGAAAAAGAGAGTTCGCTGATAGCAACGAATACAGGCTGTTATGATAGCAGGTCTCCTGTTCTACTTGGAGAAAAAAGGAAACACAAAGACGATGACGAAAACCCACCTGAGTTTAAAAAGATTTGTGTATACGAAAACAAAGGAAGTCATCTCGGAAACAACGTCCAGACCTCGAAATCTTTCCGCAGGAGAAACGGCTTTCAGCAGAATCGTACTAAGCTCTCGACCTCTAGCTCAGCCGCCCGTATTTCGCAGAGAGAAAGCACTTCGCTGGATTTAAATTCTCAACCCGCTTGCATACCACAGAATCCTACTAGCGGTAGTGGGAGGAGTTTTCCAGTACAACACCAATTCTTAGATACAGTTGATGCTCGGACATCGCAAGAGTATGCCTCCGGTATTGTGTATCAACCTCATCCAATCAGCATACGCAGCCATAATGTTGGAGCAGAATGTGGTGCTCAAGCACAGTTCAAAGTTCAGGTACTCAAGCTTCTTATCGCTTTTCGTTCCGTGTAATGTCTCTAACAGTTTATATCCTATTGAGGAACCGACTTTTTGGTCAAATCCTTCTAAGAATCTCTAGCAGCATCTGCTTTACACAATATAAGTCAAAACTATCAACATTTCATTTTCAAACAATATCGATCGATTTCAATATTATTCTAATCAAGTGATTCATCAAATTAATGTCTGAAAAAGAGTATATCACTGTCTATTTCCTCACCACGATGTCACTGTCTCCGAGTGTATGCTGATTTTTCTATCAACATGGGCTAACATAGTTGCTGAATGGTAAACTTCAATCTAGGATGGTGGATCAGGAGGATTGGGACCAGCAACACGGTTTGCTTCACAAAGAAGACCAGTAATGGATTCTACAAGAGAAAGGTCTTCAGATTTCC
This sequence comes from Bryoerythrophyllum caledonicum, assembly GCA_963971425.1. Classification (NCBI taxonomy): domain Eukaryota; kingdom Viridiplantae; phylum Streptophyta; class Bryopsida; order Pottiales; family Pottiaceae; genus Bryoerythrophyllum; species Bryoerythrophyllum caledonicum. The sequence goes on from OZ020514.1 coordinate 21,600,619, forward strand.
TCTACCGCCGAAACAGTTGCTCAGCTCTCATCACCCCCGATCACAGTAGCCACACACTTCACTTTCCGAGGGAGAATCTTGCACGAACTGTCAGCCCCCAAATTCTGTAAGTGAATCTTGCCTGTGTTATGATTATGATCATTTCTAGCGGGACTCAATCATGTCCTACTCATAGTGCCGCCTGGGGGCGATTAGAGGGTGGTTTGTCAGGAAATCCTTGGACTCATATCAACAGCTGTTCATATATGTGGAGCCATTCTTGGAATAGTTGCTCACGAATTCTCAGTGTGGAAAGGTATTGATGCCTGGAATGGTATGAAAATTGGAGGGGAAAATTGGAGGTATTGAATGCCTGGAATTGGAGGGGTTTTGCATTGTTGCTTGACTTCTGCATGGATCTGGATTACGTTGTCGGTTTTACAGGTCTCCTGCTGTAATTATGGAAAGAGGGAAGGCTTTGGAACTTGCACGCCGTGCACAAGATATGACTGAAAGACCGTCACATTTGGTTGTCCTTAGAGCATTTCATGTTCATGGTCGTGCTTTTGTGGTGAGTAATCCATTTCTTATGTACATGTCGTCTCACTGTTTTGTACCTATTGGTGGTCATAAAAGCGTACATTCCTATCATTGTGTCCATTTTTATGAGAACGGATCTAAAATATCAAACATCCATTACGTTTGGAAAGTTTAATAATTAAAACTCCCGATTGAGTCTTTACAGACTTGAGCTTTCCAGATCACATACTGATCTGGTCTTTTGATGACAGAGGTTTCCAGTAACTTTCGGGAAACAGCACATGCCCAGAAAGACTGCCCCCATGCACCTTCTGGATTCAAATGGACATCGGTGGCCGATGACATGGCTCCGTGACAATGAGACTCACATGGGGCTCACACGAGGATGGAGAGATTTTTGCTTGGCAGAAGGACTCTCAGAGGGAGATGTCTGCATCTTTGAACTTATTGACTTGAGCAAGCTAACGCTTTTAATTCATGTTTTTCGATCATCGGAAAGGAAAGGCAGCAGCCAGATTTTCGTTACCAAGTCAAAGCGGCTGAATATATCGCATGTCAGATATCCGGTGCACCAAAAATCTTTCGAAAAGAAGAAAGGTTTCGAGGAAGGACGGGGTCTCCGAGATGTCTCTCTTGGAGGCGAAGTCGAGAAACAGCATTCGTTTATGCCTGCCAAACTGGTAATGTATAATGCATTCCATAGAACTACTCTTCCTAATTGTGTCAGATCCAGGAAAGAATGTTTCAGGCTTGAGGATTCTACAGCAGGATCCGTTGGAAGGGAGCGGTTGAGAAGGCTTTCATTCTGGTCTTTAAAGGAGCAAGACTTCACGTTCTCTAGTCAAAGAAAATTCAGCCACGAAAGTGGCAGTCTTGAGGGCCTCCATACGGACATGTGCATTAATGACGATACTGAAGTCAAAGGTGGCGATATGAGCAAGGCGCAGGCCAGTACTTACGGTGAGATTCTGTGTCAGATGTCCTCTGGGTGCGCTAATGCGAATACCTGTTCCAACGCATGGAACATTGACTCAACCCGAAACAACAGCAAAATTCCTACTTTAGAAAAGCACAAACTTGAAGGTCAGCAATCTCAGGTGGAGGATTACCTGAAAGAGCATGACCTAGCTGATGGAAATTGGAGACCCAAACATAAGAAAGCCGTAAAACTAGGCCGCAGTGATCTCAGACAATGGGTTCAAAATCGGAAGAGATATCTTAAGTATGATGAAGCTGACCAAAAAACCATTCTGGGGTGGGCACGGTCTGCGTCTAACGTCTGTGCGTTGGGACGAAAAATACAAGCTTCGAGTCGATACCCTCGAATGTATCTGGCTTCCAGACGGTTGCCTGTAACAGAAGCTCAGAGGGAAGCAGCGAAAGAGGCTGCTCTTGCTATGGATACTGTGAACCCCACAGCCGTGGTTATCATGAAAAGGCCTAATGTATACAAGACCCATATTGTGGTGAGTACGACTTCACGGGTGCGTTCTTGTGGATCTTGCAAATAACTTCTTGATTAGGGGTTCCTTACCATATTCGTCATTTTCACCATTATCATGTACATGCCATTGGATCATATTAAGTTCTAACGTTTTAAGGTATCCTGTTGCTTATTCCTAATCTTTAATATGTGATTGCCAACCCCAAAAGGTGGTTTAAAATTTCTAGACAGTTATGATAGAATTTACTTACATATGTCATCACTGAGTGGATATTACACTTGACAGTCGCCATTACGGCTAGAAGGTCGTTTTCCACTTCTTCGTTGTTCGTGCACTGGAACCTGTTCGTCTGGTTAATATCGTGATTGAGCCAAAACATGAAGTACTCATCCACACAGAAGGTTCTGTCTTTCTCAGTTAAAATTGGTATCATTACATTTCTTCATCCAATATTTCTCTGTTAGTTATTTAAGGTTTGGTGCTAACTTGCGAACAGGACATGACTATGAAAAGTTTTATGGTTGTATGTGACGCAGGATCTCCCGCCGTCATTTTCCCGACAATTATCATCAGGTGGGAGGATTAACATCTTCCTCCGCGATGCAGCTGGGCAGAAGACAAAAGTTCTTCTCATTGAGAAAGCGCTGACTAGAGGATGGAGGCAGTTTTCGCTTGATCATCTTCTCGAGGAAGGAGATGTTTGCGTTTTTGAGCTCGTAGATGTTTCACAGCTGACCGTACTGGTTCATATTTTTCGTGTGGTGGACCTCGATCTTAAATGTGGTAACTATCGGCATCACTATCGCGTTATTTGGCCAGAAATAGAGAAATGGCGGGCCAGGAGCATTTGGAGGATTCGATCAGATGGCGAAGTTGTGAAGGCAGGTGTTACCAGGACATGTCAACCACAACGAAATCGTATTAGCAAGAGCCTGTACCTTGCAATAAAGAAAACGAGAGCAAGACGTCGAGAAACGATGTCACTTAACGGAAACAACTGGTTCTGTTGCACAGAGCCTGTTGCCCATAATCTGAATCTAGATTTATGCAATATTCGTGCACCACTTTCAAACGCTCCCTCTGACTCTTCCACGAGAACGACTTCGACCGGTTGCGTCCCGACATCTAAGCTCTTTCGTGAGGTTCTTAAAGTGCATCCCTCTGCGAATAAAACCACTTCCATGCATCAACCATCCCCAATTCCTGGTATATATCCCAACAACCCTTGGATGTCGGCAATAAAAGAGTATGTTCCCAAGGGTCTCTGCGAAACATCGAATGAATCAAGCCAGCAGATAGTGCCCAGAGAGAATAAAAACATGCTTATGACATTACGAGGGTATGAGCATGAATCGGAGCCTGAAGAGGATAACTATTACCGTGTCGTACGCATACTCAAAAAACGGTACTTTCAGAATGAAAAGCAATATTTAACCGAGCTGGATGGCCCAGTACTCCTGAGAGATGGATGTGGACGTTTAAGGGAATATAATGATATGAAGTGGTGGGTTCCTGAAATTTTATTCTCTTCAGGCTTTGCAAGTTGCTACTTGCGCTGAGATTCAAAAATTGTTAGAAGAGATTCGAAAAAAAAGGAAAAGATTCAAAAATTGTTGTTGTTGTTGTTGTTGTTGTTGTTGTTGTTGTTGTTGTTGTTGTTGTTGTTGTTGTTGTTGTTGTTGTTGTTGTTGTTGTTGTTGTTGTTGTTGTTGTTGTTGTTGTTGTTGTTGTTGTTGTTGTTGTTGTTGTTGTTGTTGTTGTTGTTGTTGGCACTTATGGGGAGGTGGTGGCAGCAATTGCCACTTGTGCTCAGACTATCGCACAGGCAGTGGCACCTTCTCCCTCTCTGCCAAGGAATAGTGGCCGTCCACGCCACATGGGTTTGCCCGACCAAATTCGTCAGTCCCCGTTACCTCTTTCTTTAAGCATCGCGGATGCGGCGACTTCTACTGCCGCTCCAACTCCAACCCTGGTCCCACCAATTTCTTCTAGTCGTGGAGATGTTGCTTACACCTTGGCGTGTAAGGTGTTGCAGCTGCCAGTAATTGCCGGTGTGGACTTTCGGATACTGGATTTTCAACCATCTAGTGTATTCCACTTGGCGAGTAATATGTTGGAGGGCAAGGTGCCCATGCCATTGTTGAAGGTGTCGCAGGCAGTGACAGCTCCACCCACCGAGGAGGATTTGGTGGCAATGAAAGCCAAGTTGGCGGCGGAGGCTATTTCTGCGTTTGAGGCCAATGCCATTTCCACACTTATGGAGCAATCCTCTAAGCATCAGTCCTTGATCTCTAGAGTGGCTTATTTGTCTGACAATGCGGCCCGGTCGGCACGGGAGCAACGCAGTGTGCGTCCGGAGGTGGTACGCTTGGTAAACTATGACAAAGTCATGGTGGTTGATCGTACGGACGGCAACCCCACCCGAGCTACCCCCTACGTGTTATGTTGGACTCCAGAGCTCAGCCAGTGATGATTAGCAAGCAGCTAGCTTAAGATTTGGATCTAGGTGCTTTGGACCTCGAGCCTTGCCCATTTACGATTGTTACATTTATTGGGGGCACGGAGAAGGCCATGGGCTACACCCAACATCCGTTGCAGTTGATGTTCGGCGTGGGATCTGGTCCTTTGTTCTCTCACGTATCTCTCGAGTGCGCTGTGACTGGCGCCACCAACTACGACATTTTGGTGGGTCAGCAAGCACTTTATACCCTTGGTTTTGGGGTGGATAGCTGGACGGAGGAGGCTTGAATTAGGCCTGGGTGGTTTGCCGGTGATGGCAAAAAAGAGCTCATTCCGGTTGTCTTTGCAACTAGCGCCGTGACTTTCATGGCGGATGCAATGTTTGGGTGCAGTGCTTTGGCTTCCAATTTTCCATGTGATTCTACGCTTTTGGAAGAGACATATGCGTTTATGTCAGGGGTAGCAGAATCACGTCAACACAGATCAATGGAGATCCTTGCAGCCAATCGTGCCGCTCACCTTTACATTCAGCGTCTTTCGGCCTTGAATCTGGAGCAGTTACCACCTTCTCCGATTCGAGGGTGTTTGGGCAAGTTGCCATGTGATGTGACGTTGATCAGTGAGGATGATCTTCGCCGGTTAGGTCACATGGACTTGGTGATTGCCGGATGGCCTTGCCAAGGCCATTCACGGGCGAGCAATGAACGTGGTTTGGATGATCCAAGGTCGGATCTCTTTGCGGATTTGCTCGCAGTCATCCCATGGTGGATTATCCACCAATCAACGCCACCGGGGTACATTTTTGAGAATGTACCCCCATTTGGGGATACATGGACGAAGGTGCTTGAGGATGGGGTATACATCCATCACCTTCTTGGTCCCCCACATTTGTTGATGCCCTGCGTTGGGCTCCTACGCCCATCGGCCATGTTGGATTTGGACCACCATGGCATCATCTACGACGCTCACCTCTGCATTTGCTCAAGTGCAACGACCCGTGCGCCGTGCGATTGATGACATCTTGGACGACCACCGTGTTTCCACAGGGGTTACCAAGGATAATTAACCACCATTGGTAGTGGTGAACCTCGTTGGTTTTATTCGAAGGGCATTTCCCACGTTGATGTGCTATCCGAGCTATTTTGCCTTTAGGACACGTGGTTCGGGCATGGTTTGGGATTTTACTTCCCAAATTTACGAGGAGCCTTCTGCCAATGAGAGGGAGCAATCGATGGGCTTTCTAACAGGCACCACCACTGCACCAGATCTCTTTGAGGGCAGCATCCCAAGTGAATGAGGAGTTTGGGGGCACTCAAGTGAGTGGGGAGTCCAAGGGCTTTTTGATCGCGTGAGTGGAGAGTCTGAGGGCTTTTTGATCGCATGTGTAAGGAGTCTGGGGGCATCAATGCCCTCTCTGCTACCAAGTTGCAATCATCGGCCGTGTTAGTATGCGATGAGTCTTCTACAGTGGAGAAGGAGACCATAGAGTTTGATGATTGGCCTTTGGATTTAAGACCACATCTTACTGGTGTTGAGGCTCAAAAAGTACGAGCGTTTACATTCGTATCGTAGTTGTTTCCCCTTCAGTCCCCATGATTTGGAGGGCTATATAGGCAAATCAATTCACATTAAGTTGGAAGACGACCACCTGATCTTCCGACGACCATACAAGCTCAGTCTTTCAGTGAAAGTTGGGATTCAGACTTGTTGTCAGGAGTTGTTGGCCGCCAGCTTGATTGAGCTTTCTTACGGCGAGTACGCTTGTACCACGATTATGCCATCAAAGAAGGATATCTTTGGCAACTGGACGAAAAGCGGATGTGTGGGGATTATAGGCCGGTCAATTGCAAGACCAAGTCAGACCGATACCCCATGCCAACGCCGGAGGTGTTGTTTATGCGGTGGGCCACACTAGAGTATTTAGTACTCTAGATTTGCGATCTAATTACCACCAGTTATCGTTGATGGTGGATAATCGGGTGAAGACTGCATTTTGGGGAGTTGATGAGGATGGGAGAGATCAACTCTATCATTGGAAGTTTCTCCCATTTGGCCTAAAAAATGCACCCGCTGAGTTTCAGAGGGCGATGGACCGAGTGTTGACCGGTTTACCGTTTGCCCGATGCTACATTGATGATGTTATCATTTTTAGTGGTAGCCCACAGGAGCATGTGGCGCATCTTTAGGCGATGTTTGAGACATTACGGCACTGGGGATTGCGCTTGCACCATGGCAAGTGCAAGTTCTCCACGGCCGGGTGCCATATTTTGGACATATGATTGTTCTAGGGGGTCTTGGCGTGCAGCAAGCCAAGGTGGATGCATTGCTGAAGATTCGTGCCCCAACCGACGTGTCACGGCTTCGAGCTTTTTTTGGCTTGGCGAATTACTATCGCCAATTTGTCAAGAACTTTAAGCTTGATTGCTAAGCCATTGACTATCGTCACGGGAAAGGATCAACCATGGATTTGGGGACTGGAGCAGCAGCAGGCGTTTGCTTTAAAGCTGAAGTTTGGTTAAAGTTTAAAGTGGCTCATGGAGTCTGACAAGCTTACTAACAAGCTTGCCAGGTGGGCTTTGTTGCTTCAGGAGTATGACTTTGAGGTTGTACATCGGGCCGGCATCACGAATTTGGATGCGGATGGTTTATCCCGCAATCACTATCTTGTGAGCGGTGAGCCTTGAGCAGCGAGTAGTGAGCACTGTTTTTTTGGATTTTATTTGCAAAAGAAAATTCAAAATTATACACAAACACCTATAACCGTGGATTATATTTACAATGATTTGGCATTAAAATGAAAACATGCAACAATGAATAACAACAAGATATTTGGACTTAGTGATGACTATGGACATGAGGTTTAGGGTTGTAATAATTCCTCTAAAAATCTAAAGGGACACTTATGGCCGTGGATTGGGGTCTACTATATCCTTTTAATACATGGTTGATATCCATCTAATACTTAGAAGATACCCATGGTGTTTTACTACTTTGAATTGGAAAGTTGGACACTTTGAAAGTATTTGTAGTTCAATAAATATAGTTTGAAGTTGTGAAAATTGCCTGGCTCAAAACATTCAATGAATTAACATTTCACATATGATAATTATGTCGGCAAAGTATATGAAGAAAGGAATTGTCAGTCCTAGATAAAACACAATAGATAGACGACTGTAATGAAGATGACAACGACAAGACCGTGTGAGCGGTTGGAGAGCGTTCGCCGTGAGCGGTGAGCGGTGAGCGAAGATTAGATACCTAAAATTAGGATTTTTCAAAAATTGCACAATTTTTTTTCTAAATTTGGATATTGAGATAAGTTTTAGGATTTCTGGATGTCTAAATTTGGAATATTCTATGGACCTATTACCGTGGAGTATTTTTAAGCCGCCCCCTCAGGATGGTTCTAAGTGATTTCAACTCATCGTAATTTTAAAGATAAACAATAAAATATTGGAAATTGGGGTCCTATTACCGTGGAACTAGTACCAAATTTTTGTTTCTAACGACTGTAAATATTAGCCTTTTTCCGATTTCGATCCTAAATTACTCTCTTGGGTTAAAAAAACCAGGGATTGGTCAGAAATTTGGAACAAATAAAGGAACAGAGCGATTCGCATCATCACATTTGTGGAGTGGAATGAACACTGACTATGTAGCTTCATAATCCAAAAAACATACAAATAGTAATAGAAATTAGAATTAGAGAACAACAGAACAATATTGCCTAGGCTTATAATACGTAGGTCTATAGAAACTTAATGAATAACTAATTATCTACCTTAAGTTTCAAACATGCTTGTAGGAAAGAATCGCTCATACTACGGGCATGAGTTCGTTGAAGCTAAGTGTTGTAGCATGGACAAATAAGTCCTCCATCTTGTCAAGCTTGCACACGACTACATAAATAAAGTACAAATGCTTGTAATTAACCCAAGACCGACCATATTGGTTGGCCTTTGCCTGCATTGTAACAAAGTCCAAGCATGTGCAAGCCGGAAATGAACTTAGCGTAAGAATGTAGTGCTCCAAGGCATGGGTAGTTGAGGAGTCAACTTCCAAATCGACAATGCAGCCAAATCCTGGGAAGGATATCATTGTGCGCTTCTAAATTTTTGCCTTGAGAATGAGGGCAAACCCCCATCGCTGAAGCTGTGCAGCGACTGGACCGCCAGAACGACGCTTCACCGTTTTAGTAAAGCGAGTCGTAGGATGTTTGTCAGCGTCCTCTAGGATTGGGTATGCAATAAGGTCAATACCATCAATTATGGTCGCGTGAAAGTGTCGGCGGGGAGACGCTTCTCATTTCTGTGGAAGTTGAAAATCAGCGCGCTCAAGGATAATGATCTCCGATCGCTTCAGGTTGGTGCGCCTTTTAACAGGCCAGATTTGGTGAATACTATCCGGGCAAGTAAGAACCCACTATTTAGAAGAGCCCAACACACAACGATGAATGCTGTTGGGGCAGAAATAAAACTCTTGTCTCTGGTTTCTACCAATGTGGTAGTTCGTCCAAATCCTTGTATATGTCAGACATATAGTGGCCTTTTTATTCTGTATGATATTCATTGTGCACTGCTTCTTTGAAATGGCATGGAGAGCCCAACACGCTACACTGGTGCGATGTTTAGGTACTCGGGTGATATGCCATTCGGAAACATCACAATCAGATTCGTCTACCCCCATAACATGTGTAGGTGGACTACCACGGACATGAAGGTTGTCCATTAGTTCTGGACCAAGATAATCATTGCTGTCAATACCAAGGTTAACATCTACATCCCGGTCTCCCTCCTCATCAATCTCTTCAAGGACTTCACAAGTCTTTTGGGCCTTGGCCGACTTGGTATCCACTCAAGGACGGGAGAAATTCATCTTCTCCGGGCAGTGCCAGTCAAACTTTGATCCTAGGGGTAGATTACGCTTGCGCTTGGTTGATCCAAAAACTTCTTCACCAACAAAATGCGAAGGGCATGTAAGGATGTCTCTTGAGTTTTGGAATTTCTCCATTGTTGCCTTAATTTTTTATATTGTCGTATTTTTTTGGGGTCTCTAGACTCTTGGGCTCTCCTCAATCTCAGTTCGTTCTTACTTGGACCAGTTCCTCCACGTTCACCCTTCAGGAATAAAATATAAAGAGTAACCTGCATGAATGCCCCGACATGCAAGACGAGGAGGATGATGAGGGCAATCATCACTGTGGACATTTGGTATGTGATCTCAATAATACTTCAATATTTCTTATTTAATAGACGTCATTTCAACATATTGTTGGTAAAAAAAACATCATATCTTGTTAAAATACAACATTTTTCATGTAGAATATTGTGGCTGGCAGTTGTACCTTCGGACATTGAAGGGTTATAGAATGATAAGGCCCATATATTCATTTGATAGTTCATTGAACTATTTAAAACAATTTGATGACTAAATGGTATTCTAATGCGTTACACTTGTAAAATCAAAGCAATTGACATGATTTAACGATCATATGCTTGTAACTTCTATTTGACTATCACCACTGTGTACAACTAAACCGTAACGAGGATCTAATGTGCAACTGAAATGTGCCAGTAACAAGGATCTAAATGAGTTAATCACGTCAGCTATATGGATAAGATGAAGATTGTACGGTACATCTACCTTGATGTGATTTTGACCTGAATCAAGATGTGTAATTTAATTTGATACTTTTAGAAATTTGCAAATATGAAGATTTGAAATCCTAAATCCCTCTTATTTTCATTGGATCTGTAGCTCAGTTTACTCTCTCTCACATCTGAGAATTGCAATGCAGGAGGAGTAACCATCGATTGCGTGTTGAGAGGAAGAGATTAACGACGGAGATTGTGACGACATGAACTTGAGCGCGTTGAATGACAAGGAGGACGGGAGCAAACATGATGCTAAGGACGACACTCAAGCTCCCAACTCGGCAGTTGCAGGTGAGTATCTCGAGATCTCTCCATTCTGACTTTGTCACAAGTGAGCTTAACCCCCGAGAATCCCAGCATCGGAAGCAACCTTTGTCTATCCCTGCCGGACCTCTAGTTTCTGCAATAGACGCCAGGAATCACAAGCCGGAGTATACATTTAGGGTTTGAAGAAACAAAACTCACAGTAGTCTAAACAAAGTTGTGCCAGCGAGGGTTACGAGCGCGAGTGAATGGTGTGCGGAAACTGGCCGTGTTGGGGGCCGCTGGTGCCGGCGAGGGTCTTAACCACGTAATTCTTGGTTTGTTGAAACTGGCCGTGGAGAGGGCGCCGGTGCCGGCGAGGATCTCAACCTTCACGGAATGATGTGCCAAAATGCGCAGAGGAGGGGGTCGCCGGTGTCGGCGAGGGTCTCAACCTACACAAAATGAGGCGCAAAATTCCAGTGGAAGGGGTCGCCGGTGTCGGCGAGGGTCTCAACCTACACAGAATGAGGTGCGGAATTCGCAGTGGAAGGGGTCGCCTGTGCTGGCAAGGGTTTCAACCGACACATAATGATGTGTAGGTTTCGTAGTGAAGGGAGTCGCCGGTGCCGGCGAGGGTCTAGAGCACACTCTTAAGAATTTGATGCCATTTCTAAAATGGTATGGCACATTAAAAATGGAGCTCGGATGAGAGAGTTGTGTGTGAATGAAGTTTTGTGTAAGCACTCCCAAAGGGTCGCCGGTGCCGGCGGGGGTCTCAAACACGCTCTTGAGAATTTGATGCCATTTCTAAAATGGTGTAGCACATTAAAAATGGAGTTAAGACGAGAAAGTTATGCATGAATGAAGTTCTTTCTTGACATACTTCATCCGCGCATAAAACACTGCTCCAAGCTCAATGTTTAACGTTCCACACCATTTTAGAAAGCGCTTCATAAGCTCTATAGCATGGTTGGATTAAATAGACTTATCATTCACTACTAAGGGGTTGTCATTCATCACTACCCTTTTAAATGTGCCTTGGAGTTTCTTGTAGGCACTCCCAAAGGGCAATCGATGCCGGCGGAGGTCTAGAATACGCTCTTGAGATTTTGATGCCATTTCTAAAATGGTATGGTACATTAAAAATGGAGCTTGAATGAGAAAGTTGTGCGTAAATATGGTTTCTTGTTGACATACTTCATCCGCGCATAAAATAGTGCTCCAAGCTGAATATTTAACGTCCCACACTGTTTGAATGTACGTCACAAATTCTATAGCGGGATTTAATAAGAATTGACTTATCAATCACTACCATGGGGTGTTGTTAATCGCACCTCTTTTGAAATGCCTTGGAGTTTCTTATGAGAATAACGAGGTGCCTGAAATGACTCAGGAGAAACTATGAATGTTTTCTACCTCGGTGATGGAGTCTCATATCAAGACCAAATGGCTTGAAAGATAGAACCCACCCCCTTCTCTTCGTATTCAGTTGAAATTTCCTTCTCTATTCATGTTGATCCGGAACTAGCCAAGGTTGGTATTAATCTAAAAGAAGACGACCTTTTGTTCAACTCTACATCCTCTAAGTCTCAAGCCATGAACGGTACAGTACCATGGAGAGGAGCTCGTGAAAAGGATGAAGGATTTATGCAGATGTTTATTGAAGCCTTCACAAATCCAGGCTCAGTTATTTTGGATGCCACTGCTGCTAGTGGTGCAACTCTTACTTGTTATAATTGTCATTTTACTAAACTCATTCGGAGTTCAATTTTTTTGAATCTTGCTATGTTTTTTACCGGGTTTACGAGCTACTATTCGAGTAGGAAGCAAGCTACATTGACATGTTATTGGCTTTGAATCTTATCCACTTATTTTTTAAGTCCTTCTTAGTCCTCTTTGACAAGTGTCACCAAGTTCATCAACTCCACCTAAACCGATTGATGCCTTTGATGAAGATGAGGTTCCGATTTGCCTCGTGGCAAAAAAGAACTGTTTAAGTAAGTAAGTTCATTATTTCAGTGTTTTTTCCGTCCTGATATTTCAATCCTTTTACAAAGTATAATTACTTAACTATTTACTTGTTTGGCAGATTGATGGACTCCACCTATTCTCCACCAAAGTCATTTACGCTTCCATCATATGCAGAGACTATTGCTCGTGCCTATGCTTCATTCCATTCTCCGCCATTAGTTCACAGACATCGTGGTTTCAACCCTGACATATATCAATTTCTGGATGTTGAGGCACTAGAGGGTAGTGAAAGTTATTCTACATAGATTTTCTATTATTGTTGTGATCATTTATGTGGCCTTAGTTTGCTAGTACTATTCTACTATCTTATTCATACTTTCGTACTTTGTTCTAACTTCTTTGGCATCATACACGGTATTGTGATTCCCTAGCCACTATTGCTCTATGGCAAGTGATACAATTCACACGTTTAACTTTCTTAAAATCTTGTTTAGGCGCAATTTTTTAAATTTTTGTTTTGTATGTAATACCACATACAGGAGATGGAGTTGTAAGAAGAAATTAAATGCAAAGAACTAAAAAACAACATCAATTGACTCAACTAGAACATAAATATTTACATCCTTGTCCACCTATAGTGTAGAATGGTGATGCCTAACAATAGAAGCATGGGATAGTGGAGAAGACCCCAATCAATATCAGCTTGAAAGACTTTTATTATCAACTACACATAAATGCCGGTTCTAGCGGCCCTGTTGTAGTTCCCATCTTCAAAACATATAAATATGCAGATGTACCATATCATTTGTGAAGGCATTGCTAATAATAAACTTTCTCACCATCTTACAATTTTGATTTTTCCGCGGTAATGGGCATCTCTTATCACTTTCATTATTATATTTGACTACCTTCGGCTTTTCAATTGCATTTGTACGACATTAATTCCACAGCAATAGGATATATACTTCAACTAACAATATCTATTTTTCCTGTATAATGTAAATATCCTACCACGGTTATAGGGTCACAAGACAAAAATTTGTTGTTGTACTTGAGAAAGACCCACCCTCAAAGTTAACAAAACTGAGAAAAAACTAAAAAAATAGAAGGACCTTTTCTGCTCACCGCTCACCGCTCACGCCAACTGCTCACCGACTGCTCACATGGTCAAGTTCTTGATGAAGATGACAAAAATCAACACCCATTGTTAAAAAACAAAACAACCAAAATGGATAAATCAATTTTCCTCCCCCAATACCTCATCCGAGCTATCCTCATAGATACTAGGCGAACTACTATCTATACCACTACCAACTGCTTCTTCGTCTATGAATTGCTTTGCTGCAGACTTGCGCTGGGCTACTCGTGAAATTGGCGGAGGAGATGGTAATGCAACCATCGCATGTACAATGCTCCAATCCCAAGGACTTATACTATATGGGCAAGGCGGACTCTTCATCTCCTTCGACAAGCGCGATAGCACCCCGGTCTGAGATGTTGATGGTGAAGCCATCAATGACGTCGACCGACTACATCGATAAAGTGTCACGTTGATGTCAAGAAATGAATATTATCAAATCCCGTAAACTAAAACGCAAATTCATTCAACTAAGATGGAGACCCTAAACTTACTTACAAGTTCTCTTGCAAGCGGTCTTCACCTCGGGCTTGTCATCATCAAGCTCCAATGGGCGCTTCCGAGAGCCTACTTGCATCGGTGGCAGAATTGCAGACTCTACTTCCATGGTACTGGGAATCAAAGGACGGAGGACCTCTTCAACCAAATATGCGTCGTCTTGTAATCCGAGGATGTGGCGCTTGAGGGCCTCACAAGCCTTAATGGATGCCCCTATTAGATTGAAATAAGGAAACTGAAGTTAGCAACTGATCGTAAATAAACAATGATAGAAGAAGAAGTCATTAGATATCTTACTAGTGGATGCTGTAAGATCGAAGACGATCTCATCTTCCTGGATACAAAGGTCAATAAGAGCCTCCATGAGGTTGGAGGACTTCTCTCGAGCTCCACGCCATGGCTTGTTTGTGGATTCTCTCATCGTTAGCGTCTCCTGTGTGATCAGATTGGTCAAGTGACCATCTGATGACAACTGAATCCCCTCCAGCAACAACTCCATCCTATCATTAAAATTAAAAAGGGACCACCGGCTCCAACTTCCTCACATAGTACTTCACCATGAAGCACTTGTGAGTGCGCCCGGGATGGCCCTCGCGCGAGAGAGACATACCGTTAATGGCAAACCACTTCGTCTCCTTACGGAAGTCTGCCCACTCTGTCCAAGCCTCAAGCTCGTTAGAGATTAACTTCGAGTCGGGGTAGAACACGATGAGCGGTGCCCCATCCGAAAGCAAAGCCTCTGCCATCTCAAAACACCGATGAATCCAATGGGATTCACGCTTACCTCCATTAGAGTGTTGGGTTGGAAGTATGTTCCAAACTGGCACCGCACCACCGCCCTCAATTCCAGGGACCGACAAATCCTCCGGGACATCATAAAGTATCATGTCCACCAAACCGTCATCGCAAGGCTCTCCACGATGACGCCGCATCCGTGACCCGGAATGTACCTTCATAAACTGCCGCATCTCTAACCAAACTGATGGCAAGTCATCCTCTTCAGCAATACTATCAAAGAGAGTCATAATGCTGAGAGCGCTATGACACATTACCTCCACTCCAACAGTAGACTCCATATGCTTCACCGCTGGAATTGTGTAGATCGTCTGCGAAGGCTTTGCAACATAGGTGGACGGTCGACTACTGCCCGAGGGGGAAATGCCCTGTGTCGGTTCCATGGCAGCAGGAATAGCGAACGCTGCTGCCCCTCCAAGCTAAGCAAACACCTTCTCAGGCCCCTCTTTTGCCACCAATGCTGCCAACTCCTTGTTCCTCTCCCTCGTCTCCTTCTTCAACGTCTTTGCTACCTCCTTCTCCACCCTCAAAGCCTCCTTCTCCGCCCCCTTGAGCGCCACCTTCGTCACCCTTTCCGCAGCCTTTGCACTCTCTTTCTCCAAGAGAGAAGCATCAACTGGCTCAATCACCGCAGAGACGGAAAAGTGAAGCATGTCGTCGTCTCCGCCGGTCGCTAGGGAATCACAGTTCCTTCGAAGCTGAAGCTGTTTCTTTGGAGTAGGATCGGAATTCTTCAACTCCAAGTACCAAGGGCACTGCACCAAGTAATGACGAGAGAAGCGCTGCCTCTGCTGCTCGGTGAAGATGCGGTTTGCTGAAATAGGATCTGTCCACTTCTTGAAGCAGATTGGCATTTGACTTGGTAGCAAGGCTACTTTAGCAACAAGCTCCCTCCAGAAGTACTGAAGCACCGCCCGCTTCATGGTCTTCTTACATCCCTCCTGCTTTAGAAACTCCTCCGACTTAGAGAAGACGCCTTTCCTCCCAAGATGGTCTTTGAACGTCTTCGCCCACAGCATGATGCTCCAGGCCTCAATCCAAGAATCAATGTTTTGGATGGGATTAGGGAGCCCGTCAATCTTCAATACAACGTTGTCCTCTTCAACAAGCTCGGAGAATTTCTTCTCAATTTCCTCCTCCAATTATAACATAGAGTGCAAACTCTCAGACAAAATCAATGACAAAAATGGTCATTGAAATTTAGTAGAGAATAGGGATAAAAAACACTCACCCCAACCCAGAAGGCAGCAGTATCGATCCATCCCCGGAGAATCGTGTCTAAAGCTGGCAATTTGGGGAAATTATACCCCGCCCTGCTGCCGTTGCTCATGTTCCACCATTTGTACCATCGTCCCTTGAACTTCCCAACCACCTTTGCCGTGCAAAAGAGTTGGAGTTCCTTGATTCTCATCTTTGGCTTGGTCTGATAAATATCAAATGACGCATCACCTGAAGTAGGGGCATATATATTTGGAGTCATTTATGGTTCGACATTGAATCAAAATGAAACTATATGGAAAGTACTTAATCAGACACCATCAAATATGAAATTTATATACCTCCTTGAAGAATTCCTCACCGTTCCTAGAATTTGCAATTGCCAACATCCGTGTGAATGTAGTCTGACAAGCAATCTTCTTCTTCGGGACGGCATCGGTGCAGAGTCTCACCAACTCTGCTAGACTTCCAACGCGATCAATACCAATGCCTTCGACAAGGCTATCCTTGTAATTCCGTATACACTCTTCTTGGGCAGCAATAATCTCCCGCTAGAAACCAGCATTCGTTAGTAATAGATAAAGAACTGAAATGATTACTGAACTAGACATCAACGG
Source organism: Bryoerythrophyllum caledonicum (assembly GCA_963971425.1). Classification (NCBI taxonomy): domain Eukaryota; kingdom Viridiplantae; phylum Streptophyta; class Bryopsida; order Pottiales; family Pottiaceae; genus Bryoerythrophyllum; species Bryoerythrophyllum caledonicum. Next base: position 21,617,180 of record OZ020514.1, read on the forward strand.
TAGTTGAATTTTAGAATTGCACTGACATGCTTACCTCAAACATGAGCTTGTGAAATGCGTCATAAGTCATGTGATATCATTTCTTTGTTGCCATCTTTGCCCACTCGTGCACGCTAGCTTTGAAATCGTCTTCGCTAATCAAACCCTTCAACTGCTCGAAGTCCAACAACCCAAAATGTTGGACCCTCTTCAGCTCATGTGATAAATGCTGCGTGACGTGATCGGCCTCTTTTTGCCTAGAATACAAGAACCATTATTTAGATACATGCATGTACAAAATCTATTTGAACCACCGAATACAACCATGGCAATAATAACAATGCAATAAAACAGAAATATTATTGACATAACAGAGTTGGATTGCGTCTTACTTGTTAAGATCAGTCATAGCGTTGAGAAGAATATGGCGGTCTGCCAAACACAGCTCTAGAACAACTGCCCTCACTGGTGAATGGAAGATGAAGTCCCGAGAGTGCATCTGGGATATGACCTCCATCCACGCAATGTGGCGGTGGTTGCCATCCCAAACCAAAAAATTCTTGGTTGAGAACGACTGCAACTCCGAGCGACTCTGCAACATTGTCTCAAACTTGCGATCCTCCTCTTGCCAAAGTGCAGACCACTTGGCTCGCTCGGAAGGAAGCACGTCTTGTTCACTCAGCAAAAAACTCTTCACCGCTACATAGAAGCATGCAAATCCGGGTCGATATCCCTTCACAAACTCTGCCTTGAGCTTCTCTACATCACTTTTCAATGAGAGACGAACCTCCGTCATCTGTAGCATGCGGCACAGTGGAATGAGGAGCTCCTCGACTGAAGGATAGAGTGACCTCTACAAGACATCTGACGCTGTCCCCCAAATGGACTTCTTCAACGCTTGCTAGGTCAATTCCATCCTTGAGTCGGCCTCCAAGTCGTTCATTTCTCCCTCCACAGGTTGATTCACCGGGTCTAAACCCTCACTATTGGATTGGGTCCCTTGTGCATGATGTGCCATCTGTAATTTGGCAATACATAAAGTTAACTTCAAGGTAAAGTCACGCACAACCCATCCACCTCTCATCTCAAATGCATCAACTTACCTTATCGATGCTAATGCTCGCTCCACTCATGATGACTCCACCTACAACGCTCCTTGAGCGCTCCGGACTCTGCGGTGCCTGCAATCAACAAAAATGAGGTAAGTGATAGCATAATAACAGATTTCAGGAGATATCAAGATATCATTATATGGGAGATAGCATGATAACTTTTTCTAGGAGAAAACATCAAAACATGATTCAAAAGATTGCTCGCTCGCACAGGGTTCGCTCTCCTGTGGCATCAAACAAGTAACTGACACCATCTCCTTGAACTCGAGTGCAAAAGTCATGTTTAACAAACATGAACCACCGCAGAACCAAAACAAACATGAACCAAGCGGCTAATTCTGAAGCATACCCTGGAGATGAACAAAAAAACCTAGGGTGGCCCGAGGAACCCTCGGATCCGAGGGTCATCCTAGAGGTGCAAAAACAACTTAAAAAAACCCACCTCAAGCTCGAACGCGATACCAAGCCTGATTCGAAACCGAGACCAAGTATATACACTCGATTTCAATTCAGTTTCTGAGACAACCTCGCACTTAAACCGACACCAACTCCTTGAGCTCGAGGAGAAGAAATAAAGATTATCATACACGGTCATCGACGCAAATGGGCTCGATCAGTAGCAAAGCTGGACCAAAAAAAAAATTCGAGGTGGCCCGAGGGTCCATTAGATCCGACGGTCATCCTGGAGGTGCAAAAACAGTTTAAAAAAACCCACCTCAAGCTCGAACGCAATACCAAGGCCAATGTGCATCCGAGACCAAGTATATACACTCGAGTTCGATCGGGCTGCTGAGACAACCTCGCACTTAAACCGACACTAGCTTCTTTAGCTCGACGAGGGAAAGTGAAGATATTCACACACGGTCATCGACGCAAATTAGCTGGATCAGTAGCAAAGTTGGACATAAAAAAATAAAATTTGGGGTGGCCCGAGGGTCCCCCGGATCCAAGGGTCATCCTGAAGGTGCAAAAATAGTTTAAAAAAAATCCACCTCAAGCTCGAACGCGATAGCAAGGCCAATGCGGTTCCGAGACCATATATACACACTCGAGTTCGATTGGGCTGCTCAGACAACCTCGCACTGAAATTGACACGAGCTCCTTTAGCTCACCGAGGGGAAGTAAAGGTACTCTTACACGGTCATCAACGCAAATTTGCTAGATCAGTAGCAAAGCTAGACTTAAAAAATAGAACCCGGGGTGGCTCCAAGGTCCCTTGGATCTGAGGGTCATCCAAGAGGAGCAAAAAATGAAAACTCTACCCACCTCAGCTCGACTGCAATACCGAGACCAACGCATTGTATCCAAAACCAACACCAACGCTCTAAATTTGAAACCGAGAGTAGCTCGCACCTTCAAACCGACACCAACTCTTCAACTCGAGTGGGATAGTCAAGACATATTAAAATGATCCAGGTCGCATAGCACCTGAATATGAAGCAAAGCTGGAGATGAAAAAAAAACCCGAGGTGGCTCGAGGGACCCTCGGATCCGAGGGTCATTCCGGAGGTGCAAAAAAAAATGAACTCTACCCACCTCAGCTCGAGCGCGATGGGGACACGACCTCTGCCTCGAAACCTTGATCACCTTGCACTTCCATCCTCAACTAGCTCTTCAACTCAAGGAGGGGTAGTCAATGTAATATAACACGCGCATCGTGGCAATGAAGCTGGATCTGAAGCACACCTAGAGATGAAAAAAAAACCCGGGGTGGCTTGAGGGACCCTCGGATCCGAGGGTCATCCCGGAGGTGTGAAAAAAAATGAACTCTACCCACCTTAGCTCGAGCGCGATGGGGACACGACCTCAAATGGTGACCAACTTGCACCTCCAACCGACACTAGCTGGTTCAATTCAAATGGAAAGTCAAGATAACATACACAAACATCGTCGAAAAAGAGCTGGATTGGATGCAAAACTGGAGATGAAAAAAAAAACCCGGGTCGGCCCGTGGGATCCTTGGATCCAAGGGTCATCCCGGAGGTGCGGAAAAAAAACCAGCTCCACCCACCTCTGCTCGAGCGCGATGGTGACACGACCTCAAATGGTGACCAACTTGCACCTCCAACCGACACCAGCTGGTTCAACTCAAATGGAAAGTCAAGATAATATACACAAACATGGTTGTAAAAGAGCTGGATCGGATGCAAAGCTGAAGATGGAAAAAAAAACCGGAGGTGGCCCAAGGGACCCTCCGATCAGAGTGTCATCCTGGAGGTATGAAAAAAGTAATCTCTACCCACCTCAACCTCGATGGCGGAGCCCTACTCAAGTCTGAACCTACTGCAACCTTCCAGCAGTTACACCGATGTTGCGCCTTTGTCGTGGCAAGTTTCGCTATAAAGACGGTCTGCTCCTAATTGCTCGGCAGCTCTTATTGAGAAAAAATTGAAGAGAACGAAAAAAAAGGGGTGCTTTCACGGTGCTAGATCTTACCGCGTTCATAGACGCAGCACCAAACCCTAAACTCTCCGGTGACGCCGGTGCGATGGGCTCCTGACGATTGAAAGATGTGTTGCAGGGTCGATTGTCAAGGTCGCTCGGGAATCCAGAGCGACTGGAGCAGGAGCGGAAACTAGGCTCGAGAGGAAGAAAAGAAACAATGAGTGGCATAAAAGTACCGGCTCCGTCCAGGTTCACAGACGCGGCGACAAATCCGGTAGTCAAACTTGCGAGGATGAGATGAAGGACTGAGGCTGTATTGGTCGAGGTGCTCCAGATTGCGTAGGAGGATTAGGTGGATTGAGCGGGAGCAAACAAGATTAAAATAGATCCTACGCGAGAGACCATCGGCACTGAACTAGGGTTACCTAGGCTCTGCAAAAAAAAGCGCGAATAAAACCTATCTGATCCTTGATGCCGGAGCTTACCCGAGCCTCCCCGAGCAGGTGCTCGCTCTCAACCTGGTCCTCACGCCCCCTTATCCCTTTGCATCAAGCAATCCGAGGCTCTAGATCTCTGATGCTGACTCATCGAATCTGCTTGTACAGAGTCCTCTTCCACTTTCTCCCCACTTAAATGCTTACTAGTCCAGGTCACCTACACATTATTGAAAAATTGATTCAACTGTTTTGCATCATATATTTGTGCAAAACATAGGAACACCAATCAAAGAATACCTGAACGCTTGAACAAGATGAAAAAGCTCCTTTGTAGATAGTTCTCAAATCCCTAAGTTTGTCAGTTGGTACTGCTTTTTCTACTTCTAAATTTTGGGAAGCTAATATTGCTTGCTGCGCTCGACGTCTCTTCTAAGCGTGTACTTGCTTAGGATTTGAAAACTTGGTAGGTCTTCTCCTCTGTCTAGCAATCTTAGTCGTCCTCGGCACTCAACCCTAAACCGTCCTTTGCACTCCCTAAACATCACAACCTCGCAGGTAAAATCACAAACTTGTTGTCACAACTGCAAGGAACATTGTCGTGCAATATATTACCCAATTTGCTACCTACGGAGGAGGGGGTGGTTACTTGATATTTCCATTTAATATCGGATCTTGATAGTCTTTAGTTTGAATGGAGAGAGCACTAAAGTCACTATTAATGTCATTATCACCATTTTTATTCTTTCCACCGGCACAAACTCCAAATTTTTGGAAAAACCCTGCAACCCTATTGAAAAACGACGGTATTATAACAATGGGCAACCCTTCCATTTCTAGTAGCCCCGATTAAAATACTTTATATATTAATATATTTCTAGAAAAACGTGATTATCATTACCTTATATTAATTTCTAGGCAAGCTTGATATTTATTGCATTTTTTCGTATCCTTCCTGGTGGCAAGAAAATGGCAGCATGAGGATCCTATAGGTACTATGAATATGTTATCCCGCCGCAAAATGGATTATGAACCTTCTTATTTGAATGTGGACACAATCAATTACTCATTCTCTTTGTTCAATCCTAGGTCATATCGCAGAGTTGCTAAACCTTCTTTGGGAGTCCTTGAACATGGCGTCTCTTTCATCATGCCGAGGGGCCATCCCTTTTCTCATGCCCATTGATGAACGTAGCACTGTCATTGTCGCAAAGTCTTTGCTCTGTCTTCGTTTCGAATTTAGGAGTGGAACGGTTGAAGTCAAACATGAAGTATTTGATAGTAACGGGATTCACACGCAGTCCATTTATCAAGTAAAAGACCGTGATGCGGTAGGATTTGTGTGGAATTTATGTTCAGGTTCCTTCAAAGTGTTCGGTGTCTTAGATGCTCAGATGTGTGGTCATGCATCTACTGCCATCATAACTTCTTCAGAGGATTCCGGAGATACAATACTCCTGCTTAGTTTGGGCAAGAGGTCTATCCCGATCGTCCATACACTGAGCGACATTGAGGAAGAAGATGTCAGTGATCACAACTTAGGTAACTCAAGAAATTTCACCAATTGTCTCAAGTCATTCCTTCCCAGTATGTCTATTTCACCTGCTTCTATATCCGATATGTCCCAATCTGTTTCTCTAGGGAAGCCACCAGTCGATCCTACCTCCAAAAGAATACGGAGTATTCTTTTGCAAGTGCGTAAAACAGGTCTCAGGAAGGGGTCCAGGTTGGAGTTGTCACGAATTGATATAGATAGTCTAGATCTGAAAAGTGTGAAGTATTTGCCACCAGATTACAATGGAAACCAGATCTTTGAACTACTGCCACTTTCGGAGGATATCCCCCCATAGTTTGGAGGGGGCCTCAATGGTATGAGTAAGCAGTATGATGGTCACGCGTGGTGCAGGACAATGGCTACAAACATCAAGAACGACTTTGGCCTCACATACCGGAAGTCAACGTGTACCCGACATCTCCAGTGTCTCAACGCAAGTTGTGACTATAAATGCAGAAATGAAGGGCGCACAAATCAAACCGAGTGGAGCGGGTTCGCCTTCACCTCGTTTCCTGTCAACGGAGCACCTTCTGAGCAGTCAACATTGGCATGAAAGCTTTGTCGGACTCCTCCTATTTGTATATCTCTTTGTGATGCTCGTATCTTCTACGTGACATCGACCGATCCGTCATGCGCTCGTGTGGCCATTCATCTTGGGCATCATGACCATCCCATCTCGAAAGGCGTCAACCAATGCGCAATGGACGTTGTACACGACTGTGTTGCCAAGGAAGTCTAGCGCACACCGAAGGCTACAAACTCAGCAACTATCATGGCAGCGAGCAAGAACTTTCTTTCTGACTACTTGATTTGTCCGGCATCCAAGTCATCAACTTTGGAAGGAGCTTCAATGGACGTTGTCTTGGATCAATTCGAGGCACTTTCATCTCCAAATATTAGAAACCTTGTGTCTACTTGCAAGAGGTTCTATAGTGGTGGTAAGGGAGTGATGGACAACATTATGGCCCTGAAGGAATTGTCCAAGTTTGTATTCATCCACAAGAATAAGTTCCCCGGTCAATCCAAAGGTAAAGTCTTTGTCTTCAAGATGTTAGTCAATCGAGCAGGTAGTCGGGTGGATCTTGTCAAGCGTATGCAACCCGAGAATCACCTGTAGGATTGTTGGTTGATGTTCGATCTTGTCAAGCGGGTTGAGGACTGGACTACCATGGCATGTCATGTATATGACAGTAAGTATTGTCGAGTCATGACAATTGCCATATGCGATATGCAATCCGAGGATGTTGACGCACAACAGCTGTTCTGGGAGAATTTGAATGATACGATGAAGAACCATGGATTGGAGGCAACCTCGCTGAAATGGTCTATAAGCAGTGGCTTCAACAATCTGGGAACATGATGACATGCTTGACTCGGGCACATATTGAGGTGTTGCTCAGCGGTCACGACTTCGGAGTTGAGCACACAACCTCCGTATTGGAGTCGGAGTGTGATCCATTGAAGTGGCACATTGCTCGTCTTCCAAAGAAGTCCGCTCGAAGATGCCAGGTATTGCAAGCTCATACAACTCAACAATGCAACGCTAGAGTACAATGAGGAAGTCATGGAACTCCGGCCCCAACATACGCTGGTTTGAAGAAGGATTACAGGAGTCCACGGAATATTGTTGCGGAATTTTGGTTTTGCCCTGATGACATTAGCCATTGTGTGAAGGGATCGAAGCGATCATTTGTACTGGATTGGCCAGCAGTTTCGATGACGTGGCCTGTGAAGTTTGGCACAAACCTAACAGTGCAGGAGGTATTGGCGTTAGAGCAAGCTGGTTTCCAATTGCAGCAACATGGTGCTCTTTCACCACGAAAATAATTCCAAGTGTCTTTGGACATGCCCCTTCCGCGTTCCCACTTCCCGGTTTCCTTGAATCAAATTCATTCCACACATTTTGGCACGGCTATGCAATCCGTAGGGGCTCGGACGTTCCCACAATTGAACAACGCAATAAGTGGTCAAAGGCGGTTCTTATTAATAACTGCTACATTTGGAATGTCGTTGCCATACCATACCCAGGTTGAGGATGTGTTATTACCCTTGCAACAGGAAATGAAAAGTCCTATTGCATCACCTTTATAGACCTCCCGGGGTGTTCTTGCCCTAATTTCTTGAAAATGCAATCGGAGGCATTGGGAAAGAAGGGGCAGTGGAAGTATTGCAAGCATGTGTACTACATCCTACGTTACCTATGTAAGATGGATTACAAGGTGGACGTATACAAGCACGCTCCCAGCTATAGCTTCAACGAAGTGATGCGAATGATTGAACTTGCCAACATTGTAGAACATGGGTGAGGAGCCTTGAGTTCTCCAAAAGATCAGACGTCGTGATTTGGTCTTAAGTAGCATCATAGAATACGTACTGATATCAAATTATACTTTTGAATTGGGGATGAAAATCCTGAATTCAAAACATATGAGACATGATATTATACTAAGTAATAAATTGAATGTTCATAGAAACGTAGTCACACAAGAAGAGAAGGCCCCAAATCAGAAGTATTTGTCACAATGCAGATGTGACCACGGTTATATGATACTTTCTTAATTTAGTAAATTGTATCAAACTTTGAGTGCAATTTCTGCATTTCTGCGGATTTTTCCCTGAATTTTACATTTTGAGAAAAAAACACATTTTTTTTTCTTCAAAGATTTTAAGGTTCCCTACTCGCCGCTCGCCACTCACCGCTCACAAGATAGCGTTGTTGTCTGGCAATCCAAGTCTTTTGGAGGAGGATTTGATTGGTGCTAGGTGGCATGGGGACTATGACAGGGAGTTAGTCCCATGGTGGCATGGAGCGGCTTACCTCACATTGATGTCTAGCTCCCCATTGACGTTGCTTGATTTGGCAACAGATAAAGAACCGGATAGGGTCCAAGTTGTTAGCGATGTGTGGAAATTAGACGGTCCAGTCTTGCACAAGCTACAACATGGGATACTTCTTCAAGCTTTTTCTGCTATGGAGCGTGATAGAGTTGAGCATCAATTAGCAAGGTATTGTTGGAAGAACGGCCTTCTATTTTTGGTGTGGCTAGATGGGACTAGGCGCATAGTTCCAAGGCCAAATCAGAGGGCTTCATTGATACGACAAGTACACAAAGACCTAGGACATTTTGGTGTGGGACGGACTCATTTGATGTTGCGCAGCCAATACTGGTAAACCAGCATGTATCATTTGGTCGCCACGTATGTTTCTCGGCGTGAAGTATGTGATCGGGTTAGATCTAGCTTCAACACCTTATCATCCGAGTTGCAGCCTTTGCCCACTATGGGGCTAGGATACCGGTGGTCTTTGGACTTCGTTGGTCCACTTGCTGTGAGTCTACGCGGAGCCAAATATGTCTTGATGATGGTGGAGCATTTCAGCAAGTGGATTGAGCCTGTGGTTCATTCATAGAACTCTTCAGAGTTGGCAGCCATGGCATTCCTCGACCGGGTGTTGGCTTGTCTTGGAGCTCTAGCTGAGGTTTTGATTGACAAGGGACGTAAGTTCCTTTGGGCTTTTGAAGCTTTGTGTACCAGGGCTTTGATTCACCATCGTACCACTTTTTAAGATTACCCAGAAGCGGATGGTTTGGCGGAGCATGTGGTTCAGACCGTGAAGCAAGGCCTATGGAAGTATGGATTACTTCAAGGTGGCCACCGTGATTGAGATTTGATGATACTATGGATTGCCATGGGATACAGATTAAGCCGGCAGGCTTCACCGGTTGTTTTCAGTCGATATCAGTTGTTGTTTTTATGAGCAGGAGCCAATTTTACCGAGTTCCGTTTTGGAAAAAATTGGCTCCGATTGTGGATTTAGACGATCTAGAGGTGTGGGCCTAGTGTCCGCTCGATCAAGCGGAGTTCTTCAAGCGGGCTATGCCCATAGCCATGGAGAACTTGTCCATCGCTCTACATCGTGATACCTTACAGTACACTTGTATTTGTAGCGGTGCCTACCGACCTTAGCTGCGACGTTTTTCCATAGGGAATTACGTTTATCTGTAGCATAAGGCACCCACGATGTTGAACGTCAAGGCTGTGCGCACCATTCTTTGCATGAAGGATGTGATGCCTAGTGGAATCTTGTTGCTGGAAGGCAATGATGGCTGGGAGTGTTAGGAGCACTTTAAGAATTGCGCTCGCTGTCAATAATCTATTGATGGCCCCATTCATCCGGAGTTGGCGGTTGTGCCCAACGGCCTTCCGTGTTTTGTGTGCGGTAACAAGAAGGGTGCGGCTACCATGTTGCTTTGTCACCATTGCCAACGTGGTTGGCATATGGCTTGCCTAACGCTGCCTCTTTCTACTCTACCATCCACGGATTGGACTTGCCCTCGTTGTCGGAGGTCTTGGAGCCACGTTTCATTCAATGAAATGGCTTGAATTCCTCGTGGACTTGTCATTGTGTGGTGCGTTGCCATCTAGTTGGAGTTCCTGGTTTTGATTTAGGGATTGGCAACGTGGAGATTGACGAAGGGATTGGAAACAAAGTTGCCTAAGGCATTTGAGGATGGGGCTCACATTGCACCCGGCCTACCCTCTCTTTGTTACTTCTCTATATACTTATTGATTCGGCGACGGACGACATCTTTGACTGGATGCATATAGTTGTTGCAGCGACATCACCGTGGCCTTTAGTCTTGTTAGTGTTGTATGGTCCTAGCAAGATAGAGGGTCTCTTTATCCGCTAAGAGGGGCACTTGAGGGTGTATTACGTATACTTGTTTTTGTGTATGTTTTTCATTTATTTGATGTTGGTTAGGACTCTCGATTTGTTGTGATTATCAATCTTTTTTTATACGACAGCTGTCATGGAACGTGGCGTCAAGGGCCTCTTCCTATCATAGTTTTAGCGTAGATTAGTTTGTTACTAATCTACATGTGTTTAGAGACGAGCAGCGGTGCACCGCATTCATCCGTGGATGATTTTCATCCACTTAGGGTTGTATGCGTGTGCGTATAGCGCCGCACACATCCTTGATTTTATGTCTTTGTCAAGTCAAGCTTTGTGAGTGAGTTAGAGAGTGTTGGTGAGTTCCTTTGCTTGTAAGTGATGTGATTTCATTGGTGAAAGCTCCGCATTCTTCTACTACTACTTGCACTCGTTGATTCTCCCTTTGTGGCATGCGAGACGCTTGACTACTTAGTGATTTGCTATCTTTTCCTTGAGAGTGTATTACGTACTTGTTTTAGTGTATGTTTTTCGTTTATTTGATCTTGGTTAGGACTCTCGATCTGTTGTGGTTATCGATCGTTCTTTACACCACAGATTAAAACAAGACATTCTTTCTTCAATGACCTCTTCTTGACCTATGGCATTGATTTGGCTCTCTCATGCGGGTGGTTTTTGAGTAGTATGGCTGAGTGAGCTCCAAGATTTTTGGTTAGGGAGGTGTGACTTAGTCTCAAAAAACAAGATTGTGGGCACTAAGAGGTGGTTGGCCTTGGTAAGAGCTCCCCACACATCTTAGATTTGAGAATAAGAAGAAGGATGGGGAAGCAGAACATGTTGGAAAGAGCTCACGAACATCAGATCTGGGATTAGGGAAGTGAACGTAAGAGTTGTGTTAGATCTATGTTGTATACTGAGAAGCTTGGATACTGAGAAGCTTGGAAGCAAGTATTGGCACATAGGTCAAGCTGAGTCTTATGCCACAAGATCTGCCCAAGATCTAAAGGCTTCACACCAAATCTGAAGGCCTCTCTATTAGTCATTGCACCTCACTCACCTATATTTTTACCTTATATTATTACAGGAAAGAGAAGACCAACGCGACTCCACAACAACTCTCCATAGACTGAGACCCACAACATTGGCAATAAGTCTCTACGCAAGCTAAGGCAACAAGAGCACACGCCCCAGCATTGGAGCGAAGAGTTCAAGCAACCACATCCACAACCTTGGAGAGCACCACAACGAGCAATAGCAAGCGAGAGCGTCTCAGATCCCAGCAGCAAGAAATGCACCATACCTCCGTGAGTATTACCAAAGATATCCGCTCCTTCTCATCCTTTGTGTTAATGCAATAGATATGTAGCTCACACCCCATAAACCAACATCCTTTGTCTGACAACTTTCTCCTTGATATAAGTTAAAGAAGTTATATATATCACCAGCAACGATAGCAATATCCTAACCAAATAGTAAATAACTTAATCCTAGATCACAATAATTTGGTGCACACACATAGAGATCTTCACGTCCGTAGTAGAGCACGGAAGCGGTGCGCAATTTTTGAGAGCTTTGCAGGTCTACATAAGAAGTTGCGCTAAGCACCTGCGACTCCTGAACGTGCCAAGCTCAAGCCAACTTCGGTATATCCTAAACGCCCATTGTTACGAACATCAAGAGAAGTGCCAGCACCTCTGCAAGACAACTTTGGAAAGCACAGAGTTTTGAGGGAAAGGGCGAGCACTCCAAAAGAAGTAAATCCTAAACCTTAGCACCAAAATCAGAACCCACTCAAACTGACCACCCCAGACGGATCAACCCTAGCTCTCAAGAACCACCACCAGAATCCACACGCACAAGATCCAGCAAACCAGCACCAGTGACGACTCCGAGCTAGCAAACCAACACGAAGCAGCGACTTCGATCCAGCAAACCAACTCTAAGCAGCGACTTTGCGCAAACAACCCAAGGCAATCCCAATAGAACCTACGAAGACGAGAAGACATAGAATGGAATCCAACACCAGAACATTGCAAGACAAAGGTGACTCATAGAGCGCATATACTCCAGCCAACGCACAAAGTGAGAGAAAGCACAAACTCCAAGCGCGCGGAGCCAACACGAGCAACACAGACGTGCAGCCAACGTATAGGACTGCATTGAGCATACAGACCTCAAGCGCGAAGAGACAAGAAGAGTACAGACTACGAAGAGCACACTGACTCTAAGCGGGCAGAGACGAGAGCGTACAGATTGTGAAGAGCACAGACTCTAAGAGTGCAGAAACAAGGGACGTACAGACTTCAAAGAGCACACAACCTCGAAAGGCGCAAGGACAAGGAGTGTACCAATTGCAAAGAAGCACATAGACTCCAAGTGCACAAAGATGAGTCCAACGACCTCATAACCTTCAACAACTATCTAGTCTAGCAACCTTCTACTCCAGCAGCCCCCACCTATAGCCAAGATGGATGCCATGGATACGAAAAACTCCCGACCAGACTTTACAAAAGACCTTGGAAATTGAAAAGCTAGTCAAAATGGCAAATGAAGGCCCAACCCCTTTCAAAAAAGCTAGAGGTAAGTCTCCCAATCCCATCTAGGTTTCAGTCCCTGACTTCTCTTCATTTTGTTTCTATATGAGTTTTTCCACCATAGAAAAGCTAGCCATCGATGTGGGACATGAGCCCCTATTCAGCGAGGAGAGTGTTAGAGATATGATCACAGGTGGAGTACCCAAAGATGAAGTAGAGGAGACGTTAGGCGCTATTGTAAACTATCCTAGGATTCCACAACTCTTATGCTCCTCATTGCGCGATGACAACATCGAAGGCCAACATAATGTGAGCCCCAAAATCGGCTCACGGTGACGAAAGGGTCAAACAACGCACTTATTGATGTTAGGAAGAAGTGAATTGGGTTAAACTATTGAATTAACTCATGATTTTTTGCTAGAAGGGCCAATTGGCCTTTTAGCCTACCAATTCTCAAATTAGAAGCCATATTATGGCAATGAAGATTTTTATATGGTTAACCAAAAATTAAATAGAGTGGAAAAAATATAGGTTAAAAATAAAAACAATGGAAATGATAAAAAAGAAAAGAATGGAAGAAGGAATGACCTCCCACCTATTTGGAGACCACGAGTAGCCCCGGTGTATTAGACACAATTGAAAAGGGGTGAGATGAGGAGGAAAATGAAGAATTATGGTGATAGGGAAGAAAAAAGAACAAGGCTTAAAAAGCCTATAAAAATTAGTTGAGTGAAGCTAAAATGGCTTGAGGCAAAACCTCCCACCAATCACTAATTAATTAAACATAGCCCGATGCAAGGGCGGTTCAAGGTTAGGTAGAATAAGGAGAAATTAGAACCCCCGAATTAGTTAAAGGGCCTCAATTAATGATGATCTTGTGCACATCATGTGACATGGGGTTAAGATAATTAGTGAAAGTATTCTTAGGTTAGTGGAGGCACCTCCTTAGTTATTGCAAGGGTGGCTTGGAAGTATTTGATATGTAGGTTAAGTTTTTTTTTTTTTTTTGTCATTAATGGTGGCAGCTAAGGTGGCGGCTTAAGCGTGTCCAAATGGAGGAACAAAGAGAGAACACGACGACCCCATGGGGAGCAGGAGACTCCGGAGGGTTACCCCCTACGAGGGAGCTCATTCAGAGGAAGACGGGGAAATGAAGCACAGAGCTAGGGGAGAGAGAGAGAGAGTGAGACAAGATTGAGAGGAGAGCTGGAAGCCCCGGCGAGGAGGAGGGAGGTTGATTAGGTTAGTGAGTACAAGGAAGGACGACAAGAAGATCACAACACAAAGAGCTGTTGCCGAAGGGGAGCTGAAGAGAAGAAGATCACAACACGAGGATCACAAGCACGAAGAGCTGCTGTCGAAGGGGAAGCTGAAGAGAAGAAGATCACAACACGAGGATCACGAGCACGAAGAGCTGCTGCCGAAGGGGGAGCTAACAAAGAAGAAGATCATGACCATAAGATCACGAGTACGAAGAGATGTTGCCAAAAGGGGAGCTGAAGAGAAGAAGATCACAACACGAGGATCACGAGCACGAAGAGCTGCTGCCGAAGGGGAAGCTGAAGAGAAGAAGATCACAACACGAGGATCACGAGCACGAAGAGCTGCTGCCGAAGGGGGAGCTAACAAAGAAGAAGATCACGACCATAAGATCACGAGTACGAAGAGATGTTGCCAAAAGGGGAGCTGAAGAGAAGAAGATCACAACACGAGGATAACAAGCACAAAGAGTTGCTCTCGAAGGGGAGCTGACAAACAAGATGATCACGACCAAAAGATCACGACACAAAGATCACGAGCACGAAGAGGTGTTGCCGAAGGGGAGCTGACAATCAAGAAGATCACGACTAGAAGATCACGACACGAGGATGACGAGCACGAAGAGTTGTTGTCGAAGGGGAGCTGACGAAGAAGAAGATCACGACCAGAACATCACGACACGAAGATCACGAGCACGAAGAGCTCCTGCCGGAGGGGAAGCTGAAGAGAAGAAGATCACAACACGAGGATCACAAGCATAAAGAGCTGTTGCCGAAGGGGAGCTGACGAACAAGAAGATCACGACCAGAAGATCACGACACCAAGATCACAAACATGATGAGCTGTTGCCGAAGGGAAAGCTAAAGAGAAGAAGATCACAACACGAGGATTACGAGCACAAAGAGCTGTTGCCGAAGGAGAGCTGGCGAACAAGAAGATCACCACGAGAAGATCACGACACAAAGATCACGAGCACGTAGAGCTACTGCCAAAGGAAATCTGACGAACGAGAAGATCACAACAAGAAGATCACGACACAAAGATCACGAGCACGAAGAGCTGCTACCGAAGGGGAGCTGAAGAGAAGAAGATCACGACAAGAAGATCACAATACAAAGATCACGAACACAAAGAGCTGCTACAGAAGGGGAGCTGACGAACAAAAAGATCACGACTTGAAGATCATGACACGATGATCACGAGCACGAAGATGTGTTGCCGAAGGAGGAGCTGAAGAGAAGAAGATTACAACACGAGGATGACAAACACGAAGAGCTGCTGCCAAGAGGAAGCTGACGAACAAGAAGATCACGACCAGAAGATCACGACACGAAGATCTCAAGCACAAAGAGCTACTGCGGAAGGGGGAGCTGAAAAGAAGAAGATCACGAACACCAATGTAGAGGGTGAATTGCAATTTCAGATCAGAGAGCCCCTTCCTCAACTTGTTATTTCTCTTAGTTGTTTTGCCATTGTGTTGCACTAGTGCATGCCGTAGGGGAGAACCAATTAATTTATTGTCTTCAACAATCGTGCGGAAGCGCTGCTAAATTTAGGACAAAATTAGGGTTTCCTAACCTAAAATCGTTTTAAGCAAAGACTAAGAACTTAACAACACGGTGAAGATGCTTGCATGACAAATGGTCCATGAGTAACAAAGCCATGTATGAGTACATGTGTTGATGTGTGCATGTGATTGTATGGGTCATGATCCATGTGAGTGGATGTGTTGAGTAATTGTACTGCTGGTCGCATGCATGTGAGTCCATGCTTAAGTCGGTTGATAGATTGGGTGATTCCATTGTGTTAAACACGAAAAACTAGTAAAGACAGAAGGAAAAAATGTTAAAATTGGAGTTGGAAACAAGGAGTTAAGTGGAACGAAGTTCTGGAGTCTTGAAAGGGTCTGTCTGCTGTCGACTGCTGTGGGGGTCGTATCTTGGTCTGAACTTGGTCCTAAATAGTCTACTCAAGTTAACAAGGATGTGTTGACCCCTTTCAAGCCAAAAAACATTGAAAATGAGGCCATAAGGCAAAAGTTAGATATGTTCAAAATCCGGTCATAAGGTAAAAATCGGAATTCATCCCTAAGTTCACTTACGATAACCAAAATGTTACATTAAACACACCATGAACTGTTGCACCCTAGTGTGAGGTCTGCATGTATGGTCTTGATTGGTGGTTGTACAAGGGGCTGAATCCCTAAGTAGGGTCTTGTGTTCAAGATAAGCTTCCTATTAGGGGGGTTTAATTTGGCTCACACATTACAATCTTACACATGTATCCTTTGTTATCCCTACAAACCCTATCACTAGACTCTCCTATGACTTTCATATGGCAATTCATTTTGAATTGCCACATCACCCTATGTACCATGATGATGTGAAGAAGCTTGCTCTAGCTAGGCTCGAACACATGAAAATGCCATTTGGCACTAACCTAATGGACCCCATTGCAGTCTTATGCAAAGGGGTCAAAAAAGAGGGACAAAAGGGTGTTTGGTGAGGTTTCATCAAATTGCATCTTCTGAGACCGGAGGTTTATGCTATTGCTCTCATTTGTGGCACCTGCTACTTCATCTTACACTTGGATCCTATAAGACAAGCCTCCCTAGGGAAAGTGTGCAAAACTTTCCATGTGGTGGCACGAAGGAATTTATCATTACGAATCAAGAGTGAGACTGTCCAAGGTGTTTCTACCCACACCCTCTTCGAGGATGTGGTGACAAATAATTTCTCAAGAAACTTGGAATTCAAGATTACAGATATACAGAAGGTACAGGAGAAGTCACACGTTTTTATGGTTGCTCCAATCCCTCAACAGGCCAAGAAATTTGAGCTCCACCAAATTACCACAGACCATGAGGTGATACCATCGCGTGCTAGTAGCTCTGGAAGCCTCTCCTCTGCTGATAAAGCCAAGAAAGATGCTCTAACTGTTACCCTTGTCCAACTTCCCATCCTTATGAGCGTGGCAGAAACCACGGCTGCTATTCATAAAATCTTTGATGCCAAGAATGTCATCTCACTATGGTTCCATAGGCAGCAGAAAGGAAAGCACAATGGCAGTGCCAATGTGCAATTCTGTAACCCGATGATCTATGGCCAATTTCTACACAAGACCTTTACTACAAGGCGACATCAAGTGGAGATTTCTCCCCACCGCCGCAGCCTCGAAGGTGATGACCCACCCTCCATCGTCTTGTTGGAGAAATGGAATTTCATCAACATCAACAAGGCACTCGTAAACACTGTGGCGTCCCTCCAAGCCACCCCGACTCGTGCAGGCATTACGACGTCAAAAATGACCTTCATCATAGATGCAAGCAACAAGAGAGTGCGTCAAGTGCTCTCCACCCTTAGAGAAGACATCATCAAGGATACAAGGGCCTACATTGACAACCGCTCCAGTGAGTTATAGGCGAAACTTTCAAATGTTGAGTAGTTGATGGCTTCTGCACTAATGGCTATGCAACAGATTACTGGATCGTGGCCACCAACTATTCCAACCTTAGAAGACCACTCAAATGTGGATTGACCAAGGACTATAGCCAAAGATATCACCAATGTGGAACCACATGGGTGAACAAGGCTAGCACACCTATCCCCTACATTTTCCAACTCTTTCCGTGTACTCCCTTGTTCATTGAAATTGTTATCTCTTTTAGTGTGTTCTCTCTCCTTTGCTACAATATGCTAGTTGGTACTCTCATATCTACTACATTAGTACCCTCCACAGCCCTCCAGCTAGATGTAAACTCCCAAAATCACCACTCTTTCTCTACTTTTCCCTTACTAGTGATATGCCACTCCACTCCTCTAGTTGCAATACATTCTCGCCTCATTATAGTCTTTATAACCCCCTCCCTAGCTACCCCCTACTCTAGACATACTCTCATCGGTTGCTACAACACACCTACAACTAAACACATAACTTGGAGACCACATGGTAGGCACCTCTATTGGTTTTGGGATTTAATCCCCCATATCTATAAACATTGTCACTACATATACCATTACGGTATGAATAAACACATATGGAATACACAAATTCAACACCCATACATCCCTACTACACCTCTACATTAAAAACACACCTCATACATCCACACACAACACACTAGCCTTACTCCCACACACACCTCCAACTAATAAAAACACTTACCACCCTACATACACCCTTTTATACACACCTCCCAAAACCACAAACAAAAAAACCACCACCACTACAAACTCACCCCTAACTACAAAATATAACCTTACTACAACTCCCACTCTACTCACATTAATACCTAGAACTACATCAAGGACACACATATGGCAAGACCCTTTAAAAACAAAAACACACATACATATAAACCACTAAACTTCAACACAACCACAAACATATACATCCAAATAACGATAAAACCACACTTGAACACAATTACGACCTTAAACACAAGCGACACCATTCATCATATCATAAATACTCCAAAAACCACAAACTATCAATCCACCTCCCTTCTTATGATTTCTATAGTCAACGTAACAACCACATATACCCAGATAGTACGCGATATACAAATATTCCCAAAGCTAACTCAAAACCCTCAACCACACCATCCAAGACACAATTGCAACTCCTATACAACCAAAGCTAAAAAATCCGTAACTCTAAAAACATGCTATATCGAAATTAAAATAATAGGCCACCACACCTCTCACTACAAAAGCCCTCTTATAAACACAACCATAACCACATCACTCATTACAATACACAAACCCCAACAAATCACAGAAAACAAGTAGCACCCCTACCAAACTAAACAAAAAACTTATGAAAAACCCAAACCTCCACACACAACCATATCCCAATACATATTCACCAAAAAAAATTACATATCTCTTCTCGTACGAGGTACCATTGGAACCAACCCCATGGTCATACCTTACATATTACACACCCACCACAAATTAGACATCTCCAACACTATTAATATCCACCCCCAATACTCAAGACAATGCAATAATACTAGTAACACAAATCAAGCAAACAAACAAAGAAAGACTACCTTTGAAATCCCACTCTATATACTACTCCTCCTCCTGTACGGAAACCTCATTCGCTGCACATTGTTACTAACACTATGTCGAGACATTGAAACCAATCCTGGCTTTGGTTTCAATGTCTTCCACTCACCCAAAAAAACACAAAAAAAGGCCAACACATATTTTATTCCAAGCACAATAAAATTCCACCCAGAATACCAACACCAGCCTCAACTTTTGCACCAATGTTTAAAAATACCCACGTACTCCATCAAACATACACCACTTTATATCCACATATCTTTCATTTTGTACTACAAATAAATAATAATAATAATAATAATAATAACTACCTACCCTCACACATTCTCTACATTGTAATTACCACCCTTCACCCCTCAATAGATAAATGTAATAACATCATGGGACAAACTACCACAAACACTAACCCGACATATTGGACAAAGCTACTACTAAACACCTTCTCTTCCCTACAAAACCAACACATCTTGCAACACAAAAACTCTCTCGACCAACACATCTTGCAACACAAAAACTCTCTCGACAACAACTTATATAACTTCTTTCATAGTCAAATCCCTCCTCCGACCCTCAAAACAATACAATCACAATTTCCCTTCTTTCCATACAATCTTATCCAAGAGGCTCTACAATGCTTTGAACCAATAAATGCATATACACATCCTCCCCCACCACCCACCCACATCCCTCCTCTCCCTCATACACCGAACATGGAAAGTAGAGACATCCATATAACAACATGGAATGCCTCACCATTAAACATTGCCATACCATGCATCCATAATCTGGCTTCTCATACTAATACCCTCCCAACAATAATCGACATTTAAGAAACCAAACAAACCGCTACAAAATCTACAAAATATATACAAAGAATTTTTTCCCAACTACAAGCTCATATTCAACAATACGCATGCACTCACACGATGCATCCAACAATGGATGTCATATACACCAGGGAGAGGAGGACTTTTAATGGTCATACATCAATCTTACATTTTTCCCGGAAACATTACCAATATCCCTACCCGTGTTAACATATCGCCATATTTACAAATTATCGAAATTGCAAATCGACCACTCCAACCATGGCTTATTCTACATTTGTACATGTCCTCACATCTAGAAGACTCTAGACTCATTCCAAAAATCCAAACCACTATCACCACTCAAATTAACTCTCACACCAATCACACCATAATTTTGTGCGGAGACTTTAACCGAGACATTGCCCTACTTGGAAGACAAAACGGCCATACCTTGACCCCCCCAGATGAAGAAGACTACCAATGGCAAAGGTACACATACAACTTAGAATTTGCATATATACCAACTCACACTCCATATTCTAGACAAGGCGGACTTAATTACACATACACCAGCCTTATTGATGGTTTTTAAACAAAAATATCAAATCCCACCCAATACACAGCTACTACCAACACCACAACCAATTTAAACTCAAATCACTTTCCAATTCAACTCAACATTCTGCATAACACCCTTATTTACAGACCTCCTACTACCACGTACCCAAATGATATTAAAATACTCAACTCCATCCCAAAAAAAAACCTACTAAACTTCAATACATCATTTTTTAAAATGAATTCCTTACAAATTGACAAACTCATAAATATCCTTTCCATTCATGAAAACCACACACGGACACAATGGCAAGAAGCTTGCACTACCTTGGACAACCTAATTAACAAAATCTTGAATACCTTAGAAATACCTTTAAAGCGCCCCCAATACCACAATAAATATTATAGCCAAAAATAACCCCAATTGGCACTCCTACCCTATACGCTCCAAGCTACAAAACATACAACATACCCAAATACCGAACATACCACCAACCAACACCCCACACGAACAATGGATAAACAAGATTGCAACTATTGCAAAAAATGCCAATAAACAAGCCCAGAAAATCACTACAAAATACACCAGAGAATGTATCAAAAAAGCCATCTCTAAATACCGCCAACATTATGAAACAAGCCCCAAAAAGATTAGTCAAAGAGTCTTTAAAAATAATGTGAATCTTCCCCTAGATTGCATAATGGATCAAAACAAAAACATTATGACCAGTCCAGATGACATCGCCAATGAAATCTATTTTCAACAATCTATAAGTAATAGACCAACCACTCCAACATGTCATTTTCAACCACAACATATACCTTCACGCACGTGTGGAGTACGACAATATCCATGGCATGACCTTGACGGATTTACGATTGACAATAGGGGCGAACCTGCAATCCCTCTTCACACATACTGTAATAAAGATACATACGACATGTGCCTAGAAAACTTGGGAAACAATAAAGCCCTTGGCCCAGACCACATACCCAATTCAATCTCAAAAAACATGCCTCCAAGATTCCATGACCTATTATCACTATTCTTCTCCCATTGCTACAAATAAAAATCAATACCAACATCTTGGAAAACGAGTCTCACCATTCTACAATACAAAAAGGTAACCCATCCAGATTATCCAACCACCGACCAATAGCCCTAGCCAACACCATCTACAAATTGTACACTAGCACAATAACATCAATATTGTCGGCATATGGGGAAAAACATCAAATACTTCATGATAGCCAAGAAGGGTTTAGAGCTGAGAAAAGCACCACACGAAAACTCCAAACCCTCATCTCCGTCCTTGAAGACGCAAATTTTACAAATCAAGACATTTATATACTCTACATCAACTTTAAAAACGCCTTTAGGTCATTGACCATCCCCGACTTTTAGCTATCATGAGTGACCTAGGATATCTGGAAGACGCGGTTACCTTGGTTGGCAACATCTATTCACAATCTACCACTACATATATCGAAGAATACTTTTGTAAAATCCAACCTATCCCCATACAACGTGGCACTATACAAGGCAACACACTGAGCCCCTACCTTTTCATTATTTTTCTTGAGCCCCCACTCCGATGGCTTCAAAAGGGTAATAACAGTTACACCTTTGGTACCTCAAAAATCACCATCAACTCGGCCGGATATGCCAATGACCTAGCCGCCATCTTTGGACGACGTAAATCCCTCCAAATCCAATTAGACAAAATAGATAAATTCAGTCAATGGACCTGTATGGAACTTGGAGTCCAAAAATGTGATGTAACTAGGTGCCCTAACAAATCCAAAATAAATCCAGCTGCCTTCAAAGCTATTATCCAAGCTACCAATATTAACTACCGTACCCAACCAATCCCGGTTCTACACCAAATCAACCTTACATCTACCTTGGAATCAACCTTATACCATTGCTCAAATGGAAAACACAAATCCACGTCACTACTTCCAAACTTATCAAACAATGCAAAGAATTAACGCTATGCCCGACCGCAATGCAACAAAAAATAAAAATGATTGACACAATTATAAGGCCCAAAATCTCATATAGTTTCTACGCGGCCCGCTATTTGTTGCCCGCCATCAAAAAACTTGACAAAAAAATCATAGCTATACAACAGAAAGTATGAGGCCTTCCCAATTGCACATCCAATTTCATAACACAATTCCCCCAAAATTTATTTGGACTAGAAGCATTTTCAATAAAAAAATGCGTATCTCCGTTGCATTAAGGAACAACTCCAAAACGCCCTTAACGACAAGGGACAACTAGGAAAAATATACAAAGGACTTATTTGCCATATTCTCTCCAAATATGGAAGTGCCAAAAATCTCCAAAGGCTAAAAAAATCCGATTGCATGTAGTCCCCTATCACCTGTACACTCTTCCTACTCAAGACGGAAGGCCAAACATTTCTTAAAAGCACAATATCGGATTTTCTACTTGGCCCTATGCCACTAGAACAAGTCTGGTCGAGCGAAACCAATAACCTCCCTAGACTCGACAGACAACTATCTTCTAAACTTCTACAAAAGCTATTTGCCGTAAACATCACCGACCTAAAATAAATAACACTACCAAGTGGTACACACCTCATGGATGCAAATAGCTATAAAATGTTTCATGGCACCTCACACAAACTTCTCAAAAGAGCACTAAATGTCGTTGAACAACTATTTTGCCACCCTCCATGCCTCCCTATATGCCCCACCCCATGCCCCATTCACGCCCTACCCTACACACTAAAAGAACCATACATCATTGACAACAATGACATCCAACCCGCCAATAATCCTTCACCAAACCCAACAAATCCACCACACCTACTCCCTCTTCCCCCGTCACCACACATTCTAAAAAAATCCTACTACATACCCTATTAACAACATTACTGACGACAAACATAGAAAATATGTAGACTCTAATAAAATAAGCAAAAAAGATACGTCATACCTATGCCATTGGTACCACAACAATACAACCTATAGTAAATGGCTCTTGCAAAGAAAGCTTTTTCCCTAGCACAATCAAAACACTTCTCTCCATAACACCAAAATCCTTAAACAATACTACCATAAAGTCCAAAACAACTTCTACTTAAAAAATACAAAACTACATCACCTCCAAGTACAGCTAAGAGATACAAGGTTTGTCACACCACCCATCATCATCCTCCTTACCATTTTCACCACTGAATGTAACCCCAAAACCGATATTCTCATAGAAACAAATACAATAAAAATACAACAAGATAACGCCTTCAAATATGAAAGGAACGGCAAACACTTAATCACTGTACTGGTTACTAGACTACAATGGTTGTGGAACCAATACCATAACGCAATACAAACCTACATAAACATTGAACCCACGCCGCATTCATTTGAAACCAAAATTGTTTGGCTATACCAAAGATACAAATACCGCATATCAAAAAATGACCCCCTTAAAAATGCACATTACACACTACTCGCCTCTATACTAGACTCTCTTATCATATCTTTTAAAATAACACAATCATATTTTTCATCCCCCATCACATGTTCTACAAAAATTTCAAAGTTCTACTCTCCATTCAAACGGGATAAAATTTTCAGTTCGCTAAGGAAAGCATATGACTACAAGTAGAAAGGAATAGGCCTTGCATACCCCCACAATGACGAAGAAACACAACAAGCAATACATTGGGCGCGTTTAGCAGCAAACAATGATCCCAACCATACCACCACTATCATTATCACACGTGATACTAGCTGGTACCAAAAATTCAATCCACACTTGGGCCCATTTCCGGAATCTCACATCATAGCACTATTTGAAGCAAACTCAATGTTGTTTATAGAACCCACCATACCACCAGAAATACAAAAACTCAGACTTGAACCATCAACCTTACGTGTCCTATGCATACATCATCAAAACCGAGAAATTGGTACACTAGAACACCTCGATCAACTTACACAAATTGCAAAAAATCTCAACATTAACAATGTATACACCGCAATTGCTCCACCTACACCCACACTAACCTGGATAAACCACAACAAAAAATGGTCAAAAATCCCCCCTACATATACCTTCACACCACTAATCCCCCCAACCCCCTTACTTCCAAAATACTCAACTCCTACCCTTCTAAAATTTGATCCCAAGTTTAGTTACTACACTGTCCTTTAAAAAATCAACCGAATTAAGTCCAGGACACTGGCAACAGGAAAAAACTGGTTATGGAATATATAATCCCACTAAACAAATTAAACTTGTCCAAAGACTACATGGACTCCAAAACATCCTCAGAGCCGAAATGATGGCTATCCACAAAACCCTCAAGATAATTACCATGCAATACTGTTAAAGCGAGGTTGATTTACAAGCTCACTTTCACATAAACCCTAGAAATCCTAATGAAACCTTGATTTGCTCAAAACTCCTAAAACCTCAAACCACGTCAGATTTTATTGGCTAGTTCATAGTTTTTACATGGCAAAGTCTCTCCAACTCAATGTGACCTCAAAAAACACTACTAAACCCTCAAACCCTCATGTCTAAGCTCTAACTCCAAGTTCCAAGTTGCAAGAGCGAGAGAGAGAGAGAGAGCTTCCAAGCTCTCCCTCCATGTGCATGAAACCCTAATGGAAGTCATCCGGCAGCTGAACACTGGGCTGGATGAAAGTCATCCGGATGCCTAGGTTCATCCAACTGGTAGATGAAATTGGTCAGGACGGAAATCATCCTCCTAGCCAGGTTTCATCTAGCCAACCTAGTGAATGAAAAACTGTCCATGAAAGAAATCATCCACTTGGTCAGGTTCATCCACTGGAAAGCCAAAAACTCAACGAGAGTCCAAAAAAATGAAAATTACTACGCGGGTCTGCTAATCTCCTACTCCTCAGCAGTCGGGACCGGCCCCTCTACAGTAGTCGGGACCGGTCGCTGCTCATCCGGGGTGTTGGCACCGCAAATTTTGCTCGTGCCTGCCGACGCACTCCGGCGCACTTCTTCGCAATCAATCTAGTTGGTGCCGGTGGTGCCTTCAAATGCGTCAGCTTTGGCGCCTCAATTTCGAGCTCCCCTGGCTCCGGGGTCTTGCTCCTCGTCTCGCCCCAAGCTGCCGTCCGCCGAGTAAACGCCAAGTCTTGCTCCTCAGTAGTTGGGACCGGCTGCTCCTCTATGAGCTCCTTGTCACCGGTGGCGTTCTCTAGCTCCGACGACTGTCTCCGTCTCTAGCTCTACCTTCGACGTCGTTGGTGCCGACTTCACCTCCTCCCCGGTCCGCTTCTCCGATGTTGCTGGGGGTACCTTAGACCTGCTGCAATCTCCTGCTCCTCCGGCTGCGGTTGGTGGCTTGGGATGCAACTCCCGCAGCTCAACCGGACGAACTCCAAGCTCACCTTGTAACTCCCTTGGCTATGGCCATGCATGAAACCCTGGCCATAGCCATGGCCTTCCCTACTCCCAACTTTTCCTTCCTCCAATTCTCTCGTCCTAGCCTCTACTCCAAAGACTCCTTTTCCAACTCCCAATCCACAAAACCCTAACACCTCTGAATAAAGTACCTTCTCGCCATGGCCAGGGTTTTCCTTGAAATCCTCTCCTCTCCAAAAACACCACACAAAGAGTGTGGACACACTCTGTGGAAAGAGACTTGGGGTTTCGTCCTAGTTGAACGACATTCATCCTCGATGGATGGATAAGCAAGTTTTTCATCCTCCATTTTTCTTTTCTGCAATTTCTGCAGTTTTTCTTTTCCTTTTTCTTTTTCCTTATCTTTTCTTTTTTCTACAACTCTTCCTTTTTCTGTTGTTTTATCCTTTTCTTTTTCGTTTGCTGAATCTTTTTCTTTTTCTACATTCTTTTCTTTTTCTGAGACTTTCCCCCCTGCTTCTTCTTTTATTTTTTCTTCTGGCTTGCTACCCTACTGTTCCTTTCTGTCCAGCCTCTTCACTACTTTATTTTTCATTTTTCCCACTAACTTGTTTGTCTCTTTTATTTCTCGCTCCCGGCTTTCCGTGATCAGGCTGGGTTGTACCCGGGTTACCATAGGGCTCCTGTTCGGGTTCAAGTTCGGATTTCAGGCTGAACTTCGGCAGCTACATCATTTGCCAATTTTGATCCGGCTCCCGATCTTGACCCGGACTGAATTCTGCTCCTCTTTGGGGTTTTTTCCCTAGTCCTCCCACAAACTCCGGCTGGTTCTCCGTTCTGGCTCCCAAACCACTTCTACAACGCTGCAATCCAAAGAAAAACACCAACTTGGTTGTTCAATCTCCCGTTCCTCTCCCAAGTTGTTACTTACCTTGCTGGCTGTCGTGTGGTGTTTGGGTTCCAAGGTGTGGCCATCATGGAGGTCTTGCTCCCTGGCGCTTTCGGTCTCCACTGTGTAGTTTGGGCAAGGCGCTCCACCATCCCCCTTCTGCTGCTCAAACAGTCCTCGGGTTGACTCATCCGGGCTGACGGTGACCAACTGGTCCTTCTCATAGAACCGGTAGGGCTTCAACTTGTTGATGTTAAGAAGGATGGGGTTGGGCTCGAAGTGGTCCATAGTGACCAGGAGGGTCGTATTGTTGGGTAACCGGTATTGTTTTCGGTAAGGCCCAAACCACCGGCTCTTAAATTTCCCGGCGTGATCCTTGTGGCCCTTAGGATACCAGAGCACGTGATCTCCTAGCTGGAAATCCTTTTGCTTGTAGTGTTGCTGACTCCATAACGCCCAGTTCCATTGCTTCAAACCAACCCGGTCCTGGGTTGAAGACCGGTAACTATCCATCTGCTCCAAGTCTGCTACCCGGGCTGTTAAGACCCTGGTTGGGTTTTAGTCTGGCAGGCACGTCACCGTCTTTGTTGGCACGATGTACTCCGTTGGCATGAGGGAATGCATCCCGTACACCAGTTGAAACGGAGTATGCCCAGTAGAGACTTTATCCACCGTTCGGAATGAAAACAACACCGTCGGGAGGTGCTCATCCCAGTTACTCCGCTGGTCATTCACACGTTTGGTCAAAAGTCGGCCAATCACCTTCTTTGTGCTCTCCGCGTGGCCATTACCCTAGAGATAATAGGTGGTGGATGTCCACTGTTGGAGCAGAAAATGATCCACAAGGTATTCAATTGTGTCGTTAATGAAATAAGACCTCTGGTCACTAACTAGTGTCAACAGACACCCGTAGCAAGTCAGGATCTACTCATAGAGAAACCAGGCAGTAACCACTGCCAAGTTGGTCTTTAGTGCCCGGGCTTCCACCCACTTTGTGGCCTAGTCGGTGGCTACAAAGATATATCGGCAGCCTGACCGGGATGCCATCGGCTCGATGGGGCCAATAAAATCCAACCCCCACTTCATGAACGGCTCCGCTGGCATACTCGTCACCAATTGATCCAATCCAGTGTTTGCCATCCCTTCAACCCGCTGGCACTTATGACATGTCCGACAATATTCACAAACATCTTTGTAGAGGTTTGGCCACCAGTAGCCGGTGTCGAGGTTCTTCCGAGTGGTGATCTCCTGGGAAAAATGTCCACCGCCGATGCCATTGTGCAACTCCTTCATGATCAAGTCCGATTGCACCGGGTCCAATACTCGCCGCAGAACTAAGTCCTGGCGACGTTTGTAAAGGATCCCGTAAATGAGGGTGAATGACAACAACTTCAGGATTAGCCTCCGTTGCTCATCCTTTGTCAACTCCAGGCGTAAGATGCCAATTTGGAGGTACAACACCACGTCCGTCAGCCACTCGGGCTGGACATAAAACAATCCGGCATCGCCAGTTTGGTCTTCAATGTCAATGGTCGGCTCTCCGCTGGGTAGTCGGGATAGGGCATATGCGACTCCGTGTGACTTCCCGGGCTTATAGACCATTGTGAAGTCGTAATTCTGGAACAAAAGTAACCACCTGGCAATTCTTTCGGACAGTTGGGGCTTGTTAACCAAATAAATCAAAGCCATATGATCAACATAAAATACCACTTTATTACCCAATAAATAATGCCGATACTTGTTTGAGGCATACACCATCGCTAGGGCCTCACGTTCTCCGGTCGTATAATTCGTCTCAGCTAAATTCAGCAGCGTGGGCGCGTAGGAAATGGGTTGGTCGCCCTTGACGGTCGGGTTCTGGGCGAGCATTACCCCTACCGCAAGGTTTGAGGCATCCGTATGGATGTGGAACTCCAAGTCCCTGTGTGGCATGATCAAGATCGGGGCTCCCTAGTAACGCCGTTTGATGTCTAGCCAAGCTGCCTTACATTGGTCCATCCAAACGAACTCTTCAGTCTTGCGCATGAGCCTGGTGATTGGCTCTATGATGTGGGCGTAGGATTTAATGTAAATCCTGTTGAATTGGACGAACCCATTGAACACCTGAATGTCCGCCGGCTTGGTCGGCCTGGACATTCGTAGGACTGCCTCCAGCTTCTTCGGGTCCGGAAACTTCCCAACTTTAGACAAAATGTGTCCCAGGATAATTCCAGAGAAGACCAAGAATACACACTTCTCCAAGTTCACGCTGATGCCGTACTCCCGGCACTTCTCAAAACACTTCTGAAGCTTCTCAAGATGAGTGACTATGTCCCTGTACACGGTAAAGTCGTCCAAGAACAACTTCATAAACACATCAATGTAGTCCCGGAAAGCCTTGTTCACCACTCGCTGGTAGGTCAGTGGTGCATTCTTCAACCCGAACGGCATAATGATCCACACAAAGGCACCCCAGTCCGTCACAAAGACAATCTTGTACCGGTCTTCCGGTGCTATCTTGATGTGATGGTACCCGGAATACCCATCCAGGAATGAATACATGTCATGCCAGTCACTGTGTCCAGGACCTCCTTCGTAAACGGCAGCGGATACGGGTCTTTCTTTGTGGTTGTATTTAACTTCCGGAAGTCAATACAAATCCAAAGTTTCCCGTTCTTCTTTGGGACCACGACGATGGGGAAAAACCAGGTTGCATCCTCCACTGGGCTGATAAACCTGGCTTGTAAAGTTTTGTCAAGGTCATTCTTGAAAATACTTGCGTAATTTGAATTCATTCGGTACCGCGCCTGATGAGCCGGCGGGATGTCCTTCTCCAACTCAATCCGGGGATCAGCCAGGGCTGACGAAATACCTTTGAGGTCCTTATATGTCCATACAAACACGTCCTTGTATGCATGGAATAAAGCTTCAGCCTTGGCCATCAGTCTTGGGGTCAAGTCGGTGTTGACCTGGAGATACTTGGGCTCCTCCAGGGTTCCCACGTTGATTTTCCGGAGCTGTTCAGACTCCGGGAGACTCCATCCGGCAACCTTCATCGACTGCACTTTAATCCATGAAGGTGTCTCGTCCACCGGGATGTCCCCTCAACATAAGTGTAAAAGTGGTCCGGATACTCTTTGGGTTGGGCTGGTGCTGGAATCTTTTGGTGGTCTTCGAAGTCACACCTGCCATGCAAAAATGGACCAGGCACCACCGGCTTGCCGGGCTGTCCTGGAATAGGTTGGTGTCCGGGGTCGGGCTGAAGTTTGGTAAAGTCACCGTGCCGACCACCAGATCCTCGGGTTTAGTCTCTAGCCACCAGGCTTCCTCTTCCTCCGTCAGCCCTTGTGCAAAATTGTAACATACCAAGATCGTCGGGAGCTTTGGCCGAGGTCCGGTCTTCGGGTTCACCCGGATGGTTACCAAGTTGTTACCCTAGTCATGTGTAGCCTTTGCATCAATCAACCAAGGCCGCCCAAGGAGCATGCTATATGCCTCGTTCACCTCTTTGTTGTTGATGACCGTCAAGGTGATTAGGTAGGAGATGTCATGAATGTTAACTTTTACATTCTTGATCAGTCCCACCGGTTCCATCGTAGTCTGATCAGCCATCTTCAGCCGGTGTAGAGCCTAAATCCTAAAAATAGTTTTTTTCAAAAAATTAAGTGTGAAAAGGGTTGTCGATATATGGAGAATTAAATAATTAATGATTAAGTTTACATTAAGTACTTAATTAATTGAAAAGTACCTCTTCATATCTAAGATAGAAGGATTAATGGGAAAAGGGTTGAACTCGCACCCTTTGGGAAGGGTGTGCCTTTTCATATCTAGATATGAATAGATGTGAGGATTTAGTGGAATTAATCTCAATGGTTAATTATAGGCAAAACCGTTTTTCCAAGAGGTGTGCCTCTTGGGTTTGAGTAGAATGACTAGCTTGAATTTTTAGCATTCTTGGCCATTACCATAGACATTCCTTGGAGGAAGATTGTAGTGAGCCCTAGCTTAGGTGAAAAAGCTAGTAATTGAAGAAATCTCTTATGTTGGAAGAGTATTATGTGATGTGTGAAATTATTAATATATAATTATTATTGAATTTGCGTGTGTAGAGTCTTGTGTGTGACTTGAATCATATGTATAATTACAATAATATTTGAACTTCATTGAATAAATTTATTATTGTGTTTTGTGAATGCAAATATATGCATGATGTATTAATTGTGAATAAATTCCTATGCATAAATGCATTAATTATTTATTTAGATCTTCATTGTAAAAATTAGAATACTATCCTAATTAATTATGTGACATGAAATTGTATGTATGATGAATTAAATTTAATGTATTACATATGAGTGAAATATGAATACTTAATAATGTTAAAACTTCAAGAGATAAAGTTAGGGAAGATCCTAACTATGTCAAAGTGACATTGTGAATATTAATGTAATAATTCTAAGTGTATGTAAGGCATTTAGAAATTAATTTGGAGTAAGAAACTTAATGCATTAATGTGAGGAATGCATAAGTAATTGATGAAATACTTAAGTTCAGGTGTGGAAACTTAAGTATTAAGACATAAGACGGGAGTCTTGTGCATGTGTAAACAACAAAACTTAAGTCTAGAGTTAGGAAGGACTTAAGTATGAATGACATGACTCAAGTCTGAGTGAAAGAATTTAAATCTGAGTGGAATAGAATTTAAGTTTAAGTGATAAAACTTAAGTCTAGAGTTATAGGACTTAAGTCCAGAGTGAGAAAGAACTTAAGTATTAACGATAGGACTTAAGTCTGAGTGTTAGGACTTAAGTCTAGAGTGAGGGAAAACTTAAGCCTGAGTCATAGAACTTAAGTCATGCAAGTATAAGAGTGAAGATACTCTTTTTGCATTTAAGTATTAAGGACTAATAGATAGGTTAGACTTAAGTCCGGACATAGAGTAGAAATATTTAGTGGCTTAATCTAACTTGTATGTTGTTCGAGACTAACACTTGTGATAAGTACGTGAGTACGTGAGTACGTGAACCGTGGGATGTACGTGAGAAGTAGTTCGAATTGCACGAGGTAAGTTCGTGAATTCTAAATGGAATTAATTAAGGAATCAACCATGAGTGCAATGGATAGTATCCAAGAGCCGAAGATGGCAAAAGTATAAGAAACTAACAAACGTGCATATTCATAGTTAACTCAAGAGCAAGGCTCTTTGGAGGAGGAAGGCTCTACCTAAGCACTTAAATCCTTGGGATTAATACCTTAAGAGTGGAATGTTAAGTTTGATGTGTTTTAAGGCTTAATTCCCTAAAAACGAGTGCATAAACTTAAGTATTTCAATGGAAAGATAGCTTTTTGACTTGTAATTAAAGACAAACTACTTAACGGTTGACGCTAGAACATCCCGGGAAGAATTTAGAATCAAGGGTAGACTTGTGTGAGTCTTGGATGTTTTGTGAATGTGAATTTTCACGATTACAGCCGGTATGGTGCGGATTGAGTTGCGCCAAGACCCAGCCTCTTCCATTCCTCCTCAGTGATCAGGTTGACTCCGGACCCACCATCAATTAGAACACTGGCTAGTGTTTCATTGCCAACCCTGACTATCATTACCGGTAGATTCCGATCAACATTCATGGAAGAAGTCAACATTGGGTTCGTCTCCGGGATTGGACTTGATAAGGCCGGGGTTAGGTCGGGTGTGACCGGTATTAGGACCGCTGGAGAATTCGTGGCCGGAAAAGGGTGGGCTCTCATGTACTCAGTGAGGTTGAGTGCTATATGCAAGAGCTGCCCGACCGTCACTGTGATTGGACTCTCGAGTATCGTCCGGCTTACGGTAAGGAAAGCCTCCTCCGAGCTATGTTTGGGACTGGCTGTGACGCCGGCCAATGAGACTAGAGTACATCCGTGTCCGGGAATTCTGCCCAGTCTGCCGCCATGTGTGCTTCACCATCTTCATCCGGGGTGGTCGGGAGTTCTCCCGATGGTTTGGCCTGGTTAATGGCTTCTTCTCGCTGGATGTCTTGTATGGTCTTGATCATGTCGTCTCAAAGGCGCTCTTCGACCTTTCACTGCTCTGGTGTCCAAGAACTCCGGGCTTCTGGGACCCTATCTTCTTGATCGGGAGGTGGCAAGCCGGCCTTCAACCGCTGCACTTTAGTAAGGCTAGCTACCTCCACCTCCGCCTCTTCCTCCAGCAGCCGGATGGTGACGCTATTCACATGGTGTTCGGGTTTCCTTTGTGCCTTGGTGGAAGATGCTAGAAACGCCTCCCATTCATGCCTATGCGAGTAGTTGTAGTACCGATGACCGGGTTGCTTGCATAGAAAACTTATCACCGGCTTGGTATTTCTCATGTTGGAATTCCCTCCGGATCATACATATTAGGGCTAGGAGTAACTTCCCTGACTTGGTTGGGGTTGGGGGTTCCCAGTGGCCGGCTTGATGACGACTTCATTCACCCCGACTGCGTAACTGTCATTGGTCCTATCAGCTAGACCTTGGGAATTTTCCGGATTAAACCAACATTCAGCGTCAGGTGGCCCGACTACTTGCATCCGTTGCAATACTTTCGGGGTGCCTCCTGGACTGGTGCCTTGTTGGCTGGACCAGACCCCTTGCTGCCGCCATCACTTCTGCGGACTTCAACCCGGGTTGCCTTCCGGATTGAGTCAGCAGAATTTTTTTCACACCTAAGGGCTGCATTGACCACCTCAGTCAAATTCCTAACTGCTACCACGCTGGTAGGGACTTTGATACAGTCCAGTAGGCCAACCCATAAATTAGTAAGCTGGAAGCCCTCGCCACGGTCTGACTACAAACATTTAATTAGAGTCATAAACCGGTCGTAGTAGTCTTGGATCTTCTCCCACTCTTGTTGCTTAAATGATTTCAGCTCCCGGTAGACCGCTTCATCTATGGTCTGCTTCCGGTATCAGCGCCGGAATGCTGCTTTGGCCTCCTCCCAAGTTCAGTCTAGGTGGTTGTCCTGAAATATTTCATACCAGGCTCCCACCTTATTGATCAAGGTAGTGCCACACAAATTGATAATGACTTGCTTCCCGCGCTCGCCATTATGCCACAATTTGCGCTCAAATTGCTAGATATGCGCATCCGGGTTACCTCCTTCCTTGTACTGGAGATAAGGCAAGGATTTTTGATGACCCAATGTCCTAGTGGTCGGAAAACTCTGGGCTGCTGGTTCCATTGGCCTCCCCGGGCCTGCTGCCAAGGCTGGTGGTCCTGGAGGGTCATCGTATGGCCAATAACTCCGAACACCTTGACTGTCGTCACGGGTAACCGTGTGCCCAGCTTCCGGCTGAGCAGCTCTTTGGGTGTTCATCGGTGGATAAACTCCACCCGTGAGGTGATCCATATAGTCCACCGACATTGTTGGTCTCCGGCTTGCTCCATATGGTGGGATAGTACTCTCCCGGTTGATAGTCGGACCTGGGTATGTACCCAGGTCTGGTGCCCCATGTACCAGAACTCGACCCTGAACCCGTCGTCCACTCGGGCATGTGGTTTGCCACTCACCGGGGCCGGGTATCCTTGGTGAAAGTCCCGGTGCTCCGTAAATCTCCTTTCCAGAGATATTCCGCCACCGGGCCAACGGGTTTGGTGGTGATAGTTCGGTGTGAACTCGCTGCTTGGACGGCTCCATCATCATCTTTGATTCTTGCCATAATCGGTAAGCCTCTTGCTACATATCCCAGGCTTGCTCTTTCTTCCTCTCTAGCTCCTGGTATTGGGCATACAGTCGCTGGTCTTCCACCTGTTGTCTCTCAGCTTCCTACCGTCGTGCCGCTTGCTTCTATTTCTTCAGGGAGCCCATAACATCGGCTAGGTTAGGAAGTGGCCTCAATGCCGGCTGCTCCCCACCGCCACGTCCGCTCGGGTCGTGAAGCTCTCTCATCTGGGTCCGATAGAGGTCCTCTCTGGCCCTCCGATGTCGTGCGTCCTATTCGGCTTGTGCGTGGGCTCTCCAGGCCTCATATCTCTGGTAGACTTCCTTCGGGGTATCTTCGGCCGGTTCCGGAAAAAATTCGTTCTCAAATGGAGGTTCTGTTGGTGACAAGTGAATCGGATCAGGAGCCCGATGTCCAGGGACTGGTTTCCCCATGTGCGGTCCATACCTCCTCGGCTGGTCTTGGTCTAGCTTCCTCCTCATCCGCTCCAGGCTATCCGGTAGGTTGGCTGGTGTGTGGTTTTCCTTTGGTGTTGGGGGTAGACTGGTCACTTATCAAAATGTACCTTCATGGTAACCTCCCGGGGATCCGGGTGCCAATGGTACACGGTTGAAAGTTTCTCCATGTGAAAGTTCCTTCTTTGTATCTCCGGTTGTATTTTGTCTTAGCCAATTGGGTGCCAGTCACCTCAACGTAGGGGTTGTTGACCGCCGGGTTCAGCTCGGAGTTGACCACCGGGTTGTCCGCCGGGTTGCCCTCCTGGATAGTCTGATCTTTAGGATAGGTTCTGGGATAATTCCGGTCTCTTCAACTCCATCTCTCTCTCGTGTGGTGAATGTGAGGCTTGCTGTACGCTGTCCTCTGAGGTAGTAGATGGTCTGCCCATGACCGTATTAACCTCCAATTTGTCCAACCGCAGTACTAGCCGGGTTGTGCACGGTTGTTGGAATCGACTCCCTACATCTCCTAGACCTCTCCCTCCCTGGTCACCATCCATGCTGAGTAAATTGTCTTCTGCTTCCGATGACTGACTTCCGGTGTTGGTTTGGTCGAGTTGTCTTACCAGCTACTTCAGTATCCGATCTTCCCTGAGTGCTCGGGTAGTGATTGGGGATCTCCTTTGTCGTCCATCCCTCCTGTGGTCCTCCCTTTCCGGGTGCTGATATACTGCCCTAGTCTTGCAATCCCGCCAACCATCCACTGTTTTTCCTCCTTTCCGATTAGCAGTGCATTTCTTTAGTCTAGGTGTTGCCTAGTGAGCAGTGTCCGCATATTGTAGTTTGAATTTTTCTTTGCAATCATTTATTAAATAATACAAAAAAATTCCAATTTCCTTTTCTTTTTAATTTTTAGTTTTTAACTTGAAAGATGTGTTTCCGGAAACTTACCTAATCCGGGTGCACCATCCCCCTTCTACAGTGGAATAGTCCCCAGGTCCGGGTGGTACACGGGTTACTCTGAGAAGTGGTTGAAGTTGACCGGGTTTCAATCTGCCTGGACCGTTGGTCACCGGAGTTGCCAGTCTTC
Source organism: Bryoerythrophyllum caledonicum (assembly GCA_963971425.1). Lineage (NCBI taxonomy): Eukaryota > Viridiplantae > Streptophyta > Bryopsida > Pottiales > Pottiaceae > Bryoerythrophyllum > Bryoerythrophyllum caledonicum. Next base: position 21,653,007 of record OZ020514.1, read on the forward strand.
CGGTCTGAGTTGGAACTGGAAGGCCTTCAAGTCTCCCGGTGTCGCCAGAAATGATCGGATGTCCGGATTGGAACTCTGCGTTGGCTGCAGCTGGAAGCCTCCGGATCTCCGGGTGTGACTCGATATAAACAGATGGCCGGATTGGGACTCCAAGCTGGCTGCAGCTAGAAGCCTCCGGGTCTCCGGGTGTCACCAGAAGTGATCAGATGGTCGGGTTGAGACTCCGTGCTGACATCTGCGTGAAGGCCTCGGGGTCACCGGGAGTGCCTTTACCAGTCCAGAACTGGGCTGCCAGATGGCCAGGGTTGCCTAATAATAACTGCTATTAAATAAGCTAAAACTACCTCTATATCCGCCGCTAAACCTCTAGAAAAGTTTGCTTAATGTCAAGAAAGTTTTGCTAAACGTCTTAAAAAATTTGCTAAACGTCAATAAAGTTCTTCTAAACATCCACACAAATTTCTAAGGTGTGATCGGTAGCAAAAAATTTAAAAATAAAAAATTTGAAAATAGGAAGGGGAAAACTTTCCTGGAGATTTGTTGTTGATTGCCGACGGTTGCCGACTCCTGATGAGCTATTGCCCGGCCTGCTCCAGCTCCTGATCACCTCTACCTCCTATTCATGGGCACGGTGGACGGGTTGGACGGCTGCCGGACAACTGTTGTCGGGACTGGGCCTGAACTGCTGCTGAGGTTGGGCCTGAACTACTGCTGGACTGGGCCTGAATTACAGTTTGGACTGGGCTTGAGCTGTTGCCTGGACGGGGCCTGAATTGCTGCTGGACTGGGCCTGAACAACTGGTTGCCGGCTCGAAGACGTCCAGAAACCCTAATTTCGCATTTTTTCAAAAATTACAGATGTTAGGGTTTTTACAAACACCCTCAAAAACCTAACGGTGCAATGAGTAGAGGAGCACTCAAAACCTTGGATGCAACTCAAAACTATCGAGAATTTTCAAAAACAAGCTTCCAAAACCCTAGATCTAGATCTCCAAGCTTCAAACCCTAGTTGCCTCCTTGTAGCAAGAGCCACATGATTTGAACTTGTGCATGGTCGCCAATGTTAAAGGGAGGTTGATCTACAAACTCACTTTCACATAAATCCTAGAAACCCTAATGAAACCCTGATTTGCTCAAAACTCCTTCTAAAACCTCAAATCACGTCGGATTTTATTGGCTAGTTCATAGTTTTTACATGGCAAAGTCTTTCCAACTCAATGTGACCTCAAAAAACACTACTAAACCCTCAAACCCTCATGTCTAAGCTCTAACTCCAAGTTCCAAGTTGCAAGAGAGAGAGAGAGCTTCCAAGCTCTCCCTTGATGTGCATGAAACCCTAATGGAAGTCATCCGACGGATGAACACTGGGCTGGATGAAAGTCATCCGGATGCCCAGGTTCATCCAGCTGACAGATGAAAATGGTCAGGACGAAAATCATCCTCATGGCTAGGTTTCATCCGGCCAACCCAATGGATAAAAAACTGTCCATGAAGGAAATCATCCGCTTGGTTAGGTTCATCCACTGGAAAGCCAAAAACTCAACCAGAGTCCAAAAAATGAAAATTACTAGCCGGGTCTGCTAATCCTGGTTCTCCGCTTAACAACTATACCCCAAGGAGCCGGCCCACATTTTCACGGATTGCGTCAATACATTGTACCTCGTAAACACACATAAAACACCCCACTCAACACAATAGTCATCCAGACCAAACTATTCTAACATCCATGGTTGAAATGCTCCAAAACCGTACACAAAGTACGACATTACATAAAGTTCAGGCCCATGCTAACATAGACGGCAACGAACAAGCTGATAACTTAGCTATGGAGGGTCGTGAAAAAGCATACCAAGATGCCAAACACCCATACAAACACGCTCATGACACCCCATACTACTTTCATAGATATGAATGGCCCTCTATGAGCGAAACCCCCAACAAAGGCCCAATAAGATTCTTAGATAAATACCTCAAAAAACATGACCTAAAAAATAATTTAGAAATACTCACGGAAAAATTCCCTAATATTGATAAATGGACCGGTAATACAAACATGGACAGAGAACTTTCCACCAATTTTTGGAAGAACCCCATTCTCACGGACTCACAAAAAACATGCCTAGTCAAATTCGGCACCGCACAATACATGGAAAATGCCCCCAAACAACTCTTCTTTGGCATAGAAATATTTCCATCCACAACCTGCTCAATATGCACCTCCACAGACCCGGACACATGGCTGCACGTACTCCTTAAATGCCATAATCCCCATATACATGCCCTAATTGTTAAACGCCATAACAAAGCGGTATGTGCAATCCAAAAATCAATTGTGCCATAAAAAAATCTTGTTGTTTCATCCGCATGAATGTCGGAACCTATGATGACAACCCGCAAGAAAATGTATATGTTCCCCCTGGCTATTACCATGTACATGTAGTACACAAAGATGTCATTGTAATGCCATATTTAAACCCGACCTATTATGTGTTAGGGGGCTGCCATACAAAAACTCCCCACCAACCCACATTGACTCAAATCTCACCATTCAATGTACTGAATTCAAATATTGCAATGATAGATTTTCACCGGAAGCTATTGTTAACAAAATCAATTAATATCAACCCCTCCTCAACAATATCCAAACACTCGGATGGAAAGTAGACCTCCTAATTGTCATCACTGCGAGTGCTAGAGCCACCACCTTTATCCAATCAATGACAACTCTTAAAGAAACATTCAAAATTCCTCAATTAAGACCACCTTCACAAACATTAACACTTGCTATCCAACATGCTATGTCCATACTCCTACACAAAAGGAAACTCACGAACAACCAACCCATCCCGGACACGCTAGACTCCACTTGAAAACCTATTAAATAATACTCACCATTAGCCCCCTTGGCGTCATTTGGCTCTCTGTTCTTGGTTACTTGTTGCGTAGTACATAGTGTCTATCCTCGACAGGGGGGAGTAGTTCCATACTACTAAACCATGTCCGATGGACATGGACTTAGTGGTGGAACGAATAGACACTTCATTCACGCCGGCCCTTCGGGACCGTAGTTCTTCTTCTTCTTCTTTTGGCTCTCTCAAAGCTTATGCAGAGCCTTAAGACAGTCATTGGAGTCGTGTGTCCTGTTGAAGCCTTTTGTGCGCTCCTCCAGCCAGGTTCTTCCCGGAATTATCCTCAATGCCATGTCAACCCACATCTAAAGCTTAGGGCCAAACGACACGAGAGGAAAGGCAGTGAGTTGGATGACTCACATTGGTTCAAATTAGCAAGTGGTTGCCACATGAGAGGAAGTAGGGGGAGTGGCAAGAATGACATGAAGCAACTTTGTAGCTTTGGAATTTGCATTGGATGTTGCTTTGGAATCTACATGGCAATGACTTGGCACAATAATTGCCGTTGAAAACTACTAGGCACTAGTGCTTGGAAGTCCACAATGTAAGGAGGAAAAGAATATTTTTTGTGCCACTAGTGCCATGTTGGAGGAAGTTGTGAAACTTCCTCCCCTCCCGTGTGGTAAGGCCCTCAACCCAAGTTATCTTCCTCTCCGCCAAAAAAGGGGCATACTTGGCCGTGGTGTAAAGGATGTAACTTTTCTTGGAGGGGTGCTCTTTGTTCATGTAGTAGAACATGAGTTCGTTCTTCATGGCTTTGATCAACTTCTCACTGACCTGCAGATTATACAGTGGTCAGCAGAAGTGTTCGGACAGGACGCTTCCACTTCCAATATGAGCTAGTTTTCTTACGTAACTCACATTCAAGTTGTAAAAATTTAAACATACAATCACATAGTTACAAAAAACATGTAACATAACATTCATAATAAAAAATGTCAATCAAGAAATCAATCAAGAAATCAATCAAAAATAAAACACATGATGTGGGTGTCCAATTCTTTATGCAAAAAGTGAAGTGGTTATCTATTTACATTGGAAACAAAGCCATGAGCTACAAAATCAAGCTAAAAACTTGAATGTAGAATCATGAGGACTACCTAAAAACTTGAATGTACAATCATAATGACTACCATCGTGTATAGCCACCTTTTGCTTGATAAACATCTGCAGCTCTCTCAGGCATAGACATGATCAATTTCCTCACGGTATCAATCTCAATGCTATACCAAATTTCTTGCAATTTCTCCCACAAATCCTTCTTGTTAGTGGGTTTCTTCTTTGACATTCTCATACGACGATCTACTTCATTCCAAAGGTGTTCTATAGGATTCAAGTCAGGAGATTGAGCCGGATGCCAAATTAGTTGAAACTTCTGTGCTAACAACCAATCTGTAACATACTTAGAAGTATGTTTGGGATCGTTGTCGTGCTGAAAAATAACATTCTCCTCTCCTAAATCATACATGTGTATAGTATTCATGAGCTCCATCTCCAAAATTTCACGATACACAAACTTATCCATGTTTCCTTCTATAAGACGAAGGTTGCCAATTCCCTCCCAAGTCATACATCCCCAAACCATAATGTTTCCACCTCCAAATTTGATAGTAGGTTGCACATGCTGATCTAAAAGATGCTCTCCTCTCTTCCTCCAACAATATTGCCTCCCATCTGAGCCAAACAAATTGAATTTTGACTCATCTGAAAAAACCACATAACTCCAGTCCATCCAACTTGCATGTCTACACTTCTTTGCCCATGCATATCGACGTGCTTTGTGTTTCTTTGACAAGAATGGCTTCTTAGTTTTCACTCGTGCTCTCAATCCTTGCCTCTGAAGACATCTTCTAATTGTATCATCACTCAAATCCAATCCTTGAGATCGCATTTCTCTACCCACTGCTGCAGCTGTACCATTAGATGGTGCATTCAACAACCTTACAACCTCACGATCACCACGTTCATCAAGAATTCGAGGTCTCCCTTGTGAAGGAGCATCTCTCAAATGACCTCTCATTGTAAACCTCCGCACAATAGCATGGCAAGTGCTTCGAGAGATGCCTAGAACCGCTGAAATTTCGGAGTACGAATTCCCTCTCTCATGCATCTGAAGAACTAACTTACGTTCAGCAAGAGTCCTTCTAGGAGCCATAGCTAATCAAGAGCAATCTTATTCAATCACAATGTGTCTTGAAATGCAAGAGGTCTCCATAAATACATGTCGATTCTCAAGATTTTTCAGATGCACAACTTGTGTGCATAATGAATTGGACACCCATGATTGACACATCATGAACTGCAGCCCATGCAAGTGGCTCAATGTGAATGATGGTACTCTTTCTAGTTTACAAGTGGCTCTTTAGTTATAATTAGCTGAAAAAATCAGCACCTACCTACCAAACTCGACAAGTGTTACTATTAAATTGAGATTGTAATTACTGTCCGAACACTTCTGCTGACCACTGTAAGTACATAGAGAGCAGAAGTGTGTACTTATATGCTCTCTTTGTACTTACAGTGGCCATGACATTGGTGTCTACATTTGTGAGTATGTCATCCTCAATGGAACTACTCTAGACTACCGCTATTCATATCCTGTTCTGCTGCTTCTTCTTGTTGTCAAATAGAAGCCTCTGTTGTTGGTGGGATATATATTCCACCATTTGTAGTTGCCTCTCTCACTCGCTCCGTGACCAACATTTTTGGTTGCAAACCAACAAAGTCCTCATTATCTCCCATTTCAGTCACAGAAGAGATGGATTCGTTGATTTGAAGTTTCCCACGTCTTCCCCTCACATCCGTGCGGCATATAATCTTCCATCCACGTCGGTGTACGCCGTCAAAAATAACACTTGCTGACAATGCAACCGAAACGCAAATGACTTAGCGTCCATCCATATGGTTGAAGTTTGCCATACGAAACTGGTATCTATCCCTCTGCACATTTGGAAAATGACTAACTTGGTTTGCTCGAATCCAGTCACATACAAGTATAGTGGTGCAATGATTCCGGTAGTCGAGCTTAAGGATCTCTTCATGTATCCTACATAGTCATTGGTTCTCTCTATGAATTGGCCATTACGAAGCCCCCATCAAAGTTTTTGACTGAATGAGGCAACCACACATGAATCACGTGTGAGAAGTCCTCTTTCCACACTACGAACACGGAAGTGCTTGCCGAAGGCATGCATTTGACGATGTGACACAACATACCCCTTCGAGGTTGCCGATATTGTATGACATCCTCATGTACATATTCACCAACGTCGCAAACAACACTTATACGGGCACTCATCCACGATGCAAAAGGAGGCAAGTTAAAAAGGTGAACATGGTAGCGGATGGCCGTTGTAGGATGTCGACGGCAAAATTGTCTTCGGTGTGTCTTCTTCTCTTCCCACCTCTGCCCTCTTGCTCCGGCATACTTCCTACACAACATTTTCAACGAGATGTTATGATTAAAAAGTGCCAGCTGACATGGAATCCCATTGTCATTTGGTGCTCAGACTATGTCTTCTATAACATGCACTATAACACATTGACGTCATAGCAAATATCAAGAATGACATACAAAGAAACGCATTTGTAGGAGTGGTGTAGATGGACATGTTACAATTAACACGTTACCCAACCGGCCATGCTTCGGACTCCGTCGAATGAAACAAAGGACAAGAGAAATTTTATCGAGTATTAGGTACTATATATTCCATCATCAAGAATAGACAAACAACTTAGGGTTTGGCACTCGCTGACGCCACTCCAAGTACATTACATTGTCCAATACAAAGGCATGTGCGTACTTCCAAAACTCATCTGGCATTTTCCGCTTCCACTACGACTTGGAACTAAGAATCTCATCAATCATTATAGGTTCTTCCTCCGGATCCCATATGCCTCTACACAGACGCATGTACTCAGTACAAAATCCAAGGGTATCATCCATTTGATACCCTTCGGCCATGCTACCTTCTCAATGTGAAAATGTTCTAATGTAATCCTTAAGCGTTTTCATGCATAGCTCTATTGGATACATCCACCGACAGTGCACGGGACCGCATTTGAACAATTGCTCCACCAAATGCCCAGGGAGATGCATCATGATGTTTAGAAATGTAGTCCGGAATTCCTTCTCCATCACGCATGTGTCCATGATGACATTGCGCATCATGTCATCCTTGTCCGCCACTTGCACCTCCTTTGCACAAAGCCTTTGGAACATTCTACTCATTTTTATGATAGCCAAGCGGACATTGTCATCCCAAAGGTTTCGAACTACCACTGGGAGAATTTGTAAAACATGTTCGACCAAGAACCAAACATTTACATTCTTGTAGAGATGGTAGGCCTCATTCATGAACATGAAGACCAGAGAAGGCTAATTTAAACCTCAATGACAAACATATGGATAAATAGACTCATAACACAGACGTCTCCTGCTGCGCCAACATGAACATCATATATAATGTCTGTTGCGGCAAGTGTCCTTGTTTCAGACATTTGAAGTGTCATGATTCTCTCTCCTCCTATGTCTATGGTGACGCCTACCACTAATTAGCTAGGGGGCTCTACTTTTTAATAACTGCATTACAATGTATGCAAAGACAAAGTTCTTAGTGTACCTGTTGCATGAGGACATGAGTCATGTGTCTTCATATATTGCAACTTGCCATCTTCAAAGCGTTTGTGAATGCTACCGACGTAGTTCGAAGGGATTCAACTATTAGAAATAATTCCTACAAACTCCTTGCGTTCATGTAGCTTCAATACAAAAGGGACATGTGGCATGCAATACTTGTCTTGTCGCCATTGTGGAGGTTGAAGCCATATCTCTTCCCAAATGGCCAATTCTTGAGCGTCGACTCGACTTCCGGGACTATCCTTCATTTCCAACAATGTCTTCACTATATTTTTGTACAAATTTTTCTTACAGTGCATGAAATCCAAGGTATGTCTCTCCAACAAGTGTTGCATGAGGACATGTACAACCAATTTTGAATACAATAAGAATTGTGATAAGAAAATATGCAGTCATTGATATGAAAACACGCATATGGAATTCCAATATTTGGAGAATGATTTTTATGTAACATGAGGCCATGAACTTTGAAGAGCACTTAGTTTGCTACATTTGGGCATTTTGGCATTTGCTTTCTGGGCTTACATCATTCCCTCAAAAAGCATGTCCTTTGTGATGTCAAGATGGACGTCAAAATCGATGCTACCGACATCAAAATGGACGTTGAATCTAATTATGCATGTTTATAGGAAATGCAGCAACGACGCAAGACTATTACAGATGCAAGGTCTAGACGTCCTTACCTCCCAATATGGGAGCTTATATAATGCACACAGCCGTTTCACTCCTCTTACGTGGGCTGCCAGGACTGGATCATCTGGACCATTCTCCTTTGCACCTAAATCTAGGTATGATTGTCGCCACGCAACATGACGAATAATATTTTTTCCTGTCTATGTAGTAGGTCGGTCACAGTTCTCTACTTTGCCATTATTTCTCAAGTTCCGACGGAATGGGTGGTGCCTAGGCAAATAACGACACATGCCTCCGTATACAATCTTGGAGCCTCTTCTTCTTCTGTTTGGAAGAACGTTGCTTGACTTGGCCATTCTTGCATGAGTATTTGGTCCATACAAAGGGCAACCCTTGTAACCCTTGCATCAAAGGCCTGAAATGAGTCTATAAGCTGGAAAGTCTGAGATTGTCCACCTAAGTACGGCACGTAGGGTGAAAGTGCAACTCTGTTCCGGTTGAAAAAAGTGAAGTGCCAGAACACCATGCCACACTTCGTAGAGCTCCCTCAACAGGGGACAAATGAAAACGTTGAGACTTGCACCAGTCCGTGAGTGCTTCTCTGAAATCAAGATGCTCAAAGAAATAAAAAACTTCTTTGTGACAAACCATGGCTCAAGGTTGTATATTAAGATCAACACCGGCCACGTCGACCAGTTCGTGTTGTTTAACTTGGATGGATTTACAATTATTGAAAGCAAGAGCAGGCCTCATGTTACAAACTTCATATCTAAAGTTGTTGAACGCAACGTCACTGTCAATGTCCTTCCACGCTGGACTATCCACCACCAAACGCATGACATCGTTGTTGCTTACGTGTTTAGTGTACCCCTGAAGCATGCGCGCTACCTCTGACAACTTCCGCATTTGTTTCAACTTCAAAATCAAGGAAAAGTGTCGAATGACCTTTGAAGGAATGAGGTTTGTGCCGTCTGTCCATCGAGAGGTGCTACACTTAGGGCAAGAGTCCATTGCTTTGTAATCACCTTCATAGAAAACACAACCAATTGGCATGCGTGCATGTTGTTGTAGTCCAATCCAAGTCTTCTAATGCTCTTGCGGGCTTCATAATGGATTTGAGGCAATTTGTTACCCGGTAGGAGTAAGTCAAAAGACAAAAATCGAAACAACTCATCAGTGAATTTGTTGCTGACATGGAACACCGTATACATGTTCATGATAATGAGAGTGTCGGACACGATGCTCGTTCTTGAACTAGGATACACTGCGATGGTGGCTTCTGTATTCAATCCTTTCAACCCGTCCACAGTATCATTGACACCATCATCTTGATCGCCTACCTCGTGTAACGCCTCCGCCTCCTCGTGCAATGCATCTCCTCTGTCCAAGGCCTCCATTACCTGTTGCTGCACTTCGTGGAATTCATCTAGTGGAGGAAATTGAGGATCTTCAGGAGGTTTTGTAATTCTCTTGTCGGGGTCAACGTCTGTAAGAACATCAACATTGTCAACTACGTCATCCAAAACAACATGTCGG